>BMAV01024886.1:58151-100440 GCA_019973955.1 Trichonephila inaurata madagascariensis | reverse complement strand
AACCGAAAAGCTTTTAAAAAGAACTTAATCATACAAGTATTATAAACAAAAAACTAGTAAACAACCTACATTATGGTTATACATAAAAATAGAACACATACATATTCATTACAATACTAAAAAGCCTATTTTATTTATAATTTTAAAAACACCAGAACACACTAGAAACATAGGGGGTTTTAAAGGGATATCATTGATCATCATCATCATCAAAATCATCTTTATCTATGGCTTCTTCCAAAGATGACTTTCGGGCCCGGATCAACACCCAAATAAAACTGATGACAAATGCCTGAAAAATAAAACAAGATTGTAAGAAAGCAATATAGCAAATATATATATATCCTTTATGGTCATATTAAAAATTTTCTAAATATATAGTTTGTTATGATCAATACAGTTAACAGTTAATATTTTATTTGAGAGCATTAATTAATTTGGTACTAAAGTGATTTAATTCTTTTTTAAGCATTGGTGAATAGTGTGATAAATAAAATTCAAACTCAAATGCATAATATCTCTTATCATAAGTTTATATACATATTTGTTTTTTTGTTTCATTGTTTATTTCTATCTTCAATACATAATAACTGAAAGAGTAATTTTAAAACACTTTTTTTTATTTCTATTCATGCAAAAAAAGGTTATATTACATAAGTTAATAATCTAATATGGTTTTATTTACAAAATGTTTCAAAAAGATACATTATCACAAAAACATGAAGTGTTTGCATAAGAATATTGAATGATATATGACACCAAAATGTTTAATATTTAAATAAACTTATTTTTAGAGCTTATATTCAGTAGTGAGACAAATGTCAGCAATTTTTTTGTAATTCTGCCAAAAATCACCCAAACATGAAATTCATACCCCAGAAGCACAATGTAGTATTTAAAAAAATAAAGAAATCATAGTAAAAAAAAAATAAGTTAGTAGGATGTATGAAATAAAGCAGAAACAATTTTTATTGACACAATAGTAATGGTGTATAACACTGTCTAACCAAGAGGAAGAACAATAAAGCAAAATCCCTCAGTAAAGGAAATGACATCTGCAAACTGCAATGGTTATACAGTAACTATCAGTTCCTACTCAATACCAAATTAACCAATAATACTTGAGGATTCCTCATTCTAATTAATTATTGAGATCATCCTGTTTCTCATCCTTTTCCATGAGACATCTCCCCAAAAATCTAAACATATATTGAACAAGATATATATCAAGAGAACATACAGGTCAATCTATTCTATGGGGGCATCTTTCATTCCTAAAATCTCTTAAGTAGCACAAGGACTTGTTTGTTTTTGTTCACAAAAACAAAGTCTGGAGAAAAGGCACATCCAAACAAATGTGCATGGAGGGATAACTTCATCATAGTAACAATATTCAGTAAATGAAGCTCTATCAACACTGAGGAGCTCTGTTTATTCAATCATCAATAGGCCTCCTCATAAAAGTATGCCAACACCATTTCCCAACAGTTTCTTACCCTGATGTTAATTAGATGAACCTATCTCTATATTAACTGGAGGTGAGAATCTTATGTCAGATTGAAGCATCTCTCTGATAAAGAGGAAATAACTTTGAAAACATTTAAAGAGGTGAAGTCAAGTCCTTGGTTCATTAAACCACTGTAAATGGGGCAACCAAATGAGCTATTATGAATAGTATGTAGGATGGTAGGCAAATAGGACATCTTTATGAAAGCATATGGCCACAATAAATTAGGGCTGGTTGCCATATGCAGCTGGTGAAAAATTTTGGGAAGAGAAGGGCCTTTTTAAAACCAACAATTTTTTTCTTATAATAATAAAGCTTTCTTTTGCCTTACAATTTTTTGGTTTAAACACCCTATCCCAACCAAAACCCTTTTTCTTACAATCTTTAAACCTGTTTTTTTAGTCATCTTTTCAAATTCCCAATATTCTGTATTTTTTTTGAACCCAAAAGCCACCCCCTTTTTTTCCATTTTTAAATATTTAAAAAATAAAGGTGAAACCCCAAATTGAAGGCAAAACATTTTTTTGGGTTAGGAAAATGGAGTTTCCCCCCCCTTTTTAAAAAGGGAAAAAATGTAGCTGCCCAAAATTTCCTACCACTTGGTTGATGACATCCCTTTTCTGCTTTTTTATCCCCAATTTATCCGATTTTCCAAAACACTGTTGTCTGTTGGTATTTAGGAAAAAAAAAATTTGTATAAACTTTCTTTTAATCACCTAGATTGAAGATATAAACAAAACCCCCAAAGACGAGTTCAAAATAAAAGTATATATAAGGAAACCCTTTTAAATAACGAAAAAAAAAAAAGAAACAAAAGCTAATTACAAAAAAAAATTTTTTGAATAGAAAAAATGCGTCAATGGGTAAACAAAATGTTTTAAATTTTTTGGGCCAAATGTTAAAACCCCTTTAAATAATTCTTTTACATTCTTCTGCTATGCATTTTTTAAAAAAAATTTGCATAACAAATGGGAAAATGGCGACCCCTGTACCAATTCTGTAGTCAACTGTGACAGTAGGAGTGACAAATCATTTTTGAAACATGATACTGATGGATAGAGTAATTATAGGTTCTGGTAAGTATTTAAAAGTTTTTAATATGGGTAAAATAAATTAATTATTAACTTCTCATTATTTTTCATTAAAAATTTCTTTTTAAGTTTCTGAAGTATTGGATATAGAATGATTTTTCCCAAAAACCAAAAAGGGAAATTGGGGGGGCTGCTTAGAATGGATTGGGTGGGGATTAGGAAATAAATCGGTAATACTTTTGTCAATTCCAAACTCTTGGGCAACACTTGTCACACTATGTCCCTCTGCAAGTTTGCTGATCATTGTATCATGAGTGAAAACTTCCTGATGGTTTCTTGTAGCAGTACTGCATGTACAGTCTCCCTTTCACTTGCAGTAGAAGTCTGGAAATACAACTTTTCTCTATTTTTTTAAGTTGTCTTGTACTGTGTGTGATAATTCCAACCACTGTGCACCCCTTCACATCATGCTCTTGATATTTCAATATGGATCACATTTCTACTGAGCTGAATTTTTGTTGAACAAATTTTTGCTATCAGTGAAATTGCAGCAAAGGGCTTTTTGGAAGTCCCAACATATTTCTTTTGAGACATTTTATTTGAACCATTCCATTATATATGAAGAAACTGGATGCCACAATGAGTGTCTAATCAAATATTATTTGATTTAAAAAACCCAAAAAAAAAAACATTACTGGCAACATAACCAACCAATTCAATTAAATGTAGTTAATGTTTACAGACTCAGGTAAATATTATTGATCAGATATGATCTGAAATTTTACATAAAATAATCTGTTTTATTATTTTATATATGATAATGATGCACTAACATCAATAACACATTTGAATGAATCTGTGGAAATATACGAAATTAACTTTTGACTCATCTTAAGGTACAGTGCTTCATTTTTTTAAAAATTATTTAAAAAAAAGTGGGGACACAAAAGGGGGGCCCAACCCCCCCAATTGGGTTTTTTCCGATTGGTTTTTAATTCTAAAGGGATATAATGGGAAAATTTAATTTTAAAAATTTGTTATTAATGATTAATTTTATTAATTTTTAATTATTTTTTTCAATAATTTGTTTTTACTGTGTTTGTTCCTGAAAAACAAAAATCAAAAAATAGCATGATACAAGAATGATGAACTTTTTGGGGCCCCGGCAGAAAAATTCCTGTGTGAGCTACTGATAATATATATATATATATATATATTGCTTTTGATAAGGAACGTAGATATCTCACACTGGTAACAAAATCAACTAATAAAGTGATTCAGATAACATAAAAAAATCATAATTGAATATGAATTAATGTCTACGAGAGTTAAGAAATGGTTTATACAGCACTTTTTTCTCTTTCTCATACATTTTATGTTTATCCTATGACAAATTGTAGAGCAAAAGTAATTATACTGTGCATGAGGTACATATGATTATTTGATACAATTACCTTAGAAACTATTTTAGTGAAAAAAAATTTAAACATTCCCAAAAAGGGAAAAAAAAAAAAATTATAATAACAAGGGGAAAAAAAATTTTGTTCCCCAAAATTTTTTTAAAAAATTTAAACCCAAAGAAATAATTCACTGATCAATTTATACAATTTCCATGAAAATAAAGTACAGTTTTGCTTTATTTAGATATTTCCCTGCAAGCATTCTTAAATTATTTAAGTAACTATGATGCAATAAATTTGAGGAATTTAGAATTTCTCTTCTCCCACTTTTCTCTCACTCTTATAAATTGTAGATCAATTTAACCATTGATTTTGTGATCTGTGTCAATATATAAATCCTTGTACTTAAATTTGGGAAAAATAACAAAAATAAAAAAAAACTTACAGAAAAAAAACCCCCAATCATCCAATAGTAAATGGCAGAAAATATCCAAGCTTTGTAAGCAAAACTGATTACAAAAGCTGCTCCTCTTGTCATTACACAGTCATCTGCAAATGATTAGAAATAAGAAAAATAATTCATTGAACATATATTTAAATGAAAGGACTGTATTTATAAAACACATACCTGGTGACGCATCTAATGTACAAGCAGTCAGAACACAGGTTCCATTCCCATCCTATAAATCAAGATTTTGTCAAAAAATGTTAAAATGATAATGCTTAAAAAATTATTTTTGATTTTAATAAAAATATCTATAAGATTAACAATTCTAGAAAAAATGTGACATTTTTTGTGTGCATTAATTTTAATCAAAACTAATGTAATATAAAAAACTAATATATTTTTTATAAAATCTATGTTTAAATATACAGCATGTACATCTAACTCTTTTATTATATGGTAGATACGTTGCTTAGAAAACCTTGCAAAAAAAAAATTGTGTAAAAAAAATACATGCAACATATGATAAATTTAAAGCTGTTCCACAACTTTAAAAAAGCATGTAACATGAAAAATCTCTAAATATTTGCCCAAAAAACATGCAAAAAAGTTATAATAAAATCCATGTTACATATTTATAAAACAAAAATAATTCATTTTTATTACAAAAAAATTTAATTACTGCACAGTGAAAAATTTGGTCTATAGAACATACAACATATAAAAATTGAAAAATTAGGAGTAAAACTACTAAGTAACAACTATTTATCATTACTTGATAACAAACCCACATGTTTATTATAAACTGGATAAAAAATGCTATCATCAGTAGATGTGTCAGATACATCTAGCACAACTGTTGACTTTGATTTAAATGAAGAATTTTGTTTGTTATTAAGGGCCTTAGTTGGGTTCTTTTGTTTCTCAAGATGCTTAACTAATTTCTGATATATGGTTACACAAAACTTAACATTATGCTAAAATTTTATAATCCAAACTCTATGTCAGGATCATCAATAACAAAATGTTTTTCTGTACTTGTCTTCTGTGCAAATTTCAAGCCTTCATGAATTAAATCAGTGGTTAACAGCTAAACTTCACTTTTGACTTTGTCATGTAATTCATGTTAAAATCAAAAATTTGTGTAAAAAAATTGAATTCATATGCCCGTGTTATTTCAAAATCATGTAAAAAAAGAGTTGAGTGTATAGGTAAAAACAATAAGCATATATTTAAAATTCAATGCAATGCAACTTTTTAATACAAACTCTTTCACATGAAAAATTCTTATTGTTTCTCTTTTATTATTTTTTCAACTCTTACAGTCACTAATAAACTTCTGAAAAACTAATGGTCTAATTTTACATAGTATACTTCCTAATTATTTCACAATTTACTAAATTAATGTGGCCCAATTAACAAACTATTGAGTAATTTAAAACTCCTCACTTTCATCATTTTGTGATACAGTTAAAATTCATGAAATGAGAACATGCTAGTACAATCAAAAGCTCCATTTACAATGGAAGGTGTGACGATTTGTGGCCCGAAAGTAGTTAACATTAAGTTGAAGTGTTTTTTAGTAGCAAACACTCAAATACAAACAAGAGTTGAGGAAAAAATACCTCATTCAGTGACAGCTGAAGTGAAAGTTAATGTGCAATCACTTGTCATTTGAAATTAGCTGTATTCAAACTTAACTTACCATTAACTTTAAAAAAAAAATTACAGACAGTGCACAAGATAACAAATAAATGAGAAAAAATGTGCAAACTTCAGATAGGGTTTCCAGAAATAACTATCACTATAGGCATTTGAAACATTTTTCACTTGTTTTAACCACCTGGTAATATTTTTGTGCTAATGATGGCATGTTTAAAAATTATGGGATATACTTTTCTTCAATTCAGCTAAATACAAGTTTCCCAGTTTGAGTAATTTTTCAAGAAAAAATGCACTCTCTGCTTATACAGTGATTGATTCATATTTGGAATTGTACAGTATTTTGTTTCATTGCAGTATTTTTTAAATATATCCTAAGTTCAACTTCTCTAATAATCCAAAGGACATAGGGAGTTAGACAAAACCTTAACATCCAAATCTAATGGAGTTCTTTAAAAATTTAAACATATTTTCAATTATCAAATCAAAACTTTTAAAATACAAAAGTAATTTATTCAATAAATTTACTTTAAAAAGTGATATTGCACAGATGTGTATAATAAAATAAATGGATATTTACCTTGCAATAGTATTGTGACCCAAAGGTAGTGTATGTTGGAATGACAGAATACATTAAAATATGGAAAGCAAGCACAACAAACATTAAAATAAAAGATAGCATTATCAAGGCTTGAGGTGGGGTTCGATTGGGTCTGATTCTATACATCTGCAAAAAAAATTAGACATTTAATTTTATGCTAATTTGAGAATCAATAATATTCCAAAATTTTAAATTTTCTTACCGAAACACAGAGGCAACAAATTCCCAAATATCGCATACCAGATACAGTGCATATCAAAAGGAATATGATAATAAGAAAGAAGATGACATAATCCAATGGGAAAATCTGAAATAAAAGAAATCCAAGTAAGGAAAAAGATAAGCTAAAGATATTTTTAAAAAATATTTTTAATATTACACTTAGAACTGAATTATTCAAAGATTAAAATTTCTTCCAAAGAACATCATAACAAAATCAATTTATTTAAAAATAATGGATGACATACAAATTTTCATGAATACATAAATATAAATAAGCAATGCAGAAATTCATGATTAGCTTTGGCACATAAAACATGTAATAAAAAATTTTCTTAAAAAAATAATTCAATACATTTTTGGAAAAAAGTAAGAAAAATAAAAATTTCATGTCAAACAAGAATATAGAACATTCCCTCCCACTTTAAGATAACTGAAAACGAATAATTGGTAAAAATGCATATTTTAACTAATTGAACGTGGAAAAGTTTAGATTTTACTTAAATTAATACAAGGGGGAGGAAGAAGGCTCCAATTTTAACAATCAACTAAAGAAAAAATTTGATACATGATTTCAGTTATTAGCTTTTGTATTATATATTTCATAAAATATAAAAAAAAAAAATCATTTTGTTTTTAAGTGGTAAAGTTACACTGTATATTTCAATAAGGGAGGGGATGTAAATATTGTTTTTTAAAAAGTTATAACACATGTATACCTTTTGTGACTTCACCATTATATAATCCAACAAATTAGGCAGCAAATTTTTTTTCTTTCCTTTTTCCAAATTTATACATTTGAAAAAAAGAATTTAAAATTAAATTTAAAAGGAAAACCAAAGAAAAAACCGTCAAGACTTTTATTCAGGTTTAAAAGATGTAGAACAATAATTATGTTTGTTTTCCCTTACATGTTTTTAATAGATTATCCCTACATCTTTTAAAACAATGAAGCACATTAATTAGGGAATTATTATAATTTTATTTCTAAATACTTTTAATTTCATGTTTTTCTTTGTTTTGAAGTGGACTAATATTTTTTATTGTAAACTTTAATCATTTTTAAGAATTAAAGAAAAACTTACTTTGTAATCAGCAACGAAACAAACAGGATAAGCGAAAATCCAATACCAATGCAACCAAAGATACCATTAAAAAATCTTAAAAAATGGTTGCCCTTTTTAATAGGGGGCCCTTTTCGTTCAGATACGACCCGATAATAAACTTTTTTCTAATTCAGCAAGCTGAGCAATTTCTCGGGATGAAAGAGATTTTCTAGCTTGCTGTTAAAAAGAAAGAAAAATCAAAGAAAAGAAAAAAGAAATTTTTGTTTTGTAAAATTCAATTTTAATTTGGGGGATCTTTTTTAAGGTAAAACTTATTTGTATTTTATTTATAAAAAGTACATTCAAGATTTGTAATAAAAATCTGAAACCATTAGCTTTTTCCCACTTATCGAGCAATATATGAATGACAAGGTAATATTTATTTTAAGAAATCTTAAAGGAATAATAATAACAAAAAAGGCTTGGATAAGAAAAGGTGTTCTACAAAAAAATATTTATAACGATAAAATATACTAACATATTAAGTAAATACTTTTCACATAAATACTTTTAGTTCAAATTCTATGATATACTTACCTTGCTTCTGAGAGCATCTAATTTTGATTGGGTTGAAGCTTGGTTTGCAGAGAGAATTACTTCTTCTTCAGAAAGAGAACGAAATCCTTTTATCAAAGTTACAGGAAATGAAGCCAGCCCATTGCTCTACAAAAACAATACAAATCACACTTCTTATGATATACCACATTAAACTTTTTTGCTTTAAAAAAAGTTTTAATTTTAATAATAGCTCATATCCAAAAAAAAAAAACAAAATATATATATATTAAGATAAATTTTTATGTATAATATTATACATTTTCTATTTCTTACTGGACACATTTTGTAACTCAAAAAAGGAAAATAAAACCAAAAATTCAAATTTAAAAAGTTTTTACAATCCAAAAAGTAAAAGAAAAAAAAAGTGCAAATGTACTTTTCTCTTTTAACTTAAAGACAAATGCAAAATAGGGAGTAATATAATAAAAATGTATCTTACCGTGTATAAAATGATATTCAGCATGCCATATATTGTCAAAACATTCATGGCAAATGAAAGAGCATCTTTTCCTCCTATGAATTATACAAATTTTTGAATGAAAAAAAAACATTTTTTTACACAATTTAATGGAATATAAAACGTATAAAATCAATGGGAACTTTTTTAATACAATATATATATATTAATGACATATTGTGAAATTTTTCTTCAACCGATTATCAAGATTTTTACTCCTTTGATGTTTGCATTTTAAACAATACTTTTAAGAAATAGTTTAATACTTGTTTATGAAGAACTTCAAAAACTCCCTTTCTCTCAATATGTAACTGATCAATGAAATTGACCAATTCGTAAATAATTTAAAATTATAAAAAGCAAACAAACAAAACAAAACAAAAAACTCCATAATTTTTTTAAAATTATTATATTTAAAAATAAATTATGCTTCATGTGCAATTCTTAAACTTAACATTGAATAAATGGTGTAAAAAGATTTTTCATCAAAATATTCATTTGAATTCACGGATAAAAAAACAAAGTAATTTAAACATATTACATACTGCTTTTATACAATTCTTTAATGAGAAAATCAATTTTATCCCATTCAGTTGCATTCTGTGGAACACTTTTATATGGTATAAAAGCTCTAAAAAAAAAAAAAAATTAAGCATATTAAAATACAAACAATATGCATGTATGGTAATTCATATTAATTTCAAATAATAAAAAATTAACAATTCATCATTTTTTAAAATTTTAATAATTGATACCTATATATCTTTTCAACATTGTGAAAAATAAAAATTAAAATTATGCACATTTTGTTTTGTCCCAAAGTCAAGTTTTATGCAATCACACGATTTCCAGTTATGTTCAAACAAACAGTAGAGCTATTTTCATGCCTTTTATCACAAGCTGTATGATTTATGTATAACACTTACCTTATTCTAAAATCTATCATGTTGAATTTTTAGTGCTGATATTGATTTTAAAAGAGATGTGGCTACCAATCTCATGGCACCTTTTTACTTAGACATTTTTCCCGGGGGCCTTGTTTGGGGTTTCTTTCATTTAAGTAATTCATCAACACATTTTTTTGACTGATTTTCCCCCTTGCCACAGAAAAAATTGGCAAAAGGAAATGTGGATTTAAGATAGCCGATTAGAAACAATTTTTGAAAATTTGGATGACTTTTTGAGGGTGTTTTTTTAAACTAATCTAAGTTAAAAAAAGGAAACAGTGATATTAAAGACTATGTGAAAAAAGCAAAATATAGGAGTGCTATTAATGCTACTACAGCCAACGTAAGAAATTTTTAAAAGAAGATCAAACAACAATAACCTTGATCTGGAGTGTGCTGCTAAAAAAGTTAGATTTTCATTGCACAGTTTTTGACACACAATTAGTTTCAAAACATCAAACTGCACATCTAAACTGGTTAAACAGGGGTATAGGACCCAAAATTTTCAGTTACTAGAACAAAAACTGAAGTAGTAGTTGGCAGAGTTGTTTTGTCATTTATCCTCGATAAAGTGTCGCATACTTTGGAAAACACTAATTATGTATCAAAATGAATAGCTCAAACATAAGAGAAGTAAAATTTGTAGGAGTTCAAGTTAAACTTCTAAATTTTGACAAAGTGTCAGGTGAAACAGATCAAGGTTTAACTCAGCATCCTTTGCAGAGTGCAAAGGGGAAAAAAAATGCAGTTGAAGAAAAGTTGGTTTGCTATACTACCTATAAAACTAACAATAATTTTGGTGATGTGAAGTAGAGAAATGAAAATTTGTATAGGAAAGTTCTTAGTAATTTGATGAACTTGTTGTCTAGTCCACATTGTAAAGTTAAAGAAATTAAAAATTTATAAATATTTTCACAAATATACAGTACTAAAATTTAAAGTTTTATGAATTTGTGAAAACAGATTTAAAAAAAGTATAAGGTTTCTTAATTTGTTACCAGCTATAGAAGGTATTCTAACAATTTCTGAAGGCCTAAAATTATACTGCTTATCTCGCAAAAAATGCTTGAAAATATTTATATGTATTAAAAAAATTTTTTTTGTAAATCTAGAAAGTGAGTTGTTTTTGAAATTTTTGTAAGGTAAGCTAAAGTTATTTAATAATACAGCTCTCTAACTGGAAGCATTTCAGACATATTTAGAATTTGTCAATTTCAGGATAGATTTTTACAATCTTCTATCAAAGAATTGCTAGAATGTCTTAATGAAAAAAATTATGTTCAGGAACAAAAATTCTTCACACAAGCATAGATAATTTTTATAATTCTAGTATCAAATACTCAGAATTATGCAGATTCAATTTTGATGAAGTTAGTAAGTTTCCACAGGTAAATTTACCAACTGTAATGGCTGGGTATGATTTATAAGGAAATGCACGTTGTTAATTAAATTATAAAAGTCACAAATATTGATGACCTATTTGATGAATGTATGTGGTTGAACCAGGTTATTTAAAACCATAGAAAAAGTTGGACAGTTCAAGTATCAGAAACTATTCTGAAAAAGTATCTATCATACTACTGAAGAAGAAAGTGGAAAGCAATTCTTTAAGTGCTGTTAAGACTGATATTTCATTTTGTAATATTTCTATAATAACTGAGTGTGCGATGTCTTTGGCTTTGACATCTGCTCCAGTTGAGAGTTTAACTATGGGAATAATTTTGTCAGCTGAAGGGGGTAGGCTTTCAATATCTACAGTTAAACATCTTCTAAATATGTTAAAATTAATTTTGAACTTCTTGTTATGAATTTTATGAAATAATTAAAACAAAGAAATCTCTTCTGAAAAATGTCATGCCTAGAGAAAAATATAACTGAATAAATAAGTTTAATGATTCAGTAAACAGTTAAGATTTTTATATGTTACAGAACATATATTAAAAAAATGCTCTATGTTGGATCCAAAAAAATATAGTAAGCCTAAACATATATACATAAATGTGTGCATGTATGTATATATATTTATTCAACTGAGAGATATCTTATAAATATAGTAAACATTACTTACCCAGCTAGCAGTAATCCAGATATGACAAACAGAAATACAAGAGTGTAGATAAGTGCAGTAGTAAAAACCTACAAAAAAATAATGATTTAAATAGGAACATCAAAATATTTTTCAATTTCTAAAATGAATGAATTCCAAAAATATACATATTTATTAAAAAAAAACAAAAATTAGTTCAATAACTAGTAAAATAAATACTCGTTTATTATACATCCTTATTACATATTTGTTATCAAACACACCTTGTGCATTTTGTAGCAATATCAATTTAAAAATTATAATAAAATATCCATGTAGATAAAAAAAACTGTCTGTAACTTACACCAAAAGAATTCCTGCTATCTTCATCTCTCTCTTCATATGAGAAATATGAAAGAGGTAAAACGAAAAAGGTATAAAAGAGAATTATACCATAAAGACCTATAGGAAGGAAAAAACAACATATAGAATATGTTAATGAAAAAATTCAGATGATCAGTTTTATTTTCAAACTTTGGACATGATTTAACTTTTCAGCTATCAAATGTATACATTTAAGATTAAGACATTCTCACAGAATGAAAATAAATTCTTTTATATGATATTTTAAGTTATTTAATATTTATGTTAGAGCCTTCCCTTTCAAATATTATTAATTCACAAGATAATTTTTAATAAAATAGAAAATTAAAGCCATTTTTTTATATGCAACTTCACTACACTTATCTAAGAAATTCAAATGAAATTATAACTAAAAATGTTTTAGATATTTACAAAATTGCCATCATGTATTTGCTATTAAAATACAAATCATATAAAAAATTTGAAAAAACCAAAAAAAACATTACTGTAATATGTGTAAGTTACAGAATCTTCAACAGCTTGACGAGTAGAATTTGTAGCCCATTCCTAGAATAATATTAAAAAAGTATTACATACAGCTGTTCAGAATACAGTAATACTTTTTGTTTTTGTCACAAGCAATAGATTCAATATGACAAAGTTGCATCAAACCCTTTATACATTTTACAAAATATAACATAAATTACTTAAATATTTTGATATTTTATAAATTTTAAACATCACTATCTGTTAGACATATTCATCAAATCTGTATCAAATCAAAGCAATTAAATTAGATTGCCCACGTGAATGATTTGATAATTGTAGTAACAAATGTGTATAATACATTCAATAAAGTAAGATTATAAAAAGTTTATAAATAAATTTAAAAATATTTTTAATGTTTGAATTCAAAAGGATTGTAAGATATTAATATTATAAAAATGCCCATGAATTTTAAAAAATTCCTAAAATTTTTAATACATGAACAAGAACAAAAATACATATAATGATCGCTGGTCATCAAAAAATGGGGCCTAAGGCCCCCCCTCCCCCCCCATACTTTTTGTATTGGGCCGGGGTTTGTGGGGCCCTTGATTGACGGGGAAGCTCCCATTGGTGTCTGGCGGGAAGTAGGCGGGAACGGAGGGTATGGGAGGTAGAAAGGGCTATAAATCATGGAACAGAGAATCTTGCGTGATCAAACACTTTTTCTGCACTGGTGTGGATAAGTTTAAAAACTATTGAGGGGGAAGCCGGGAGTGGCGCAGGAAATTAATAAATAAAAATTAAAACAATTAGTTTTTAGGGGGTCATTCCCACCGGGGAAAGACCAGAACATTTTTTGGGGGGATTATGAGTCCCGAAGGATCCCTGGGCCTTTTTTAGTGATTTGGATCTGTTCTCTAGATTTTTATATTTTCATTATTTATTAGGTAGGTTATTGAAGAAATTTTTTCAAGTTTTTGAATATAGGATTTAAAAAATTAAAAGTTTAAGAGAATTATAAATATTTTTTTTGGAAAAATACAAGTATGGTGATTGATCTAATTAATGAATTTTGAGCACTATCTAGAATACATATAATGGCACAAATAAAAGGATTATTATGATTTATTGCAAGTTGTATATTCTGTCTTTTCTCATTTTTCATTTTTTTTAAAAAAAATATGCATGACTAATTTTTTTAAAAAAATTGCAGTAAATTCTAATTATATGCTACAAAATAAAAAAAATAAATATATTAAAAAAAATACAAATACTGAAATCTTTCCCATAAACTGTTACTAAAACAAATGGTTAAAGTGTAGAATAGGAGACCCCTAAGATTTGAGAATGCTTATCTCGATGCCAGAAGGAATTAAGACTCCCCCCCCCCTTCATTACTCTCAGAACACCTCGCTAAATGTATGTAATTTGGCAACTGATTCCAGTAGATAAAAAATTGAATTCACCAAGGGGGCCCCTATTTTACACTTTAACCAAACAACCCACTTGTAATACAAAAAGAAATTCTACATTTAAAAAAAAATGCTATTTTACCTTAAAAGTTCCATCAGAGTTCTTCATGTATGACACTAAAAACACATCAACAGGTAAAAGAGAAGCAGATAAGAGTGCAATAGATATTCCTATAGTTACAATCATAGAAGAGCATCTGTCCCTCTCAGATCTACATCGAAATCTTTTCACATATAATGTTGAAAACAAAATGCTCAACTGTAAAAAAAATCATATATTTAAAAAATTGAAACTAGTAAGAAAAATACTAATGTAAAATGAACAAAAATTTATATCTTTATAGTAATGGGACATCATATGGTGACAGATAAAAATGTTGCTATGAAACCTAATTTGATAAGAATTAGAAGCCTTGAAATAATACATATGTACATAGCTCTATGAAGGAGGGAGGGGGAAAGAAGTTAGAATTAAATTTCCAATTAGAATATCTCATTAAACACTGTAACTACAAATACTATAAACAAATATACAGAACTGATTTTACATATGAACTACACATATTATATAGGAAGTATAAAAGTAGTTAATTTTATTTAATAATGAAATATCACAATATATATAATAATGTACTTTATTTTAAAACATTCTTTAACAATAAAACAAAATATGAAAGTATAGAACAAGGGGCTCAAAATACAGTTACTGGTGTTCTGTTAATTGAAAAGAATACAATTTGGTTAAGATGTAGGTGACAAATCATCAACAGCAACAGATGAAAATATTACCACAACTGTAATAATTTCCTTTTGCTTGTATGATTTACATTAGCAACAGCTAACTGTAAGCAGCTTTTATTTGTACATATTTTGTGAGTAGTCACCAAAAGTGTTCGCTTAGTGAGATTGTACATGCAAGCATTTTCCTTTAACCAAAATTAAAACTTGCAAGATTCCTTCACCAATGACTTTTATGCAGTTCTAGACAGATGTTAATTCAAAAATCCCTCCCACCCCCATGATTTTAGACTCTTATTGTAAATTATCAAGAACGATAATCAAGAAGTAAAACACCAAGATTTAAAAGGTAAGTATGGCAAATAGATAAATTTAAAAGATGAGAGTATGTATCTGACTATTCACTGTCTGCAGATAACAAATTCAAGCTGTTTCAGAATGTTATGATATAAGTTCAACATAAAAAATTTATGCATGCAAAATAAATAGATAACCTAAATTAAGCAGAGCTTCTTGAATTTTAATACATTATCATTTATTGAAAATTATGGTGCTTACATACTATCGCAACTGCATTGGCGGCATAATATGAAACGAAGTACATGATTGCCAAATTAGCACATATGACACATGCGAAATTGGGGTTGGCAACTTATTAATAGAATTGGCGATTGTTGTAATAATACATAAGTACCAAAATTATTCTATGCTGGTTGTAGAAAATATTAAAAGTGATAAAAAATATCATGACAAGATAAATTAGAAGCTTGAATTGTACAAAACTTATCAAGCTTCTACAAGTGTACATTGTATAAATATTTATACTAAATATAAAATGAAGAATTACCAAATCAGTAAAATAATGCTTCACATGCATCAACAGCTCTCACACACAAAAAAGATCTTAAGTTCTGGATCCCAAATACTTACAGACATTTTTAAAATTACTTAGGAATAAAAGCAGCCTTAAATTCTAAAAAATAGAATTTCATTTTAGTTTCAAATCACAGGAATTTTTTTTATTATAAACGAGTTTATTACAGCAATCTTTGATAATTTATTTTGTAATGTACCATGGCTTCTAGAAAATTAATTCAAAATCACTTATTTAATTCACACTGATTTACTAGAATAGATACTCATTATTCTGAAGAAATTCTTAGTAGATTTGTTTCCTCTTTCAAATATTTTTTTGTAAATGATTTTATGAAACTGACCCACAATCACTTTCATTTGTGTGAGTAGCTTTGGTTGAAGCCTAGGAAGATCCACTTATGTTGCCAAATTTTTGCCGATTAAGGTTACAATATGGTAACCCCACCATTTCCGTCCAGAAAAGGGGGTTTCCAAACCCTCTAAGAAAATGGCAACCCTAAAAAGGGTGACACGAAAACGTCCTTTTTTGGACAAAGTCCCTTTTGTCCTCTTACTTTGCTTGAAAAGGTTGTTTGCTCTCGTATTGGTTTGGTAAAGAATGGCTGCTGAAAGCAAATTGTTTCTTTGTCCTTCTGGATCAAAGAGGTATGAAGCCAGTGCAAAACGCTCATTTCATCCTTTCTTTTAAATGTAAATCATGTACTACAAAAGGATTTTACAGTGCTTTTTTAAAATGATGATATGATGAAATGATATTTCTTCAATTTTATCTTTGTGAAATGCTCATTTCGTCCTTTTTTTTTCAATGTAAAATCATGTACTACAAAACGATCTTAAAGTGCTTTCTTAAAATAATGAATTTTAAGTATTTATTTAATTTTATCTTTATGAAATGCTCATTTCGTCCCTTTTTTAAATGTAAATCATGTACTACAAAAGGATTTTAGAGTGTTTTTTTAAAATGATGAATTTTATGTATTTATTCAATTTTATCTTTGCGAAACGCCCATTTCGTCCTTTTTTTTTAAAAGTAAATCATGTACTACAAAAGGATTTTAGAGTGTTTCATGTATTTCTTCAATTTTATCTCAGCAAAAAGCACATTTTGTCCTTTTTTTAAATGTAAATCATGAACTACCAATGGTTTTCAGATGTCCCTGACGCCATTAAGGAAACACGTTCATTTCATGATTTTTGACCATTTCATCAGTCTGCCTCTCCTCCCCCCCTTCAGAAACATACAGTTTAGAAGAGTTTTCATCTCTGACACCATTTTGAAAAACTTGAGTTTCTCAATTTAGTGCTACTTGGCAAAAAATTTTTGGTGCCAAAAACACCAGTGGGTCCTGCTAGGATTTTACAGATTACAGTAATTTAACTGAGTATCGAGGACAGTAATTTAAAATACACTTTTTCCAGATATATTTTTCACTACCTAAAACTAATATACAGCCACTTAATGCTCTGGCTGAAATATGATTCAAAAAGTTAAAAATTTATTGGTCCATTATCACTTACAAATTGTTTATTAACATAGCACTTTGAAGATATATACAAGGACACTAATGATGAACCTCATTAATTTTTAAATTTGATCACATGATGAGGAAGACAACTGAGCTGGTATTCCAAACATTCACACAATGACAAAGTGAGAATCCCTTTTGTGTGTATTTGATGTGTGATAGATTTAATGTGCATTAGACCCTTGGTGTGGTGATTATTCAGTAGCACCAGGATTCAAACCAAAGACTCAAGAGAAACAATACCAAGCACAAGTTTGCTATCATGACCACTCAGTTACCATGGTCACACTCAATGATTCACATATGCACAAGTAATACATCCCTTTTGATAGCATTAAAATTCCATTTCATAGCACACGCGGACGACAGTTTACAATATAATAATTTTACAATAATTATCCTTATGAAAAGTTTGTATGCGAAGCTCTGTTCTAAAAGTAAGCCAGTAAATAATTTAACAAAATGTTTCTTTTACATATAATTTTGCAAATGGCAGTGGTACACACATCTTCACAGATGAAATCAAGTAAATGTAATTAACAAAGAATATAACTTTTACAATAATAAATAACCAGAAAGATGGACTGAAAACAAGATAAACATTAATAACAAGAACGATGGTATAGTACAAAAAATTTTAAACGATTCTACTAGTTTTTAGATTATCTTAACAATGATTCCAGATCTTTCGAAAAAGATATAATAATTTAACATAAACACATAATTTTATTGATAAAAGTAATTCAAAAACATAATTCATAAATCCAACTTTACCAGAATTGCGACTACAAATGGAACCCATCCATAGGCAGAGACGAATGATGGTAAATTTACAACTTCCCCAAGTAAATCCATTTCAGCTTTTGAGAATTATCAGTTGTGACAAAAAAAATTATAATATTACGCTTCAGCATGCATCTAACACTTAGATTGCAATGACATCGAAGGGTACTTAAATTTTTTTGTTCTCTTTTTTTTCTAATCAATGCAACTATTTTGCGCAGTCAAAAATTTGTCAGAATCAAATGTGTTTTGTTTTGATGCCATTAGAGAAATAATTAGTGAAAATTTTTGACACTGCAATTTAATCTTTAAACATGATTCAAAAATCACTGAACTAAATATTATTATTTTTCTGTACGTAATATATTGGAATAAAGAAATATCAATCGAATCTTTCTCAAGAAATATAATAAATTGTTATGGAGCAAGTTTTTCCAAGAAATGCATTTAAGATGGCAGCATAATTTTATACACCAATACAAACAAAGAATTTGGCGCGAAAGATCGTAATATTGAGCGGAAAAGATTTTTACATGTGAAAGTAATGGACTTTATTAAAATGATCTCTGAAATTTTATTTTTTTAATTTTTCTGACTGTTTGTAACTATTTTATTTATTCCTTACCATATTTGCCTTTCTTGTTATTATTTTTACAATTTCTTATGTAATTATTTTTATTGAATATTAAACATATGCACTAGTTTTAAATAATTTTACAATTACGTTTGTCAAAATTTTTTGGCTCAAGTGTAGTATAGAGGGGCCACTTTTTGATTTGACGATTTTTCTTCAGATTTGGCGATTTTTATCTAAATGTCATGGTGAGATATCAAATTCATTCTATAATAAGTAATTCCGAAAAAAGTACCTTGGCGGCCACTTTTAGTCGTCAAAAAAAGGACTGCGCCAAGGGCCCCCCCCGCCCTATACTACACTTGAACCTAATTTGGCTCTTTTCATTTATTTTCAATGTTATTGTCGTACAAATACATTTTCTTGTATTTTTTATCCTTGTGAAATATCAAAAATAAAATTTACTTTTTTTTAATTTAAATAATGGTAATTATTTGTATCTGAAATTGCATATTAATGAATATGTGGTACCTATATGTGTAATATCTTAAAGAAATAAATAAAAAAAAACATTTTCGTTTTGTCATTTTTTACATTGGAGCTAAAAAAAAACTACCACTTAACTTTATTTTGTATGTTTTTTATTACAATTGTATTCTGTTTACAGGTTGATGCTCATTTAGGCAGTTTCCATTACAAGCATTAAATATGCAGTTTCCTGGTAGAGCAAGAAGACAACAGTCATTAAAAGGACAAAAAGAATGTCAACAATATCCTCATTCCTTACAATTTTATAAATATCCTCCTACAGACACTATAACTCTGGAAGAATTTGAAGATTTAGCTTTAGAAAGATTAAAAGGTTAGGGTTCTTCAACTTTACTTTTGCTGTATTATAATTTTAATCTATAAAATATAATTACATTTCAGTCTTCATAAAAACTATTTTATTACATACATTATATATATGTACATAGGTGCTTATGATTTAAAGAGACATTGAAGGAAAACATAAAAATTCCAGCTTATATTGATTGCCAATGATATAAATGTTATTTTCTAATCTGTTAAAATAGCAGCTAGGTTATTTACACATTAGCGTCACTGCAAAATTGGTACCATGTGAATCGTACCTGGATATCAAAACAAAGATTCTAACATATTTTATATGAAAAAATATCTATTGGTCAAATTTATGTGGAAAATAGCACTATTCACGTAGCACCAATTTGGCAATGGTGACGCTACTGCATAAGTACCACAGCTAGCTTCAATATAGGATCAGTTTCTTTTTGTTGCATTGTTAACTAAATTTTACTATTTTGTTACAATGAACAAAATCTAGATTTTATTAATGAACTTTTTTATTGAAGGAAAGTTTTACTGCTACAAAGTTTCTTACTAAATAAATGGTCATACCATGTAAATGTAAGTAAGCAAGAATTGCTACTGGATGTGTAACGTCATTGGGTGGGCATACTATTGATCTTCGTGTGATAAATTGATTCTCATGATATAACATTTCATTTACAGATGCTTTTTTGTGTATTAAAATGAACTTTTCCATGGTGTATCAATATCAGATAGATATTAATTTAGAAAATACAATTAATAATATCACTTATGTTCATATTGGTGACAACTTGCATAACTCATTGCCAATCCATTATCCAAAAAATCAATTAGTACACATATAAAGAGTTATTCATGATTCCCTCCAAGGTTTTCAGAACATAGTTGTAAAAAAACTAAAACCAATACAGCAAAAAAGAACATATGAAATAATATAGAAAAAAATTCATCTTTCATGTACATATTTTACAGATGTTCTATATGGTAACCTGTGGTTACACACGGCATACATCAATGCGATAGTCCCGTTCCTGCCTCTCGCAAGTCAATATGATACTACTATCACTATTGACAGCACATGTTATCCTTTCATGCAATTCTGCTACATCATGCATTAAAAGGGGAATGAAAATTTGGATCTTATGTGAAAAAATAAGTTTTTGGAAGTACACAGATAACAAGAAAAAGATAATGTGTGCTGTCAATAACATTGACGGTACCATGTTGATTATAGTGAGGCGGTAACTGGACTATTGTATTGATGTATGCTATGCGACTAATGGCTCAAAAATAAAACACCAGTAAAATTTGAATTTTCTCTTTATTCTTTCATATGTTCTTTTTTGTTGTATTCGTTTTAGCTTTTTTACTACAGTGATCCAAAACCTTGGAGAGAATTATGAATAACCCTGTTCATATACAATTAACTTATGAGTAATGCAATATCATCTTTGCTTAAAAAGAAGTTTATCATAAGAAAAGGAACATTTGTCATAAAGTTTGTTAAGCAAACTACTGTTCCTTTTGTTGTTTCAGAGTTATGGAACATTTTGCAAGCCTATGTTTTCCTTGGCAACTTAGGTCACAAAAAAGAAAAAAATTGCCAATTTTTCTAAAAACTCTTTTTATTGAAGTTACTCCTCTAATTCAGAATAAGATTCAAATTATTTTTTTTATATTTATATCTAAAATTTTGATTTCCTATCCAGTTGCTTTAATTTTTAAATAATTATATATAGAGTCAGATATGCATCTCATGAATTACTCTTTGAATAAATTTATTATGTTTAAATTCATATCTATATACTTTTTAAAATGACACAAATGCATACTTTTCCTCTTGTTTATTTTGTAGTATTACGTCTGATTGAGCGAGCAGGTGCAAAATTCAACAAAAATTCTCAAGAATACAAAGATATGATACTAAATGAACTTCGAAAACAAAATTTAAACAGTTATTGTAAGATAGTAAGTATTTACACAGTTTTAAAATTTTGCATTATGACTTATGAAATGTAATTCATATCGTTAAGAGTTTAAAAAAGTATCATGAAAAGGTTTAATGCATTGAAATCTATGTTAAAAGAGTACTGTTGATATTTTTTGAATTCTTCAGAATTTTGCTACGCTATCCAAGTGATCATGCTCAGAAACTCATGATCAGTGTTGTTAAGTCCTGATACCTTCAAAGATTTATTGTGTGAAGAGGTTGATGCATGTTAAATCTGACTAGGATCAAAGTCTTCATGATGGTGTTGAAGATGGGAGAGTGGGGTGCCAGTTCAGGTGTCATCCTTGACACTTGACAAAGGTTCAAAATTACAAGTTCTGATGCTAATAGTCCTCATGCAGTTTCTTAGTGTAACATTAATAAAAATAAAATAAGAAAATTCATGATAATTTTTTTGGTTTGAATTAAATATTGCATTTAATTTTATATAATAATACAAATTTCTTATTTGCTATGTAAAACACATTTGAAAAAAGTTGTTGTGAGTTTCATTCTTTTTATGTGTTTTTCTTAGACTTCTATAATGTATTTGCACTTTCTCATTCCAAGTCATATTTCTGATTTTATCAATAATTTATTTTTACTTTTAAAAAAATTAGGATTATTTTACAAAGTTATATTCTGTCTAATTTTTTTATGTTTCAAAATTTGTGCTTGATAAATTTAATTACTGAATTATATCCAACATATTTTATATTTGTGTGTTTATGATTTTTTAATTTCATTCTTATTCACAAAACAACAATTTTTTATAGACCCTTCCTATAGACTCTACTGTAAAGGATAAAACATATGAAGCTAGAAGAAGAGATCATGTTTCCCATTTTATACTTCGTTTAGCTTATTGTCGTAGGTAAGTTTCTGTTATAATCAGTTTGAAGTAAATGGAATATTTTATGATTTCAGTTTACTTATCTTTGATATAAATTATTTCTCATCATAATGTATGTATAATTATGCTATCCTAATTATTCTTAAATTAACATTTTTATCAGCAAGTGACATATTTGTTACACATTAAAAAATATAAATATTAAGTTGCTGTACTTATTATTTGAATATTAATTTGTAAATTATTGCTTTTAATCATATTTGTCAAACTGTAAAAAAAAAATGATGCTATTGCTAAATGATTTTTTCGGTAACTTTTTAGCTTTTTGTCAGATTGGCAACAACTCTAATGTTTATATTTATAATTATACTATGAATGAATATTGCAAAAAAAATTTCTTGTTGCCAGTTCATAATGAACATTTTTAATATTCTACTTATATATGTATCAATATACTGAAAAATTTTATATTTTTCTTGTAGAGAAGATTTACGTAGGTGGTTTATCACCCAGGAAGTTGATTTATTCAGACTTCGTTTTATAACTGAAACTTCTCAAGCTAGGAGTGCCTTTATGCAAAGCAATGGATTAAATTATGATGCAGTAGGTATTAATGTATTTTTCATTTTTTTTATGCTTTTTTTTAGATTTGTTTTTTTAGTTAAAGTAGATATTGATATTCTTTAAACTTTTTTTTTATTTTTAGATTGAAGGATATGAAAAGGACAGATTAAAAGATTTTTTATATCTTGGATATAATCATTCAGTTTCAAAAGCAATGGCTACAAAGTTTTACAAGGTGTGTGTTTTTTAAAACTATTTAAATTGTACTATGGATTTTAATAACGACTTGGCAGTATTTTAAAAGAGGCATTATTGGAAAAGAAATTAATTTGTATTGGGATAACAATGTTTTAATTTTCTTTTTTATTAGGTTCCATTCATTGAAGTTTTAGATTTAGTGAAAAATAGAAAAGTTTTTTTGGAGCAAGGTTATGCTTACATACCTGAAGATGATTTGATTGTAACTGTTTTATCAGCTTATAGGTCTCATTTGTCACATGCCTTAGCTGTAAGTTTTCTATTTTATATGTTTTGTTACAAAATTTAAAAAATAATTAAAATACTTTACTAGTCTTTTCAAGTATTTAACTCAAAAACACAGTTAAGTTTTTCTTTTTCTGTAACTGAGTAATATTTTTATATTTATAAAGAAAAAAATAGTTTAAATATGTCTGAAAACAAAATTTAATGATTTATCAAATAAATTATAAGCAAGTGAATAAATAAAAAGTTTCTTTGTTTAAAATATAGAACAGAACAGAAGACATTTTATTTAAAAACTTGTCTCAGATCTACTTTAAAGAAAATTGGTCATATTAACTCTCTAGATCAGCAATACTCAACCTGCAGCCCACCGAGCCTTTTTAAATGGCCTGATCAGTGCCCATTGCTCTGAAAAATTCATTTATTTAAGAACAATATACTAAAAATTTGGTGTCAAGAAATCGAATATATCAATTTTGCTCTTTGCTGTCAATGTTGAACGAGTGCAAATTGATATTCTTTTTTTATTTGTAACGGTTACGGTTTGATAAAGACAACAGTGGAGTAGTGACAGTTTTATGGGTGGAACTAATTTTTAATTATCTTTCACATTTTGCAAGTGAAAAATATTCGACGATTGGGAGGTTAACTATTTTGCAGTGAAAAACAAACCTGGTTGAGTAATTGTTTGATTTGTCACAAAAGTGCTGTATTTAAAAAATACCTATAAACAGGAATCATTCAATGACACTTTTTCTTGAAGATCTCTTTCAAGAGATAATAAATAGGCTTTCTAGAATAATCTGGAATAATAGCCTTTGGTGCTCCATATCCCACAAAACCAGAACTGAACGTATAGAATAATCTTTGCAATAGCAACAAAATGTTTTGTTAGTGGTAATGTCACAGAGATAACAAAGACATCTTATGAAATTTGTTATATTATTAGCAATCATATAAAACAGTTTACTGATGCAGAAATTGTGAAGGAATGTTTCTTAAATGCTTTTAATTCAGTGTCAGTGACAAAAATATAAAAAATAGTAATTAAAAAAAGCAAAGCAGTTTAAATATCTTGATCAATTTTCCACATTTTAACACCCCTTTCCCCTCTTTATCCTCACGATGTGGCCTGCGTGAAGTTGCTAACCTATGTTTACGATCTCAGTGAAATAACTGACATATGTATGCGACCCATCAGAAAAAAAGGTTGAGTACCCCTGCTCTAGACTCTATTAATTAAGTATTGTGTAAAACTTTATGTAAAAAACTGGTTTTTGTATTGAATTCTTTTTTCTTTTCTTTTGTAGATTACTTCTAGAGCTTTACCTCAACTAGAAGAAGATACTCGTCTTATAAGTATGTTGAGTACCTTGCATCAAAGATATATTGGAACTGATTATACAAATAAAAGGACAAAATTTACTGGTGATGTATCTCCTGATGAAATTGATAATGTAAGTTTTTATATATGTTCAGTTTTTTATGCAATAAAATTTATAATGATTTCAATTCAAAATTTCAGAGCAAACTTCTGAAATCAACAAATAATTCAATAATGAGCTAATAGAAGAAAAAAAAATTTTAAATTTTAGTTGTCAAAAACATCATTTCCACTTTGCATGAGAAATCTGCATGATACTCTTAGGAAGAATCACCATCTCAAGTACAATGGAAGACTTCAATATGGGCTTTTCCTCAAAGGAATCGGTTTGTCTCTTGAAGATGCTTTGAAGTTTTGGAGAGAGGAATTTACTAAAGTTATGGATGTCGATAAGGTACACATAGCATTAATAACTATACTTTTTTAATAAAACTTTTTCTATTACCAAGTAAGATGTAGTAGCTATTGTTGCAGCTTTCTTTATATGCAGTAATAACTATCATAAATTAACTGGAATTTTTAGATTGCTGATCTTACTTACAATGCCAAATGAGAACATTGTCTTTTCATTAACTTATGTACTGAATTAATATCAGATCAATAATCTTGTGAAGTTTCTTGAACTCTTTAAAATAAGTATTTAATTTTTATATGTAGGGTCATTTTCAACCTCCTTTGCACCATAAGCACTTCAAATTGTTACCTCCCTCTAACTTTTTGCATCCTAGGCACATGCCTAAGCAGAAAAGCGACTTTGTTTATATGTGCTGACATAAAGGAAGGCTTTATATTACTTATTAGTTATATTTTACATTAGCAATACAATTTTTTACTATCAATGTTATTCAGAAGCTATAGTCATTTTAAAATTTCTTTGATTTAAAACAATCAGAAAAATATAATTTACAATGCCAATGCAACCACTATATGATTGTTGAAAGCTGCATATGCAAGTTTGACTTGTATCACAGATTCAAGTATCCTGAAATATATACTTTTAGAAGTTAATTTTTAATTTTATTTGATAATGATACAAGAATGTTTCACTTTACTTCCATTATCAAATTAAAATAAATAATTAACGTATAAATTTATACAGTTAGACCCCAAATAAACGAATTCATCGGGACCGAATATTTTGTTTGTAAAATCAAGGTTATTCATTATATCAGGGTCCAAACAAAATACAAATTTTTTGCATTTACCTTTTGGAAATTCTACAATAAGCAACTAAACAAAAAATATCCATAGTTAGAAATTTTACACTTTTTATTCAGCAGCTATAAGTACTATTAGTGAATTATTACGTGGTAGTTGATGGGGAAATTTTAAAATTCTGACTGATAGATGTTTGAAAATCTTTTTGATTCCTGACTCGAAAGAGTTCTTTTTCGACTTTAGCAGAAAGAAAATATTGCGTCATTTACATCCTGCTGCATAAGGTATGTTTTCACAGTTTCCAAACAATATAAAGCATTAGAAAATATGATGTTTTGATAAGAATTTCATTATTATATTCTGCATCAGAATCACAATTCATTTGCTCCTACAAATTAAAAGTTTCCTGAACTTCAGTTGCACAGAGAGGCAGTCTGTCTTCAAATGTTCATTAAAATCTTAAAATATTCCCCTGTATTGTGGAATGAAATGATATAAGAAAGGAGTTTCCTGTCGTATTCAAAACTCACATGGCAGGTTACACTTATGACTCATCCGCATCTGTAAAGTCTAATAATGGGCTAAACCCTTTACAGTCAAAATTTTCTGCTTTCAAGAGAAGGATGTGTCTTTTGAAAAGAAATCCAATTTTTTCTAATTCAAACTAATAAAAATAAAATTTTTGGCCGTGGAAATAATTTGTTAATTTAGGGTTAATAAGGGGTTTTGCCTTCATTTTAATTGGAGAAAGAAAAAATTCGTCGCCTTTTAGAATACTTGAATCTGTGATATGTGTTAAACTTGCATGCATACTATATATACATGATTTTCGGATATAAATATCTTCTTTTCCTTGTGAGATATCAGCTCAATTTGTATTTATTTTTAAGTTATGAGTGCTTTTAGAATTTAAGTTGAATCATTTCTATGTTTAATTATTAATTTTTTTCAATGTATTTTAGTTTGACAAACAATATACTTACAACATTCGATATAATTACGGAAAAGAAGGGAAACGAGCAAACTTTTCACCATACAGTTGTATGAAAATCATCACTTCAAATAGTCCTGGTCCTGGTGAACATCATGGTATGTAATTTTGATGGAGAAATTTTATTTCTACTCCTTAAAAGAATCTTTTCATGATGTGTTCTGTTTGATATGCAGTGTTTCAACTTTAGATACACTTTATAGGTTGTCCGTTCAAGCATTCAGATCAGAGTCATCTTAAACAAAGATTACAAAGCTTGAATATTAGCAACTCAGCCATTGATAATGTAAGTTGTTTGCATTTTGAACACAATTTGTAAATCTTTCTTTTGATGATTTTTATGATTAAACCAAATAAGTAGTATATTCAAAATTTGTTGGATAAATTTTTTTATATTTTTGGCATATTTGTTAGAAGAAAAATTTTATGTTCTTGTCACATTTAGTAATCTCCTTAATTTTGTAATTTAATTTACATTTGAATATATTTGAGTTCATAAATAGTCAAAATATTTTGCACTGTTTTAATTTTTTAAAAATATAATTTTTTTATACATCACAAGTATATTTATTGTATGTTAAAGTAAAGCACAGTGTGTAATTTGTGCACCACTTTTTTAATTTTGATACATTATTATTAAGTAAATGTATTAATACTTTATAAAATTATCTGAAAATGAACTAACTATCCAAACCAAATAATCATTTAACAGAATGTCTAGTTTAATCTAAATTTAAAAATATGTTTTCATCACCTATATTTGAATTGATCAATTCAGAATATAAACTTAGCTTTGGGGGAGTTAAGGATTGTTTGTATGGTTGACAAAAATTTTCATATTAAACAATTTCTTGAATTAATATGGTTAAAATGGCATAATTATTTTTTAAAAAAGAATAAACTAAACACAATATTTCATTTAATAAAGAAATTTACTTACTAGCCCATTAAAACAAAGCAACATTCAAGCAGGTGCCTTTAATTCCTTCTTTGAATTTGTCATCTTTAAATTAAATTATATACATACACAAATTTTTTTTCAACCAAAAAATGTTTGTATGTGTGAAAATTTTCAATGAATGTATGATTCATTTGTCAAAATTAACTACAAATAGTCAGATTTTCAGTTCTATTTATCTCTCACTGTGCCAAAACTTCTTTATACATAATGATCTGTTGGAAATGAATTATTTTTTAAAGTAAAAAAAGAAAAAATGTATGCCTATATACAAAGAACTTTTATTGATGATGGTATTTTTGGAGATTTTCTAATTTTGGCTCATGGGCCACAATGTGGAAGTGAAGGGCCAATGTGGACTGGAGGGCCACACCTTTTTAAAATAATTGCATTCATTATTTAGTATTGCTTCTCAGGAAAGATATACATTGTATTACAAAAATAAAACAATTTTATTGATTATAATTCCTTAAATATAAGTTGAAAACAAAACACAGTGACAGTTTTTTTTCAATTTATTTATTGTACTAATTTCATAGTTGCAAGCACATTTAATTTTAAAATCACTTTAATGGGACATAAATCTATAATACTTTTATACAATTTTTTTTTAATCAGAAGGAGATTTCTTGTTGAAATTCTCATAATTGTCTGCTAATTATGTTAGCCAACTTGATTTTCATATAAAAGATCTTTGTACACAAATATGTATTGACTGAGATGTAGAGAAAGATTTCTGCCTATTTGGTTTTCCGTCTTGTTGGGCCGCTAGTTGCCTACCTCTGATCTGGTTCATCATTGTAAAAATACATAAAATTATACTTAACTGATCAATATATACTTTAAAATTAAATTAATATTTTGGTTCAGTTAAAGAATTATTTATCTTTATGTTTGCAGCAATAAAAAAAAAATCAGTATGGATTGGAATTATTTGCAATATGAAATAACATTTGTATGTTTTTCAGAGAACTAAAAATGTCATTGCAGTATTTATTAAGTTAATATTAAGAATTATGGGGAAAAAAGAAATTTCCATTGTTAAATTTAAAATATGATATTGTGAGATTACACAGAAAACACATACAACATGATTACATATTGCAATATCTAATTTATTATATTTTTATTGAAATTCGTGTTAACAATTACTGGTAAAACTATAACCCAGAAACTAAAAATGTTTGTTGGGCCCCCCCCCCCCCAGATATTGGATTTATCTACAAGAGGACATTATCAAATTGCCTGTACACGACTTTTTGAAGTAACCCATCATGATACCAGTGTGGATCAAGGTATCAGTCACCCCAATCAATATTTTGAAGAGAGCCAGAAATTATTAAGTGGAGTGAAAAAAGATCGAGGTATGTTTTTGAATAATATATCTTTTTAGAAAAATAGTCTTGCTACAGAATTTTGTAACTGTTATATGTGAAACATTTTTTTAAAAATATTATTTTGAGTTTATTTTTGTTATTTAAAAAACTTTAGAAAATATTTTCCAAGAATAGTTAATTAGCAAGCAGACATTGTTACAGATTTAAAAAATATATATATTTGCTGCTTATATTTTAAATATTAATCGAGTTTGACTTTTTAAATTGTTGTATTTTTTTTTTAAAAAAAAAACATTCAGAATTTAATCTTTTTTTATTCAATATCTTATTTTAGAATTATGTCGTTTAACAAATCCATAATTAGCATGGAATAATTTACTAGTGAGAGGAAAAATTATAATTATATTCTTTAAAAGTATATTTTTGTAAATTGATAAAAGTTCTATTTTAGATTAATTATGCCCTAAACATGAAGAACTTATTAATTCTTTTTATTTGGATTGCAAAAAGTAAATTGGTAATTCTGTAATTCACAGCTAAGCTATATCTTACTGTTTTTGTTGTGGATTCCATTTTGTTATAAATTATCTTAAAAAATTGTTTTATCCATGCCTTTATTATATATTTTTAAAATGTTTCATAATTGCATGAGGTAACAGTTAATTTTTAAAAAATTTTAATGCAAGTAATCTTAGTTTAAATAAAATCAATAAAGAGCCAGATCTATTTCTTTGCTATTTAGAGATTCATCTTTTTTCTCTTTATGTAAATTTTTTAAGTAAATTTAGGATAATATTTGAAATTATGGAGGGAGAAAGTCTAATATATATATCTTTCTCCTAATGATTTACTTTTTAAAGTATTGAGAACCTTTATCTACATATTTTTTAGCCTTTGCAATGTATGAATGATTTTTACTAAAGTATTGTGTAATTTCTTTTTATGATTTTAAAAATACAGATCCAATTGATAATACATTTAAAAAACAAATTAAAAAATATTTAATTTAAATATTTATGTGCTGTTTACATGTTGAATAAATCTGTAGTATTCTAATAATTTTAAAATATTTACAGTTTTCGTGTTCATGAATATTTTACTTTTAATCCCCCCCCCCTTTTTTTTTTTTAATTCTACTCTGTATGTTATACCACTGAATTTTTTTCATTTCATTAGAAGTTAATTATAGATAATGTAAAATCGTTTAGTGTTTTTTAATGTGGTATCAATGTATATTATCCTTTCATCCTAATTTTTATTAAAAATGCATGGAAATTTTTGTTTGAAAATTTTATTGCAATATGAAATAATATTTATGTGAGAATTTTTTCTTCCCATTAACTTAGTTGTAAAACCAGCTCCTAGATCACAACCTATTAAGAGTTCTGAAAGTGCATCCAAAAAATCTACTGAATTAGAAGATAATTTTGAAGAAATGGAAGACATGGAGGATGTTTTGAATTGCCTTAATGGAATTTGATAATGTTTTCTCTGTAGGAATTTTTCTTTAAGATCATTATTGAAAAAACAAAAAAGAATAGAGATTTTACTCTTTGGTTTAAAACTTATGTTTTCTGTTAAAATTCTGATTCCTTTTTGCTTCTTTTCAATTTTGAGCAGATACTTTGTTCAGAGATTTCCTTTTTAACTGTTTTGAATTATTATTTGTTTGTGCATGGTTATTTATTATTGCTTTGTGTAAATATTTTTTAAAAAAAGTATATTTTTGGTAAAAAATTAAAAGTGATTCTTCGTCTAATGTTATAAGAATTTCTGTAAATAATATGGTTTAAAACAGCTAATAATATTGCATTTTTAATGTATATGTAGTTGTTGGAATCTAAAACAATGTCTGCATTTTTTAAATAAATTATCTGTATATGGAGTGAAATTTTAAGATTTGTGCTGTTTCAAAGTATATCTTAATTCTACTATATTTTTACTTTCAAATGTATTGAAAAAATATTAAGTTGTTTTTTAAATAAAACTTTCACTTTTTGTTTTTTAAAAAGTATTGTGTGTATATATTATAGTCAAGTATAACTATATTTTGCTAACTACTGTAATGTAACTATCACTATAATGTTAACTTATTATTCAAAACTAATACCCTAAGATTAACATTCTACTGTTACCAAAGGAAAGGAATTCTAAAAGAGAAACTAAACTTTATATTTTTAGTCTAAGATCATTCTGTGTATGAGAAAATCCATTCCAGACTGTGATCATGTGTTTCTCCCTTCACTGCCCACAGTATCATATATGAAACTAGCCTTTCCAAATCCATCAGTCTGTGATGATGTTATTTTAATTTGGAATGTTTTTTAAGTATACTATAGATGTGTGTGTGTAGGTTAAAATCCATTATAATTTCATATGTCTCTCTGGGCATTGACCTTCAAGCTATTCTGAGTTTTTTTTAGGCTTTGATTTGGAGTATTTATGAATGTAAACAATTGCATGTACATTCTCTTTCAAAAGGAATGACATTTAAAAGGCCATGATTTACTGGGCTCTGGGTTTTTGTTTATATTTTGATGGAGTGGTAGGATGGATGGAATGATTATTGGTTTATGTTGGAGTAGATTTATTGTTTGGAGTTTGCTGGATAGTAATTTGTATGTTTTGGGTCAGTTATATTTTGGTTACCATGATGAAAAAAGGAACGTAGTTATGTGACAGCAAGATTTCGAAATTGATGAACGAATCAGATTTTGAAATGGAAGAAAGGGATTTTTCAAATATAAGCAGTAGTGAATCCAATTATTCAGATGACATATAGTCTTGAACAGGTTAAAGTAATCTAAAAAGACACTTCTCAGACAGTCAAAATGAATATTAAATTTCATTCAGTCGTATACATGAAAAGTAGGGCAATGAATGCTCATTTGCTGTAGGTAAGCAAATTCATTATGAATATAGTAAATTATCTAGAAAAGTAATAATAAATAATTTATTTAAAAAATTGTCAAAAATGATAGTTGAAATTTCTTGTGTTTTTAAACCGATAAGCATATCTGTATATATGTATTATTTGATTTTTATAGTTTAATATATACACCCAGCTCTTTTTTTTTTTTTTTTTCATAGCAGGTATGTTTCTTTGAAAACCATGTAAAAAAATACATGCAACGTATGGTAAATTTGGGGATATGTTCCACAACGTGAAAAAATTGTGTAAGATGAAAAATCAAAATATATTCCCTAAAAAACCGTACAAAAGAAGTAATTGTAAAATGCATGTTATATATTTATAAAACAAAATCAATTCGTTTTTATTTTTAAAAAAAATTAGTGTACAGTGAAAACACACGATATAAGTACCTTCAAAATTTAAATTGGGAATAAAACTACTATTCATTGCTACTTGATAACAAGCGTGCACGTTGATTACGAACTGGATCAAAAATGCTATTTTCTGTAGATGTGTCAGGTTTGTCTAACACAATTGTCGTTTTTGATTCAAATGAAGAATTTCGTTCATTATTAATGGCCTCTGTTGGTTTTTGTTATTACAAAGTCTTATTAACGGCTGTCTTTTTGGTTTCTCAAGTTGATTATATAATTCTTGATATCCTGCTACACAAGATTACCTAGAAATTTTAATGCACGATCTATGTCAGTATCATGAGTAATAAAATGTTGTTTCGTACATGTAGAAAATTTCAAACTCTTGTGAATTAAACCATCTGAACTTCAATTTCTTTATTATCATAAGCTGTGATAAATTCGATCAAATCCAAATCCTCATCCAAAGGGCACTAATCCCCAATTTTTTTTTGAAACTCGTGTTAGAATGAAAAATTTGTGTAAATAAAAAGAATTTGTGTACTGTGTTATTTTAAAATTGTATAAAAAAAAGAGTTGAATGTATATATATACAATAGAAATATTTAAGCCTTTTTAAAGTTCCCTCTTTTTTAAAAAAAAAAAAAAAAATTACTTTTAAGTTGTATAAGCAAAATGAAAGCAAATATCTCCAATAATTCAGTACATTAAAAAATAATTGTTATATCGCCAATTCAAGGCTCATTTACCCCCAAAAGTCACTGGAATGAGAAAAATGATAAAATCTTGTCTTCATTATCTGATCACAGTTTAAAGACTTTGTGGTCATCATCATGAACTCGTGGCATGAGTTATCAAGCCCTAGAACAGGGGTGGCGAACCTTTATGGATCAGCGTGTCATATTTTTCTAAAGAAATGTTTGATGAGGTATAGATGTGCCGTAAAATAATTTTGATTTGTGGTTATTAGGAAAATATTAACAACTTAAAACTTTATTTACTACCAAAAAAAAAATACATTTTGCATTGTATAGTAGTAAATGTTTTAGTAAAACGTATAATTCAAATTAAAGTAACATTAGTGTGATTTCTAATGTTGAAGATTAGGAGTATATAGATAACAAATAACTTATACTAGGATCATAAGATGTTACTTTTAGCAGAATGCATGATGAATTGGAGTCATCTGCCGAAAGGTTTTTAGGAGAGTTTTTAATGTTATTCATTTCTGAAAATATTGACTCGTAGGCATAGGTAGATTAAAATATAGTTAAGATAGCATGAGCCAGTTTCTTCAAACAGTTAAACGAGTTTGGAATTCGTTTTACAGGCGATGTTCTACGTACAACTGTTCCAGAACATAAAACACACACTGCTTTGTCGCCTTTATTAATCATGTCATGTTTCTCGGTCCACCATGTTTGAATTTCTCCATTGCACTTACTATATTGTTCTTTTTGTTAAACTAACCATGTTAAATTAAGGTTATAAAAATCGTAAATAAAACACAAATTTTAAAATACATTTGTGTCAGCAAAATTTACTATACTATGCGCTGACAAACTTCGCATCATTAGCAATTGCAGTCCAGAACGTAATTAAAGCAAGAGAAATAACGAAAGCATGTGCTCCCCGCCAAATCGCGACCAATCATAGTGAACTTTGTTATTTTGAGCTAAAATGCAAAGTATTTTGATCGGTGGAATGCCCGAAATATTGTGTCGCGTGCCACTGGTTCGCCATCCCTGCCCTAGAATAACGGGAAACGCGCACCGTGTTGAGAGGCTGATGCAGGTTGAATCTTCCGAGGCTCAAAGTCATGCCTTTGGCGAGACGTGGAAGTTTGAAAAGAGAGTGCCAGCTCTTGTCCTCGTCACTTGATCGTGGCTCAAAATTACGAGGTCTATTGCCAGAAGCACTCGCGTTGCTTGAAGTGTAATGTAAATTAAAATCAGTTAATCTTATAGCGATTTATAATGACATTTTCTGCCATTAATTTACCACTGGATTGCTCTAGAACGAAATATATTTGAAATTTTAACATACGAAGAAAGTTTGCAGTGTTCCAATTAAACAAAAAAATCCTTAAAAGTGGAACATAGTTATGTCGTAAAATCCGGCGTATAACGCGCACCCACTTTTCATGAAAAATACTCTTACATTTTGAAGACATTTATTCAAGGTATTATCCCAGGCTTTTGAATAAATAGTACATTTCTAGATCTACAACATTTTAAGTTCACAAGGTATGTCATTTCTTTTAAATGAACAGTATTTCGATCTATGTGGAGTTCTAATTTTTATTATATTTATCTCTCTTTTTTTATTTTTAAAAGCTGTTTTTATAACCGCGTACTCTTAAATTTCCATCTTATTTTTTGTCTTAAAAGTGCGCGTTATACGCCGGATTTTACGGTAATTAACAAAATCTCTGGATGATAGTGAAGTTTTTATTTCACTTTGATATGATTCGCATATGTTTACTTTTTCAATGGATAACACAATCCTTTGAAATTTCTTATTTTTCTGAGTCAGCATCGCTATAATGGATATTTACTTCTACATCTCTTTGCGGTTGAATGTATGAAATATAAAATTTCAGCTTAAAAATTTAATTATATAGGGCTACATAATGTGAGATATTATTTCTATTTCTCAGAATAATCAAAAGGAAAATCGTCATATGAATGTAAAATGCTTTATTCATCTGTGTACTGAATCATTTCTAACTCTACCGTTCGAAAACCAAAAGTTTACACGAAGCAGCTGGTTTATCCCTCTCCAACAGTTTATTACTTAAATTATATCAATCTCAGGCGTAAAGTTTTGCTTCATATAAGTATGATTTTAATATAAAATTTACTTTTACAAATCTTGATATTCTTATCGAAAACCGTTCAGATTGTACTCAACCACAAATAGTAAATTTCTGTAAAGTATGGTTTGTTACTTTACACAGATATTTATTTAAACAATAATGTATAGTCGAATGAATTGGTTTCTGGAGTAATTTTGAAGGAAAATAATGCTTTTTCGTTGGGATAGAAGAAGATACACTACACACTGGGACGTCTTGAGGCCCTGGGCCCCCACACAAATGTAGGCCCCACCTATGACCCTTAAGAGTAGACAATACATAGCATAGGTTGTTAAATATTCGTACAAACAATAACCCGAAACAAATAAAGGTACATGACTTACAATAGCACAAACCGGCTCGACCGATTGCCGCCTTTTGACTGGAAAAGTAAAGATGGTGTATGGTGGTAGGCCAAGGCCTATACATCGACGACTGTCATCACAGTTGACATATTGTCTGAAATTCCCAGTTTTTTGGAAAATACAACCGGAAAAAAACATTTGGCCTTTGAGATTATTCAAATCATGATCTTATTAAAGCTGAGTCGAAAACGAGATGAGGCCTCCATTGTGACCGAGGCCCTGGGCTCAGTTGGCCCATGCCTTAAGATGTCTCAAACTACACGCTAGGTAGGACCCGTAAGGACGTTGACTGTGGCGGAAAAAATATATAATTAGGGTTGACCGTTTGAAAAGCATTCATCTGTGCCTCTTTGTGTTTAGTATGGTTTTGCCCATTTAAAGTGATTGAACTGAGCCAGTAGGGTGCACTGACCCTTCTGGGGGAGGGGTTAAATTCTAAAAAGAAAACTACATAGACGAAAGCGCCGAAAGGTAATCTATATGGTAAAAGAAATTCTGGTGGTCGATGGGGGAATGGGTTAACCACATGCAATCTCACCCATTAGTGTATGAGGGTCAGAAGGAAGATTAGCCACATAGTCAATAATATAAACTCTATTTATTAACAATTCTCAACAAGGTAAATATCAACAATCCAAGTTAAGAAATGTACCAATAGTTAAATATGGGAGCAATAGCGAGGTAGACGAGATACTAGAAGATTTAACTATAAATTGGATCACTTATTCTTAGCACGTCCAGGCAATACACCTTCCAACATTTGAAGATAATTTCTTAAGTAATGTAATTCAAATTGACCGAATCCAATTTGAACAGCTAATTGACCGAATCGTCAATCTTAATATTAATCAAATAATCTACGAAGCTCTCTCGACTAGCTTTACATTAATCACTAGCTGCTATCCGCTTAGCTTCTAAACTCTCTCCCTTCGAATGAATGAACACTTGACATCTTTGGGAAATGGAACGTAAAGCGTTCCTCCATTCCATATCGAAATGTATTTGGGCCTTGAAGTGGAGAGGCCTGGATTGAGAGGGAGCTTCCTAATTGGTCGACTCTCTCCCTTCGAACGTGAGAGTTAATCTTTAAATACAAGCCTTGATTTGAATAAATTGCTTCTTCGGAGGAAAGTTTTCAACAGAATAATATTTAAGGAACCATTATTCCTCAAGAGGATTAGTTGGAAGAGCGCGAATAGACGTGTTGCACCCATACTTATGTATGCCATTGATCTGCAAGTGTGAAATATCTTTGCATTTAGTCATCGTTTTTCTGTGATATAAGAAACCTGGGTTTCCAAGAACACAATGCTGTAATATGTGAAGTTTTGTCAGTGTTTGGGTAAAGTACACGGAATGACTTTAGAAAATCTAAAAATAGTATACAGTGGTTCTTCAGTGTCGAGGTGGAAAGTGAACGAGTGGTATTGCTATGTTTAAGAAGGCAGAGAATTCGTAGCATGGGGAAAGTCATGATGAATATATTTTTTAAACATGTGAAATTGTTCATCCAAAAGTTACCCTAAGTCATAAACGGTCTTAAATACAGCAAGGTGAACAGTAGTACCATTTGCACGTCAACGCATTTCACATCGGCCCTGAATAGTCCCACGCTTTTTTTTCACATTCATTTTAGGAGATAAACATTTTCTTTTGAATGTAATTTAAATAAGTTGTAACAATCCACTTTGAGGGTTCATAGATCAGCCATAGCAAGTTTTATAAACTCAATTTTATTTATTCCTTTTACTGATATTGCTGAGTAAAATTTAATTTTAAATCATATTTTTAGATCGTCTGCTCATAAATACGTTCATAATCAGGAAAGACGATATTCTACGCCTCTTAGAGGGAAATTCTATGTTGAGATCAACATTGGTCTCGCTAATTTAACGGCATTATTAATATGCTTCCAAAGGCCGTTTCAGATCTAAATAAATTTAGGTAATTGAGATCATTGTATTGTTGCGATAATTGCTGAAAGATTCATTGTTGTTTTAAGAAATTATAGCAGTTTATTGACGAAATTTATGTTTATAAAGTTACCATCAAAATTGAACATATTAACTTTAAAGTGGATCCGTTAACCGGTAAAGAATTTACTGCCACTATAATTTTTATACTTTTCACGAGTCATCATAAATAGAGCCTATTATTCAAACTTTTTTTGTCCCTTTCTTTCACATTGTAATTTCAAAAGTTTTATTGCTTTCTCTACTATCTTGGTGTAACAGAAAACCCGTCATGTACAGGGCCTGATTCACGTTTAATTTATGGAGGCTGACCAGTGCCGGTTTATCCATTAGTGCTTGGGCCGGGCGCCAATAGGCCCAGATAAGCTCGACTTAGATTTTCGGGTTATAAATTTCGATTCTTTCGTGCCTAGGGGCCCGTAGATCTTTTTCACCCAGAGCCCGAAATGAGCTTAAATCGGCACTGCAGTTGACAGTCCTAGGGTTGAAAACTTAGAGAGTGGGGTGTCAGTTCAGATGTCTTCCTTGTTACTGAACTGAGGTTCAATTACTGTCGCCACACTAGTTCTCTTGTTGCTTCAAAGTGCGACGTTATTAAAATATAAAATTAAATTAAATCTACCTATTTCTCAATAATAAGCTATAAAGTTTGTTTATACTTGCGTTAGTTTTTAAAATGATCCCTCTGTAAGGAGAGGTTGTAAACAAATGCAATACAAAATATTGAACAAGCCAACAATGTAAATATGGTGGACAGTGAAGTAACGTAGAATATTAGAGCCCTCCTGCAAAGTCAGGTTTTGGGCCTCCTAGAGCCCTCACCCCGCATTGCGGGGGTGTACGTTACGCCACTGATGGTGAAGTATGATGTCTTGGCTGCAGAAAACATCACTAAATTTAATGAATAAGATCATTAGCGTAGCTAATCTTGAGTGGGCTCTGTATCAAAATTCCTTCGGGTCTCCTTAACACCTTAGGATCTTTTTGCTTACGCTTTTTGGGGCCCCGTATGAGTGATAAGGTGGTAGTTACGCCCCTGAATAAGATACACGAGATAAAACCACTTTGTGAGCCATTTTGCCTTCCTTTCATATTGGAACTATTATTTTTTCCTTATCTTCGTATTTCTTAGATTTAAATAATAAGTAGCAATACGTTGATGAAACAGTTATACAATCATCCTTCTCCACAGTTGCACTCAAGACAGGATAAAAACCTTGGAAAAATTATTTTTCTGTTTGAAATTCATTAATAAATCAACAGTTCTCGCAAATGAAAACTTATTCAGCATGACTTGAATCTGTCGTGCTATCTTAAGGTAACTGTAAAGCATTTTGTCTTTGTCCCGAGCCTTAGATTTTCATTTTATAAAGTAGCTAGTGCTTCTACGCCACATGTCCAGGGTTCACATCCCGGGATGGACAATGTCGACCTAGTCTTTCATCCCTTCAGTGGGATAGTAATGTGCCATAAAATGAGATGCCAAGCTTGCTTGGGAACTAAAGACTGGGGGTGTCACGTAAGACTGACTACCGGACCGGAACATCTGTACATGCGCCTCAGCATCTTAGGTCATGAAAACTGAGATAGGCAGAGTAGGCCTTGGCTCTCATGGGCTGTTACGTCACTGGGTCTAGTTTAAAGTACCTAGTAAAGTGATAATTTCGTTTTCAGGGAAGAATATACTCAGCAAGTCACGTGATTATATAGCTTTTGTTGTTACAATTCATTCGTGATCTGCCTATTTTTCTTTGTTGCCGATTAATGGCATACGCTTGGGAAACAAACTCTGAATTAAGCTCTAGTTTTGAGGAGGGGCGCTGCCCTCTATAATCGGATGCCTTCGTCTATACAAGTTTTGCACAACGAGTAGAATTAGCCAGCTGTTTAAGTCTTAAATATGCGAAGGAATCGCGTCCAAATATAAAGACTTCGATATACTGTGATAATCAGTTGAAACCACGACTACTTAACAATTGTTTTAAAATTCTGTTTAACTTGATGATTTTCAGCAGTTTCTTTGATTTGCTCTTAAGTATAAAGTAAAATAATGTTTTTTTTTCTTCATATAAGTGTCTTTTAAATCCTTCTAAAGTTGAAAGAAAAATTTCATTTCGGCAAAATTGTAGGAGCACAAGATTGATATTAGACAAACCGTTGCCAGAGAGATTCAGAAATGGCCTTCATGTGTCTTCTTTTGAAATTACCTCCTGCTTATAGGTGTGGCCGCGGTAGCTGAGTGGTATATGTATCGGATCGTGGCTTGCCTTGTCACGAGTTCGAGCCCAGTACCACTGAAGACCCGCCGTATAGGGCAGCGATGCACGTTAAATCTGTCGAGAGCTGAAACGTCCTCCCGTTGGTGTGGTGAGGTAGTTAGGAAAGGGGGTGCCAGCTCAGATGTCGTCCACATCACTTGACCATGGTTCAAAATTACGTGTTCCGTCTCCAAAAGCCCTCGTTTAGCTGAACAGTGCGACGTTAATATTCAATCAACCTACTTATAGGTATGAACATAAATTACACAGTGTACTGTAGATTAATTTTTATGTAGTAAAGGAATTCATTTTACATCATTTAGAATAGAACATACGTATAGTATGGCTTTTTTTTTTATTATTTTATTATTATTATTTTTACGCCACTTTAGTTACAGTTTCCAAACTTGTCGATCCAATCCCTTACTTTTTAAAGCGTTGGTTAGGGTAACCGTTGGCGAATTTTGTGACGGCCGCTGAAAACGGTTGCCGAATTATCGATATGTATTGAAATTCGTGTGCAGACAATATAGCAATATAAAACGTTTTTAAAATTTCAGCTGTTTAAAAAAAAAGAATTATTAGAATTTAGTGAAATCAGTGAAGGTACGCAGATTACTTTTTATGGCGGAAGGGGTTGTATATTAAAAAAAAAAAAAAAAACGTAGACGAAAGCGTTGAGGTGTATCCTTGACGGTAAGAAGTAAGAATTCAAAATCTGTAAAATGGATAGGGATCAGTGGCGCACACAAGGGGGGTGTCCTAGGGGTCCAGATCCCTCTCAAAGCTCATGATTTTTTCCCGATTGATTATAATTCTAAGTATATATTACGTAAAATTTAATTAAATATTTGTTATTAATGATTAATTTTATTCATTAATGTTAATTATTTATTCAACAATTAGTTTTTTACTGTTTTTTGTTCCCGAAAATCAAACAAAATCAAAAGGAGCATGATACAAGAAATGGTGGACTTTCAACCCTGGACCCTTCCCCCCCTTGAAAAATTCCTGTGTGCGCTACTGATAGGGATGAGTATATAAATTTTTCCTTGTGTATGCCACTGAACGAAACAAAGAAACATTTTGACGTAAAAATATTATTCCATTCCTAAAATTAAACATTTGCTTTTTGTTAGAATTCTATTGCTGCAGATGAAAATGAACCTTTTTTTTAAGATCTCTGAAAAAAATTCCATATCGTTCATTCACATTGTTCTTTTTGTGCGTCTTTTGCCATATGAACTTGGTAAGTTTAGAACAGAATTGTGTCTAAAATAAAGTGATTGGGTTTTAATCATACTTACGGAACTTTTCCTTCACCACACGGCCTCCCAGTGACGTGGTGTGGAAGTTTGGAGAGGGGTCAACTCTCTCTCTCCCTGAGATGTTGTTCATTCTCAAGTGGTTCAAAATTCCGAGGAGTGCCTCCAATAGACCTCGTATTGACTCAGAGTGCGACATGTATAAAATACAATTTTAATTTAATATTTTCTTCATTTAAAGTCTAACAAAGAACAGAATCTAAACTTGAAACATATTTTTCAATTCCTGCTATTAACTCACACTCTCCCTATATTTATTTATTTATCTTGGTGGAATTTTCAATCGTTAATAAAATACACTTTAAAGCGCTCAATTGAGCTGAAATTTTATATACATGATTATTTTGGATGACAATACAGTAATTTAATTATAATTAATAAAAATAAATGGATTAAAACTAATTATTCAAAGAATTACAGTTACAGCCACGTTGGTTTCATTTTTAGCGACTTGGGTCAAAACTTTAAAAGATTTTTTTTTCTCACGTTTTAAAGCATTCAGTTGAACTGAAATTTTATGTACATGATTGTTTTGGATGACAATATGATATTAATATTTATGTTTATATTAATTGTAACTATTTAATAAAAAGTAACTAAAATAAAAATTTTCTTTGTTGATCTAAGTAGGAATTAACTTAAATTTTTTTTTTATATTACTTGTTAGGTAAAACTTGTCTTATATTGAAATAAACTCGTATGTTTATAATATGATTGAAGCAGAATGGGGAGTACATTAAAACTTTGTAGCTTAGTGGAGTCAGAATTTAATATTAGCTTTAGGCAATTTTTTTGTGTGAAAAAAATATATCGAGTTTATGTCTTATTCTCTTTAGTATCGGAAGTGGGCAGTCAAAAGAAAATTCATTATCA
>BMAV01024886.1:23354-58141 GCA_019973955.1 Trichonephila inaurata madagascariensis | reverse complement strand
TAACGTGCACTTTTAACACAAAAAAATAGTAACGGATGCACGTTATATGGTGTGATTTTTGTGTATACGTTAAAATCAAATTCTTCGCCACGTTCATCTCCGAGACACAGTCTTCTCAAAGTTTCACATTTGTTATTATCAAATCTAATTTTTAAGTACAAAAAGTATATTGTCTGTCGTAATGAAAATTGTTCAAATTTTTTTTGGCTTGATTCCATAAAAGATAGTGAGAAATATTTTCATATACCGTTATTGAAAATGTTACTGGTAGCTATAAACTGAAAGTTAATCAAAATGTGATAGTCAAATTTTGATCCACTATTCTAAAGAGTTGAATTATAGGAATACCAACATATTATTTTCTGTGAATAACAGTAGTTTTCTAAGTAGATTTATTATATTTGTTAGAGTGATATGCAGTTGGACCTCTATATAACGAAGCCGCTAAATCCCGGAAAAAAGTTCGTTATATGGTAAATTCGTTATATAGAGGTTCATCTTTTAATATAATTTTTATAAACAGCATAAAACAAATTTTAAATTCCTAAACACTATATATTAAAAAAGTAATTATTCACACTTTTTTTAAAATTAATATACATTTATTTTATATATCTTACCCATCAAAAAAGAAAGAAAAATTGCAAGGAAAACAAGAAAAAGGAATGTCGAAGAATTCACTGTATTTTCAATATTAAGAAAATAATTTTATACTAAAATTAATGAATTTTAAGAACATTTTATAATTTAAGGCATACAAGTAATATTAAACATACATTATTTTATAATTAGAACTCGGGGACAACTCCACTGAGGGTGAAAGAGGATATCGAAGATGTTTCTAGTGAACTGCGTAATGGGGGTTAAAGGTTGCACTTCTTGGATGAAACATCCAGAACTTTGTTGCTCTCGGCGAGTTAGGATCTAATAAAACCAGTTCAAGATTTATGACCACCCTAAAATGCGTTAAAGAGAGAACAATTTGAAATGTTCAGAAATACTTTAAAAAAAGGGAGAACAAAAGTTGAATCACAAAAGAAAAAGTTCGTTATATAGAAAATGCACTTCGCTATTGAGAGTTTATTTTACGAAGAAAATTGTGAAATTGTCAAGGTTCCAAAAAAAAGTTCGCTATATAGAAAAATATGCAATATAGTGGTTCGTTATATAGAGGTTTGACTGTATATAATAGAGATTTTATAACTATACTTCTCCGTCCAGTTCTCTTCATTTATATCTGAAGTTAGCAACTGTTCTCTCTCTCTCTCTCTCAATTTGTATAATTAATTGGCATGTCGTACATACTTACAATCAGAAGGGCATAAATGATGGCGATCTTGAGAATGAAAGAAATATTTGATAACCATTATTAATTCTAAACGCAATTCATTGAAAAAATGGTATTTATCGGTTATAGGGACCATGAGTTGGCGACAGCCTTTCCGAATTTTCGCCAATACGAACGATGGAGATATTATCCGATGTGATAAACTCACTACAAACAAAGCAAGATGATGGAACAGAGCTTGGTGTGTTTTTTAATGTGTTACTGTGTTTGACTTCATACTTTCTATTACAAATAAGTCCCCCCAAAAAACTTTAACAAAAATCGTTGAATGAAAACCTTCTGTGAAATATATATGCACCACTTAATGTTTTAAAAATCAAAACAATTATAAAGAAACGTAAACGGAAGAAAAAATTTTCAATTAAGTCCTAATGACGGGTTCATCAATAAATTGAATAGATCTTTTTTAAAGGGGGGGGGGAGTTTTTCAACCACGAAGCTATAGAAATACAAAATTGGATCACTTTGACGAATGAAATAACATTTCATGAAAGATGGATTTTACTAAAATAATAATAATGTTAATTTAACCATAATCAGTTTTATTAATATAAATAGAAGTAGTTTTGCTGTTTCCGGTACTTACGCATTAGCATCACCGCAGCAAAATTTGCTCCATGATATCAAAATAACAAAGATTCTTATGTATTTTATTTGAAGAAAAACGATTGTCGTGGCACAATTTTGGCTGCGGTAAAGCTAATACGTAGGTAAACTATTTCCTTGTCAAACGAATGATACATCGGGAATGAATGATGCTCTTGCAAGCTCTCCTACAATAAAGTCATTCGTAGCCATCCATCGTATATTTTCGTTCATATAAGTGCTTATTTTCACCACATTTTTTGACAGATATTTGGCGGTAATCAAACGCGTATTTTTTTACAATTAAAACATCGCCTTGTGTGTTGCCTTTTTCATACAATACATAAGACACAATCTATAAAAATCGTTGCCTACAGAATAATGAAATCATTGAAAATTTCTAAAAATAGAATTACCTGGGAAGAAAAAAAAAAATGTTAATCTATAATAGGATTGCATTACCCTTCAGTACAATAATGTTGCCAGCGCAGCATGTCCATCTCTTTCAATTGGCGTGATTTTATTTTGTCTCCATACTTTGGGTTCAAGTAGGATCAAACTAAAACTTTTTCTACATTTTCTCATAAGTAAACAAATATTCACACTATGAGATAGCGTTATTAAACGACAAAATAAAATTTAGAAATCACTTTAATGAATAGACACATTGTAAAAAAAGTTTTAACATAAATTTGGATTTTTTAAAATCTCATTTTTCTTGAGGATAATATTCTTGAGTTCTTTTGGTAGTGGCTTGGCTTCTGTATTTTCATAAACATCATCACATAGCTTTTTAGAGTTCTCAGAATTCTTTTTCTTGTAATACCAATATGCAAATCCTAAAGCAACAGAAGTTCCAATACCTAAAATTATAACTAAATGCCACTTGGAGAACTGAGGCGTGTTACTTTTAGTGGTGGTAGTCATTTTATTTACTGCAATTGATAACAGTTTCTGTTTCTTTAAAATTCATAATGGCCCATTTCTTATGAGATTAAAATCTAGCCCAAAAGCTAGAGATAACATTTGATTGATGATGATGATGCCAATTAATGAAAATAATTTTGTGTGTGTGTGTATATTGTTGCAATACAATTATTTTAAAAGTTGAAGGCCTGGAATAGTACTATAGTTAGATTTCGAACCTCGAAAGATTTAATTGCATCTGTCCCGTTACACTACAGGTTTTAATTAGAACTCAAAGCTTGTACGAGTAACTTTATTAACCCTTTAGCGGGCAGTGGCTAATAGGTCTAGCCACATATTAAAAATTTTTTCTCTAAGCGGGTGATGGATATTTAGTCAATCCGCATGCGTTAATTGAAGCTAAAACGCATAAATACCGTTTTTTGCATTTCATGTCCTCTGATGGGTAATTAAAAACAGTTTTTCTCGGTGTAAATCTACAAATTGTATTTTAATTACTATAAATAAAATTTCTGATCTTGGAAAAAATTTCGACATATCTTATGTATACTTTTCTCTCATCTGAATGAATTAAGCAAATGTGCAATTAAAAAAAAAGGTTTTATTTAGTTTTTTGAAAAGCTTTTATATGTGGATAGAGGCTCTATCCGCTGCCCATATAGAAAAGAAAAATGACCTAGAAATTTCTCTTTTCCTCTCCTCGAGAGAGAGCACTTAGAATCATCGGAGAATGTTGGGGGTCAGAAATATAAACAAACTTTGTTTACAATATGTGGTACAAGATTCTCGGGTTCGAAAATCTTTCGTTACAACTTTTTTGCTCGGAAAAAAGGTTTGCATATTATGAAGTTCCACAGTAAATTGCTCATCAAATTTGTGAAATAACTAATTTAAATTCTCAAAAATATTATTTTATTTCTAACTTTTTATACTAAAATTAGATCAAATATAAAATGTGGATATATACCAATTTCAATGTATTTTCTAAGTATTCTATATATATGTTGTAATTAAATATTATATGTTGTACAATTATTCTATTATTATTTAATTACACTTATACTTTGTATTTAATTGCTATTGAAATAGTTATTACATAAATGTAAATTTTTCGTAAAAAGTTTATTGTAATATGATTCAATATTTCTGTCCTGAAAAGTAAGTTAAATGTCTTAAGTGCGCAATGGCTATAACGTCTAGCCACCACCCAAGAAAAAACCCATGATCAGATATTTTTTTGTGACTAAATACTGTTTACAGAGGATGAAAACATTACATTTATCAAGTACTTTATCACAGAAAAGTGTATTTTAGTTTTGTGCCCGTTAAAGGGTTAAACATCTCTGGCCGTAGAAGCTTTTGTGACCTGGGTAGTGTAGTGGATATGGTCACGTACTCGTGGCCGGCGTGTCACTAGCTCGATTCTAGAGCCCTTGAAGACCCGCCATGAAAAAAGAAGCCAATTTAGTTTAAATCTGTCGAGGCTTAGAGTCCTCCCATTGGCGTGGTTTGGTAGTTTGAAGAGGGAGGGGTCAACTTTGGTGTCCTCCTCGTCACTTGATAAAGGTTCAAAATTACGAGGTCCATCAATAATAGCCCTCTTTTTTGCTTCGAAGTATGACATAATTAAAACTTTCTCTCTCCTGGCTATGAGTCTGATGGTGCGATTAATTTTCGTTGTGTCAAAAGTCTTATATATTTTTTGAATTTTTAAATTTATTAGATTATTGCTGTTTAACTGAAGAATTCATATTTATTGTTTCTTAATGTTTAGATTTTTTCCACTTTAGTTTCCCTCAGGAATTGGCAAGATCTAATGTTTATTCTGGTTTGCATAAGACCTTTTGATCATAAGAGATGACTTACTGTCACATAGTAGAGGGACTTGAACTACTCAACTCTCTTTAAACGATTATTATGATGCAACAACACGAGCAAAATTTTTATTTTTGTCATTTTGGCATCAGCGGCAGTAAACAAAATGGCAGCCACCAGTAAAGGTAATGCGCCTCAGTTCTCTAAATGGCACTTAGCTGTAATTTTAGGTGTTGGAACTCCTGTTGCTTTAGGAATTGCATATTGGTATTACAAGAAAAAGAATTCCAAGAACTCTAAAAAGCTATGTGATGATGTTTATGAAAATACGGAAACCAGAACTCTACCAAAAGAACTCAATAATATCATTCGTAAGAAAAATGACCTTTCTAAAAATCCAGAGGTGTGTTAGAAGTTTTTTAATGCAGAAAGTTTCCAGTTCCAATGTGCCTATTTATTACAGTTATTTTTAAATTTTGTTATTATTTAGTGACATTTCCTGATAATGTGAATATTTGTTTACTTATGTGAAAATTAACGTAAATTTTTTAAGTTTAAGATTCCCTACACTTTTCATTTTCTCTTTCAAACGTTTTGTGCCCCAAACATTTTATAGACGTTTTTTTAAATTACGTTTTAATTTGGTCTTTTTCAGTGAGTTGCATATAAAATTAATATTGTTATGAAATATGGTTTCCATTCTTAAGATTTGTCATTTATAATCCTTTTGATTGTATGTGCTTAAAAATTGCCTACTAAATTTTATTTCAATAATTGTATTAATCACATTTTCATGCATTGTCCTTGATTGCACCTTGAACTATGAAGTTTAGTTATTCAAGTTTTAAGAGTACTCTTTTTTTATATATACTGTATATTTTACACACTTTATGTACTACATTTCTTTCCATATTAAGTCCATAAATATCTTTTAGTATTTTTGAAATTAGTATTATTTGTTTCATATTGTGCTCTGCATTCAAAATTTTTTTATGTTATGTGTTTTTTGTTTTATTTTTATTATGTTTCTTTCTCTTTAATTATGTTGATTGTTAATCATTAATATGAATATTTAGATGGAATGATTTCTCTTGTATAAATTTTTATTGTATTGATTATTTTTTTTGGTTGGATCCAAGTTAACTGACCTTACTGATTTGGCAAGATAAATGCAGCAAGGTAAAATACTATTTTAAAAGCATCTCTTGGTGATGATTTTAAGAATATATAGAGACAGTGCCGAAGAATGATTTTGAAACTTAAGAAGTTTTGTCAATATGAAACTAGGGCACCGTGTCTGGAGAACTACTGTGTATTGTTGTTGATGTAAACGCAGAATTTTGAAAAAGTACAGTGCATGGAATTAAAAGAAATAGGGAAAAATATCCCGCTAATCTTGAAAAAAGACAACATGAGAATTCTCTCTTTTCTTTTTACACTTCCTGAGTAGATTAAATAGAAAGAAATGTGGAAATTTTTCTTTTTCTTAAACTGTTTGTGAAAAATGTTGAGTTTTTTCTCCTTTTTGCTTAGTAATTTTGTGTGAAAGTAAAAAGTTAATCATGCAGATTATTTTCTTTCTGACTGACGGAAATTGCTGTCTAGCTAAAGAAAGAAAGAAAAGCATATTTCGTCTCTCATGAAACCCCTGTTCAGTTTTTAGTGAACTTTTTCTCTTTTTAGACAAAAATTCCAATTCAGCATAAAAAAAATGGAATGAGTGGTTTTGATTAAAATCATACCTATTTTATCCCTGCAGTCTAGTTTAGAAAATGAACAAAATAGAAATTTCTTTCGTTATTGTATTATGAAACCTTTTTCGCAAATTATTCAGTTTTCTCTTTTTTTTTTCTGATGGTTATTTCAGTTAAGAGTTAAAGAAAAATTTACCTTTATGCAGAAAAATATTCATATTTTCCCTTCTGATTAAATATTTAGTTTTTCAGTAACAAGAATTAAATAATCATTAGATGTTATATTTCTTCAGGTATAAAAATAGCCCACAAATTTTTCTTTGTATTACAAGGCTTCTGAAAATTATGGTGGTCATTTTGCAAACATATTGCTACTTTTCGCAACAAGTAAATTTTTATTACCTAGGGGTGCATTGATATAAAATTCAACTAAGCACTGATTGACAACCTTTTCCCAAAGAATGCAGTAACATACACAGACTACTTTCATGGGAGGGGTAAAAAAACATAGACAAAAGCACCTAGGTGTAATCTTTATGCTAAAAATTAAAAATTTAATAGTCTATGGCAGTGGTTCTTTAACTGTGGTCCGTGGATCCCGGGGTCCCCCGTGTTTTTCCAGGGGTCTGTGAAGGTCTCTTACTCTTACCCTTACTCACTTCTATAGACCCTGAAAGGCCTTGTAGAAAAATGCAAAGGTATACATCCTAAACAGAGTCACTAAATTTTTTTCCAATGAAAAAACCCTTCTAGAACATATATTTTGATCAAAAAAATATTAAATCAATTGGTATTAAATTAATCTTTTGGAATTTTTTTATTTAGATGTTTACTGTTTTCATAAAGGAGAAAATGGAAATATTTTAAAAAATCTGTATAAGTAGCAGTGACAGGATTCTTGAGGAACTTTTAAATCACTCAGTCATGTGTTGGGAGTCAAAGAACAGTGTACAAAATCTAGAAGTCAGGCTGATACATAAAGGGAGGCCATGGTGATCGAAAGCTTAAGAACCACTGGTCCGTGGGATGGGTTTGAACTCCCAAAACCCAACTTTGTGTAGGCATCAAATGGAATATAACTGTTGGTGATTAGTTTTATGTTTTTTTCCCCAATGATAATTCTGTTTTTTTCTTATCTCCATGACATCTGTCATGGTTAAACAATCTGATTTTGTTAGTACTTTTTATGTTTTATTGAATAAAGATAGTAAAAATGTAGTGCTAGAATTGTCTATGAATACAAATTTGGTTGCATCCAAGTTTGAATATCCAAAAATTGTTGCATATATGTTTACATTAGCAAAAGTATGATATGTGGTTTTGAATGGCAATTCTGTAAGAGTTGGTGAGAATTCTCATGATGTGTCCTTGAGTAGAAAATGGTATTCTTCTAAGGAATGCTAGGACATTTTCTTCTAACAATTTAGATGTTTGTTTTGTTTAAGTAAAGTTGCATCTCAACGTTCTTATTATTTTAATGATATCTGCCATTTATCTTCTGTATATAATAATGCAACTGATTGTCTTCAAATTAATAAACTTCACTATTTTATTAATATTGTGGCAAAAGTCATATTTAACCTATTTTATTAAATGTTATTCCATTTTTCAAAATGATGTGATTTTTCTTATAAGAGAGCACAATGTTTGGATAACATGTTAGTATGATTTGACACTTAAAAATTAGTAGATTACATTGGTTTTTCTTTCAAAAACAAGCACTAGGCGCAACCATTACCCTGGCACAATCGAAAGTTTTTCATATTAATGTAATCATGAACTTCAATAGAGCCTTTAACTTGAAGTATTTGTCACATAGCTGTTATTGCTTATTTAAGAAACCATTGTAAAATTTATTACATTTTAAGGTTAAAAGACTTTTTAATTATTTCTATATTTCAGACCCCTTTTTCGAAAGCAAAGGCCTTCAAAGAGCAAGGTAACAAATTTTTCAAGGAAGGACAGTTTGATAAAGCAATAGAATGCTACACAAGTGCCATTGAAATTTGTCCACCTGAACAGTCTGAAGACTTGGCTACTTTTTATCAAAACAGAGCCGCAGCGTATGAAAACTTAGTAAGCATTATCAAATTTAAATATTTTTTTCATATAATTTATTTCAAGTATTTTAATAAGGTGATATAATTTTGATAATTGTTGTTTAAAATGTATTAGTTGAGTAATTGGTTAGATATATCTGGTATGTTTTTAATTTTAAACTCTTAAGTTAATATCTTACTCGTATTAGCCCTTTCGGCATGAAGGACTTAAACACGTGCACACCACTAGGGCCAGAGGTTTCTTTTGCGAGCGTCATTCACAGGTCGGAGGGTTTATTATAGTTAAGCCTAAATCCATAAAAATACCGAAATATAAACGTGTTCAATATTGTTCTGTATATTATACAAACAGCATATGTTTTATATATTTTGCATTAATGTACTTTATTTACTTCCGTCACATTCTGTTTAAGTACAATTCTTTAAACATTTTATTGTCAGTATTTGTAACAGTTGACCTTGTAAAAGTGAAAAAAGACAAATTTTATCTACCAGATCTAATTATCCATTAAAAACTAGACTGCAAACCCAAACCAAAATGCTCTAGCAAAAATACAACTTTCATCTTCACTATAAACAAAAGCCGCATGTTCATTTCAAGAGCATTCATAAAGCATTCAATGCGGAAACATTCTTATTCCCCTAATGTTTATAAATCAAAATCCACTTGCATGCAAGTAATATTTTTCTCATTTCCATTAGAAGGTCAGATCTACAAGTATCTAAATCTTATGAACATGTAATACCATCTATTGCCAAAAAAACCGAGCTTTAAAACATTTCGAGCCAGTGGCACAAAAATGTGACGATTAGCCCTGGAAGGTGAAATGGGCTGGCATGCATATGTGACATTTAGGAATTGTTAGTGTTTCATGATGTCACATATAGATGACGGTCGGCCTGAGGGGGTTAAAATTTTTTAAAAGTAAACATTAGATTTGGCAGTCACATAAGAGCTTAGATAGAACAGAAAGGTTTTTCTGAGATTCTGAGAACAGAAAGTTTTTTCCCACCTGCCCTAAATGCCATAGTCATGAAGGTTCTGCTGAATATCTTTTAGATTGCACGAACCTCACCATAGAGGAAATTTCATGCATTCCACTTTAGTATTTGATTTCTTGAAAGTCAGTGAATCCATTGATCTTGTCTGACTGCATCAGACACTGGGGGATAAGAAAGAACATGAAGAAAATACACATTTTATTTTTGAGTACTTACATATTACTATCACTGCAGCCAAATTTGTGCCACATGAATCATGCCATTTTCCTCCAAAATCTGACTGATTGGTCCTTTTTTCTAATGAAACATGTAAGAATCTTTTTGTCTAGCTATCTTGGCATGAATTGCATGGCACAAATTTTGCTGTGGCGAAGGTAATATGTGAACACCCATTTTCACAAGAATAATGTGCAAGTTATGTCAAATTAAACAAACTTCTGAATATTTTTAGCAACATTTGAAACATAGTAATATTCAACAAATCTCATTTTTGAAAATAATTAAGTATTAAAGATTGTTAAACTAACATTTTCAACCTGCATATTAATGGGATAAGATTTTAATGTCATACTTATATGAAGACAAAATGTTCTGTTATGTATTTTTAACATTTTTGAAATATTTTTTTTCTCGTAGAAAAATTATGAAGCTGTCATAAATGATACTACAAAAGCTCTTGAATGTAATAAATCCTATCTTAAAGCTTTGTATCGACGAGCAAAAGCATATGAAGAATTAGGAGAGTGGCATAAGTGTTTAGCAGGTTTGAGTTTTTTTCATGTTATTGATCCTTCTTTGTATGTTTTTAGTGTTAATGATAGAAATGCATACCTTTCAATTACTTGTTGTGCTTTTTATCTTTCATTAAAGAAATAATTAAAAAATTGAAGAAATTTTAGAAGTTTTAATTTTTTTAAAGTAAATATATTCACACACAGTGCTGGCAGTTTTTATACCAGTTGTGTATTATCTTAATGCTGTGGTGCTTTGATTTTATTTTTGTTAAAAATTAATTTTTTGTTTTGTTTCTAAAATGAGCAAAAAGTATTTCAAAGATTTAAAGTGTACTGAATTTTCAAAAATAATTAACTGTGGTATTTTATTTTGTGATTGAGAATGAGGTGCATTTTGTTGTAATGGACTAAATTCATGTGACGTCATAGTCACATGATAACTGAGCCTTGTGTTTTCGGCCAATCAGTTCATAAATTAATGTGATGTCATAATTATATCATAAATATAATCACGCATTTCCAGCCAATTAGTTCATGTGTTTCACTGTTGCCAACTTTTGCTTTTTGCAATATAATGCACATAGTTAAACAAAATGCACTTAATTTAAAAGTATTCGTATAATGTAAGTATTTTTTTTTAATTTTCAAAACGATTTGAAGAATTTTAACACGTGAACTCTTTATCCAATCATATCAAATTTTAAATGTTATCTAAACTTTACAAGTTGAACAACTAGTATGTCAATTTTTAATCAATTGGAACCACATGATTTCCGTTATCATGCGACCATCATGAATTTATTTCATTTAAATTTATGTAGACTTCAGCAATGAGTTTTAAATGTTATTAAACTTATCAAAAAATATTGCAGATCTTCTATTTGAAAATATTCATAAATATTACTTGTCATGTTAAAAATCTCAATTTTTACCATTTAAGTAGTATAATTTGTAGTATGAATAGTTTAATGAGAATTGTTTACTTTAATTCTATTAAATACTGAAATGAATACCTCTAACTGTTAATTAAATAGAATTATATTACTTATATATATGGAAAGACATTATATATGTAATAAGATTATTTTTAAAACTATTTGTTACTTTATAAAAATTTCAAATATTTTTAAGGCTTAAAAAAACAATTTTTTAATAATTAGCAGTTTTAGTGATTCTAATCTTTGAATGAACTCCAATATGTATTAACTTTTTTATTTAGTTTTGATTACAAAACTTTTAAAATTTTATTTCTAAATGTTTAATTCTTGTATAATGAATCTTTCAAACAAGAATTTTTAGGCATATAATTTAAGAATTGATTATTTTTATATAATTAATCTATCATTAAACATTAAAACATCTGTTGTAAAATTTATGCTTTAAATTTACTTTAAATTCTCTTAAGTAATAAAACTCATTTCTGGGCTAAAGTGTAGAATAGAGAGGGCACCTAGGATTTGGTGATGCTTATCTAGATGCCAGAGAATGAATTCTGCTCTTCATTACTCGGGCATTGCTTCATTACATATAGGTCATTTGGCGACTGATTCTAATCGCTATTCTACACTTTAACCTTGATATTATATGTATTCACAAGTAATATAAAAAAAAATTTTAACTTCAATTCCTACTTTGTTAGAAAAACGTCCTGGCGCCATCTGTTGCAGCTAATTGTAACTGTGATGGAAATAACACAGAATTAATTTAAAATTAAAAAATAAAATTTAATTAATGAATCAATATTTGAAAAAACTATATTAATATCAAGTGTCATCCAATACAAGTTTAAAAAAAATTTATTTGAACTTGAATGGATAAATAGAAAATATTTTAATTATCAATTGAAAATTTGAACAAGGTAAATATATAAATATATAGAGAGTGTGAGCTAATATTAGGAATTGAAAAATCCACTTCCCTAAGTTGTGTTATAAACTGATGCTTTTAAATATCTTTGTAGATATTACTGGAGTTTGCATGTTTGATGGATTTAGGACAGAAAATTATTTAAAAATGACCGATAGAGTTATCAAAGAACTTAGTAAAAAGGAAGCCAAAGAAACATTTAGTGTAAGTCTTTTTGAATTGTTTTCTTTTTTACATTTTTATTTGCTTGAAAATATTTGAAGAATTTAGATTAATTAAATTAAAGCAATCATAGTAAGTTCGAATTAATTTATAGTTACATTTTAAATTGTCTGAAAGCTTTTACATGTAAATAGATTTTTAAATTTGCATAAGTTTTATTTGCAATAAATAAAGAATATTTTTTTTTTTGATATTGGTTTCCTATTGATATTTTTTCTTTGATAAAATGTAATATTTCAAATATATATATATTAAGTAAATTTTTATACCAATATTTTAAAATGTTACTAAGAATAATTATACTTTGATTTTTCAGAAAAGAGAACCTAAATTACCTTCCAAACATTTTATTCGTCATTATTTCATATCTTTTAGTGAAGATCCAATAATGAAATCTGTAGAAGAATATAAAAAGAATAAGAAAGATCCTTCAGAATTAAGGTACTACAATTTTGAATTTGGGATGTATGATTTCTATATTTACTTTTTATTATACTAAAGAATTAAATTAATTTTTGTTTACATATGTGTAATATTTGGTTATTAATTATGAAAAATGTTTGTAATTTATCTATGTTATGATATGCAGGTGTACAAACTTTAAATATATTTCATGTAAAGAAATTAGATGATGTGGTAAGTTGCAAAATGTCACTTAAATTTGAAAATGCACCTCAAAATAACATAATTTTTGCTAGAATTAATATCCTACTTAATAAAATGAAATCTTTGATTATATAAACTTAAAAAATATGTTTATGAATATGCATACAATATATAAATATTATTAAAGATATATATAATGTTTGTAACCTTAATTTTAAAGACTGATATATATTTCCATACAAAACATGTGAGTTTTGGAAATATTGATTAATGTTAACCTTTTAGATGTACTAAATTTATCACAAAATATTACTAAAAGGAAAAAAAGAAAAAACTATATGGTGTAGTTATTTAAAAAATTATATCTATTTCGTTGAATTTGGACTACCTGCAACACATAAAAACAGCTATTAATACTATTTGTTAATTTAATATTCTTTTACCTTTTTAATGATTTTTCAAAAATTTTCAGTGGTTTTAGGTTAGTCATTCATCATCTTGCTGAAGAAAACTTTGATGAGATTATTCCTAACTGTGATGTAGAGATTAATCGCAGGGGACCAGATTTACCCGAAGCTTTATTAGTCAGAGCTACTTTCAAATTATTACAAGGCCAAGTTCAAGATTCCTTAGCAGATTTAACTCAGTTGTATGCTTTGGAAAGTATTGATGTAAAAGTAAGTTCATATATTGTGAAGTTTTTATGTTGTGTAAGTTTTAATTATGTATCAAACCTCAATTTGTTGCATGCTTTTTCACATATTTATTTTTTGAAAAATTATTTAAAAAGAATAATCTGATATACTGGGAAATCTAGGATTCTCTTAAAATAAAAGGTAAAATACTACAAATTTTGAAAACAGATTTTTGATACAGAATGTAGGGTTTCAATCCATTTATACAATTGAAAATTTATGAATTGCTTACTGTTCTTACTTATGCCACTTGATCAACAGTAACATCAGATCAAGGCCTACGGAATTCATCATGGCTAAGGGCTAGATTTTTACGCCTGTTGTTAACCTTACCTTTGAGCACCATGCAGGTGACAGTACGATTTTGCTTGATTCCACCCTAATTTTGAGTAAGAACACCCTAGGTATGGTCACCAACCTAGGGGCCTTCCACCAACCACACGAGAGGACTTGCGGCTAGTCGCCTATTAGAGTACCCTCATGCCGCGAAGGCACTATACATATACAAACATCCATGCCTTCTCCGGGATTCGAACCCAGGCCCTATGGCACCGCAGTCAGCGTCACTAACCACTATACCTTATAGGCAGTATGAGATTGCTTAATTGTAATTATTAATATATAGTAGCTTTGAAGAATTGATATTGTGTTTAAGAATTTTTTTAGTAAAATCCAGTAATGAGAATGATATTTAGGGAAGTTGTTGCACAGATATCATTTACTAATAATAAGTTGTTGCATCTTTTTATAGATTAAAAGGCTATAATTAAGCTTATCTGCTCTAATAGTGATTTTTATGGTAGATTCTTCCAAGAAATCCATGTATGTGTCAGTTTAATACCTTGTGTGTGATGTCCTTAGAGGAGAAATCTTTTTATTTTTACTTTTAAAATTGTTAGTGTCCTTAATAATCCCTTTTGTGCTGTTTTCACATGAGACAGTACCAGGTCAGATGTCCTCTTCACTTGATTGTGAAAAGGACATCGGACTACTTGTCAATATTCTTGCAATTCATCTAGCCTTTTGTTAAATGAAAATTTATGTTGTGCTTTTCTCTTTTTTAGTATGAAAACAAAAACTTTTTTTTTCCAAACAAAAATTTTTAATTTTTATAATTCATTCTTTTATCAATAGAGTTAGACCTCATATTTATAACATTAATTTACTTATTGACTGTTTTCTGTGAAATGTTTGGTATTCAAATTTTTTATTGTTTTGAAAACTCCAATTAGAAATTAAAACCATTAAATTGATAATTTGATACTTCAGTCATATTTCACTGAGAGATTTTTATATTATGACTATTTAATAATAAGTTCAAGTGAATAACTAATATTCTTATTTTTTTATGTATGAAATTTTTAACTAATAAATAATCATGTTAATTGAAACTCTTATTCAGTAATTTTAATATAAATGTGAAGTCATTTTTAATATCATCCATGAGAATGTAAATTATGGTATTGATTGTTTGAGAGTGTGTATTGATTTTCCTTCAGTGAAAGTGGTATATTCTATGGTCAGACTCAAATTTGTCAATGTTCTCTTACTTTTCATGAATTTTTATATCAATACAGCTGTTTTAATTTTATGGCTATGTATTTTTTTTATTTCTGTTATTTTGACATCCAGTTAAAATTTTCTTTGTACTTGCTAGGTTCGAGTGAATTGTCTAATTAAGATTGGAACAATGAAAGTTCAGTTAGAGAAAATGGACGAAGCTTTGCAACATTTTAATAAAGCAATAGAATCAGATTTAAATAATGCAGATATATATCTTCACAGAGGACAGGTTTGTATTGATTATATTTTTGGATATTTTGTGAAAGATTAATTTCTTTTAAAAAATTTACTGGAAATCATTCCATTCCACTATTTAAATTTGAATGTCATAAATGAACCACAATAGTGTTTTGTAATCTAATGAACATTTGGCTAGATTTGGTCCTTGTATTATAAAAATTGGTTAAATTCATTTTAAGAAATCAAACTTATTGTTTATATGAAATAAGAAAACTAGAATTGTTACCTAAAATTATAAATTTCAAAGAATTACTTTGAATTTGAATCTGTTTAAGAAAAGCACACATTCTAATTTTAAATTGTGCTTTTAGTTTGTTTTATAATTACCGTAAAATCTGGTGTATAATGCACACCTTTACTTTCAAGATGCATTTTTTAATTTTTAGGTGCATTTACCATATAACCTGCACCCCCGTTTTTTACGAAGTTGGTATACAATGCTCTTTTGTTTTGAAGTCATTTATTTGAAGTATTATCCCAAACTTTTGAAAAAATAGTACACGTCAAGAACTACAAGTGTTTAAGAATTACTCATTTCCCCTTAAATAAAAACAATATTTAAATGTGTGTAGAAGTAATATTTTTTTATGCTCATCTCTTTTATTATTTTTAAAACTATAATTTTTTATACCCAGCATATAACCACTCACACCCTTAAATTTTGATCTTATTTTTTGTGTTAAAAGTGCATGCTATATGCTAGATTTTACGGTAAATTAAATTTAAGGGAACAAATGTTCTGGAAGAACTAGTATTGATTGAGAATAGTAGTTGAGGGATTTAATATATACCAAAAATATATGTAGTTTACTATTTATGAAAATATTTTTATTAAGTTATTTGTATATAGTCAATTTAGTTATGTTTTATGAATTGTTTATTGCCAGTTCTTTATTAATTTTGAAGAAGAAATTTGTTAAATAGATATTGAAAGTAGTGTTTGAATTAAATTCTTTATTTTCTGATAATTTGTACAATAATTTTGTAATGTTGTTTTTGGAGGACTTTTTAATATACATGTAGTAAAAATGTAGTAAAAATGATGCACATACCACATTCTTAAATACATGTGAATTATCAAACTTTACATTGAACTATTATTAAGCTTATCCATGTCATCCCACCATGAAATGCATTCTTTTCTGGTTATGAAGAAATCATAATAGGATTTTTTGTTTGATTTCAAATGAGGCATTGAATTTTTTTGTAAGTATTTTTTGTCTATCTTATAGTGCAGTGTCCCCCAACCTTTTCACCATTGCGGACTGGTCAATGTTTGATAATTTTACTACGACCCGCTGAGGGTAGGACGTTGATTTTTTATATTTTAGATTGGTTTGATTTAATAATTTAATGTAATTGTATTTGAATTCCCCTTCAGAATAAAATACAGTTCCACCAAAAAATGAATATAAAGTGATTTAACTTGGAATATGACATAATTTCTATGGAAAGTCGCACAAACCCGAGAAAAATGCACCCCAGTAAATAATATGGGACTACTTTAGTGTTCCTGGGGCTTCCTGGAGCCAACTGATCTGCGGACCGGGGGTTGGGGATCACTGTTATAGAGTACATTTAATTGTGATTCTGTAGCAATTCACAGACAGGGATTTAACTTTTTTAAAAAAATTTCACGTTTCGTTTTTCATAAAATGTTACTTTTTGTTAATTTCAAACAAAATATCACATATGAACCATGGGGATTACTAAACTTTACTTTCTTTTTAATTCACCTTGTATAAAAACTCATTGGAGATTTTTTTTTAAAAAAATTGTATTTGTTTCTTATTGAAGAATGAGTTATTTTTTATTACTCTTTTTCTACATGTTAAATTATATGTGAAAAAAAGTATTTTTTATTTGAAAATATAATTGTTTGTAATTATAATAAACTTAAGCTTTGTGTGTGTGAATTATACGATTTTAGATACAATATTTCTTTATAACTCAAAATATTCATTTTTATTTAAATATTAAGTTTTGATACAATTATATAGTGTAAAAATCATTCATTAAATTGTTATTAAAAATTTATGAATGTTTTTATTTTTGAACTTTTAGGTGTATCTTTTGATGGAGCGTTTCCTTGACTGTCTTAGAGATATGGAAAAGAGTTGTTCCTTAAATCCCAATTTCCCATCTGCTAGAGCTCAAAAATGTTACATCCAATATCGTTGTGGACTTCAGTACAATGATGAAGCTCAGAAAACTGCAGCTTTAAAAGGTTTTGAAGAGATTGAAAAAAGTTTTCCAGATTGTTCTGAATGCTTTTTCTTATATGCTCAGGTTAGGAAAATTAAAAATCTTGATGCATCTTGAACAAAAGTTCTTCTCACAGTTTTCTTTTCTTTTTTTTTATGCTAGATCTTATTTTAAGACCATTTTTAGTTATCAAATGTTTGTTTTATATTTTCTTTTAATGCAATACTTATTTAGATGGATATTTGATTCTAAGATATGTATAATTTCAATATAGAATTTATTTTGAATCAGACCCATCTTTTTTTCTTATATTTGCTCTGATAGTTTCCAAAACACCAGTCTTTGAAACAAAAGTATTTGTTATTCAGTTTAAGTACCATAAAATTCGGTGTATAACGCGCACCTATACTTTCAAGCTGCACTTTTTAATTTTTGGGTATATTCGCCATATAACATGCACCCCCATTTCTATGAGGAACCTGAAATGTACCTGTGCAATTCTATTATGTTTTGAAGTCATTTATTTAAGGTATTATACTAAGATTTTTAAAAAATAGTATATATCTAGAATTACAACCCTTTAAGTTCATTAGGTATGTGGTTTCTTTTAAATAAACAATGTTCCAATCTATGTAGAAGTCTTAATTTTTTTTTTTAAGCTCATCTTTTTTTTCTTTTTTTTAAAAATTTTTTAAAGCCACCATTTTTATACCCCCCCCCAGGGCACCCGTAAATTTCAATCTTATTTTTTATGTTACAAGTGCATGTTACACACCAGATTTTAGGGTGAATATTTATTGATACAAACAAAATGCAATTTTATTTCAGGGCACTAATGTTGTAATTAAAAATAGCATAAATACAGTCAGACCTCTATATAACGAAGTCGCTAAATCCCGGAAAAAAGTTCGTTATATGGAAAATTTGTTATATAGAGGTTCATCTTTTCATATACTTTATAAACCACATAAAACAAATTTTGAATTCATAAACACTATATATTAGAAAAAGCAATTATCCACACCTTTTTTTTAAAATTAATATTTGTTTATTTTATATATCTTACCCATAAAAAAGAAAAACTGCTAGGAAAGCAAGAAAAAAGGATGTCGAAGAATACACCGTATTTTCAATATTAAGAGAAACTAATTTTTTATTAAAATCAATGAACTTTAATGATATTTTCGAATTTAAAGCATACAAGTAATATTAAACACACATTACTTTATAACTATAACATGGGGACACGGGACAACTCCACTGAGTGCGAAAGGGGATATCGAAGATGTTTCTAGTGAACTGGGCAATGAGGGTTAAAGGTTGCACTTCTTAGATGAAACATCCAGAACTCTATTGCTGTTGGCGAGTTAGGATCTAATAAAACCAGTTCAAGATTTATGACCAATATAAAATGTATTAAAAGTGAGAATAACTTGAAATGTTCAGAAATACTTTAAAAGTGGGGAGAAAACAAACTGAATTACAAAAGAAAAGTTCGTTATATAGAAAATGCACTTCGCTATAGAGAGGTTATTTTACGAAGAAAATTGTGTGAAATGTTCAAAGTTCGCAATTTAGAGGTTCGTTATTTTGAGGTTCGACTTCATTAATTGAAGACTGATTACTTGTATACTTCTAGCATAACTGTTTTATTTCAGAAAATTTTTATAAATTTCTGAATTGTGTATGTGTCAAATTTTTTGATAAACTTCTTTTGTTTTGTCTATTAATGTAAATCAGTTGGAGTGGTTTATGGTACCATGCATATAAATGTTTTGAATATTATTATTTTTTATTAGGCATATGAAAAAAAGCATTATTCTTTAAACAGTTCATTTTGATTATTTTATATAATTTGATTGTAGAATAAGCTGAAATTTCAAAGTTTACATGAATAAATGATTCATTGTATCTAAGAGAGCATTTACGTCTTTATTCCCTCTCGCGAAATTCTCCAAATTTTACAAAGATTTAATTCATATTTTGTTGAAGTAACCAATTAAGTGAAATACTGTTCAATAAATTTATCTTTGAATAAAAATATAATATTAAGTGGAGAAACAGTGCTTACAATGAAATTCTTTATGTTTTTTAAAGTCTTTGATAGATTCAATAAGAATATTTACTTTTATTAGATGTTAAATAAAAATTAGTTAGTTAAATAAAATTAGATGTTAAATGTCCTGTTAAAAAAGTATTAGATTAGTCCTAGAAAATCATTGAAGTGTACAGTTGAAAATGTCTTGTATAATTTAAGTTTCCTTACACACACACACACATATATATATACACACACATACATACATATATATAAAGAACTTGGAATTGAGAATATTCATTTGTGTGAAGTCTTTGTAATTTGTTTTTAGGAGATTAAAAGCTTTATGAATCCATGTTTATTCCATTTGATCTGTATTTCATATAATTAAAAACTTTTGCAGGTACTTACTGAATGTGGACAGTATCAAAAAGCTGAAACTTACTTCAGGAAAGCTGGAGATTTAGATCCTCAAGATCCGAATGTTTATGTTCACTTAGGGTTTGTGTTTAATATTAGAATTTTTTTGTAAATAAGTGCATCTAATTTTTTATTTTACACAGTAAATGCATTCCTCAAAAATTTGTGTAAAAGGAACTGTAAAAATTTAAGGGATGTATAATAAAAAGGAAAATGTGTTCCATATTATTCAAAACCTGTATAAGATAAAATAAAGAACTGTAAAAACAAATCACCTGAAAAAAGGCTTTAGATATATGTATATTTGAGTAAGATAAAAACTTTGAATTAAAAATACTAGAAATATTAATTATTCATTTTGTTGTTACTAATGCCACCTAATCAATGGAGTCAGATTAAGGTCCTCGAAATTCATCATGGCAAGGGATTTGAATCTGTCATTTTGGCCCCAGCTTTTGACTACACATGCAGGTGAGAGTACATTTTAACTCCATTCCACCCCAATTTTTAGGGAGAATAATGGGGAGGGGGTTCCAGGGGTCTCACCTCTTTCTATACCACCAACTTGAGATCTTTCAGCTCTATGCATATTTAGTGCCTCCATGCCACAGGCATTATTAGTCATTTTTTCATATTAAGACTTTGTTTATGGTGAGTAAGTGAATATTAATGCCGCACTGTTCAGCTGCATGAGGGCTTTTGGCGACGGACTTCGTAATTTTGAACCATGGTCAAGTGACGAGGACGACACTTGAGCTGGCACCCCCCTCCTAACTACTACACTACACCAACAGGAGGACGTTTGATCTCTTGACAGATTTAATGTGCATCGCTCATCTACACGGTGACTCTTAAGTGGTACTGGGCTCAAACTCGTGACAAGCCAGCCACGATTGGATACTTTGACCACTAGGCTACTGTGGCCACTGTTTATGGTGAAATGCAAAATCACTCTCATTAAAAATTTTGAGAGTCTATCATATACATTATTCTTAATTCTGTCTGGTAATGATATTTAAGACGAACGGCTTCTTAAAATATTTAGCAGTGTAGATTTTTTTTTTAAATCAGAAAATCTGATTATATGTATTAATTTTACTATGTATGTTCTTCATGTAATTTTTAGCACCCAGCTAAACATATCTTCAAATCTCATTGGACTTTTATAATGGTTTTTACATTTGAATCAATGTTTAAAAACTGATTTTCTTGACTTGCACCAAATTTAAGCCATCAGAAATTAAACTTGCTGATAATTATTTTTATCCTCGTTCTTTTGTATTAAAATCAAGAATCTAATCATCTGTATAAAACGAATTGCAGTTTTTCCTTTGTTGATGTTATTTCAAAACCATGTAAAAAAAAAATTGGGTGCAATTGTCTGTTATGCTCGACAGAAACTGTTCCATGTATTATGAATATTCAAATAAATGAGTAAGGAAAAAAAAAAGACTTAAATAAAACAGTGCTTGGTGTTTCTTTCAATGAGTCTCTTATGAAAATTGCAATATGTGAAGTTTATATTTAGCATTGTATGTATTATTTTTATTGCTTATTTTTATTATTTTATTTTGATTTATTTCTATTGGTTTTATAATTTATTTAAAGCTTGCATCAATTATAATTTGACATGTTTTTCTTATATTTTTTTTCTTAATCTTTTGTTTCTTGTAGGTTATACAGAATATATACAATTTTTGAGTCTACAATCTATTTACAACTTTATGCATATTCTTAATTATAAAATTTTAGTGTCATGGACTGCTTTGATTTTTCTGAATTTCCTGAAAGGAGATGGGGGGGGGGGACCGAAATTTAAGCAGTGATTGGCAAAATGATGTGTGAAGAACTAATATAAAGTTTGAAAGTTTGGGATGTATGTGAAATAACTGTTAGTAGTAAGAATATTATCATTTGGAAAACAATTGAAAACTAGTCCATAAGGAGACACATAGTTTATCTGTTTGTGCTTGTGAGCTATAAGACATAAAAGTTTGATAAATTATTCATCAAACAAAAATATGCTGCATTTTAAAATTTTAGTGATACTATCAGTGGCGTAATGGAATATATTCACCCCCCCCCCTCCCCTGCAAAGTCAAGTTTTTCCTTTTAATATTTTACAAAATGGTTAAATACGTAATTTGTGTCAGTCAGGCTTTGGGGCCCCCTGGAATCCTGCCCCTCCACAATACAGGGATTGAGGGGGGGGGGGCTGCATAATGCCACTGGATAGAATGCAGAAATATTTATAAATTTTAAGGAACAATATTGTGACTAACTTTGTCAAAACTTTTTCTTTGCCACAAAATTTAATTTATATACCTTATATTTTTTGTAATTTAAATAACTAATATAATATGATGAATAATTATAATCATAATTTCATGACCATGACAAGCCTAAATCAGATAGTACCATGGGCCCAGATGACTGTTCTGGCAATCTGTTCAATAGTATAATTATAATAACTAACCAATAATAATAATATAAGAAAATAATTTAATGAATATAATTATAAGATTAAATTTTTTCATTCAAAACATCCAATGCATCCTACTGCTTGCATTTGGAAATCAAATTATCTACTTTCTAAGATCATTATTATAATGTAGTAGAAAACTTCCATTTTATTAATTTAAATAATTTTATATAACTTCCATATCTACATTAATCAGTCACATGTAATATTGAGTGACTAATTGGAACTTTTAATGTTTATGTAAAAAAAGGAAAATGTATTATTTTTTAAATATTATTTATTATTTTTTTTAATACATTGTATAATTTCTAAAATAGAAGTTAGGGTTAGGATATATTTTTTATTAATTCATTTGTTTGCATATCTCAATGGAATGATATTAAATAACTAGAATTGAGTTTGTCAAAAAGAGAAAGATTCTGCTTATACCCTTTTAAAAATTTTAAACATTATTTCAGCTGTTTGAAAGATTGAGAAGTTCTTATTGAATAAAAAATGTTTAGTATATATGTATATTTTAGCACATTTATAGACAAATTAGCTCATATTGCTCTATGCTGCTATGGTAAGCTAAGTGTCTGTCGTTTTAAAAAATGTTTTGTTTTTTAATTCTCAAAAAATCAATTATAATAATTTGATAAAATTGCTTTTTCACAAGACTCCTTCTTCTTTTTAAAATACAACTATTACCTTCTGGGTAAAATGTGTGTTGTGCTTGCAGCTGATTCTCAAGTTATGAATGTATAGATATTCTCCTAAATTCAAGGCATTTTTTGTTTTATATAATTCAACGCATGAAAGACAAATATTTTTGATGCCCCAAACTGTAGAAGTTTCTAAATTCCTAATGAGGAAAAGACTGACAGTGAAATTATTAAATATACTAGGATATAGTTATATTTGCAAATTTATTAAACTGAAAATTTAATCTTTTCTCTAAAACTTTAGTATGTCCAATCTGGTATTGTATTCAACTTAATATTTTATCTGCAATGATTATAGTCTATAAATTTATTTATTGTCGTTGTATTGTTATAACTGTTTTTTGCTGCTTTTAAACTGTTTCTTAAGGTTATGGTTATTAAATTGTTTCCATTTTCATATATAAATTTAAAGAAATTAGCAGAAGATTTCCTTAGCTCAGTTTAGATTTTTAAAAAATGTTGCAAAGACATTTAAAATGTTATACATATCAGTGTTATTGGTTTCAAATATTTTTTTGTTCTCCTTACAGAATTCTTACTCTTCAATGGAAAGAGGATTGCAACCTTGCATTAGAATATCTAAATAAAGCAATATCAATGGATGAAAAATGTCAATTTGGTTTTGAAACTTTAGGTTCCATAGAAATACAAAAGTAAGCAAATAAATTTATTTTCATTTATGATTAAATTGTTTAATATTTTTCTAACTTTTTTTGAAACTTTGGGAATTGTAAATAAAAAATGCATATTTATATTGTTTTGGAGAGAGGAATAATTTAAAAAAAATATATTAGCAATACTTTGTAAAAATTGTTACATGTTGTGAAAATTGATTCTTTTGAGGGAATATTTTATTCAGTATATTTTACATATTTAAGTTTAGTTTCTCCTGTGAAATATTTTTAATATTTCTTATTTTTGTATTTGAGTTTTAACCCTTCGCGACACAAGTGGTGCACACACACAAATATGCATTCTTCACGGACGCATCTTGTGGCCGGGCGGTGCAAATGTGCATTTTCAGTGGGAACGTTTTTTAATGACTCCTAGATGGCGCCCTATATCCATTATATTGAAATAGAATGTCGCTAGAGTAACCTGACCTTCAGTTAGTTTATATTCTGCTTGGATTTGATATTTTGCACATCAGCTGAGTAGAGGGAGGGGTAATTGAAAGGTCAACAGAGCTCGGCTCAAACTTTCCTCTTGAGATTAAACATTCGCGTTTCTTATAACTCATCGAATACTTTTTTATTATTTTTTTACTTCAGTGTGTGGTGTTTTAGCGTCAGTTCTGACTTAGATTTTGTTGTTTTCAGATATATTTCGCGTACTTCTCTTATTTCAAAAACCTTGACTTCAGGTTATTATTTGATTTTTTTTTTTAAGGCATTTTCCTAACCTTAATATGAACAAAAAGGGTGAAAAAAGCCTAAGTGTATAGTCACAAACCGTGTGTAAATAAATAAATAAAAAAAAAATGTAACAAACATTTTATGCTTGCAAATCATACAATTTAGGACTTTGCGTTTCTCCATGCTTCGAGATTTTCCACATTCAATCGTCATTTTAATTTTGCTATTTCTTTTTGTAAATAATCTTTGTCATAATTTTTTTTTTATTAATTTGAAAGTGTATTAATGTGTTTTGTCAATGAAAATTTTGGAAAAAAATGAATAGTGCTTACGAAATTTATTTCCCAAGGTAAGTCATATTTTTTTATATAATTTCATGTAAGTTAAAGGAAAAATGTTATTACATTCTAGTTTTATTGTAACTGACAACTTGTATAATAATCTAAAGGGGTATCAAAAATTACGACGTTAGGACTGAAATTTTATTTATGCTTTTTTTTACCTAAGTTAGGCTTAGCTACAAAAACTCCCCGTCCCTAGCGAGCGGCTCACAGAAAATCGCCCCTTCCTGAAAGGGTTAAAATGTATAGTAAAAGGTTTGTAGCATCCTCCCAGATGACAAACACAATGAGAGGAGAAATAAAAACATGACTATGGCTCTCAAGTTGTCAAGAAAGAAAATTTAAGATTCTTTCTGTCCCCCCCCCCTTCTTTATTAATTTGAAGGCAAGGGCTGGTTTTGAAGGCATCGATTTGCAAAATGTGTTTTCATGGCTGTAATTATATTTTATACCAGTGGTTCCCAAACTGTTCTGCCGAACCCAGGGATTCCACAAGTCTATGAAAAAATCGAGAAGAAATAAATATGTATTCAAAATGGATTCACGTTCTCTATCAAGTTTATATAGTTACAAGTTTCTATAGTTCATCGTACTCATTAAAACTGAAAATTTTATTTATATATAATTTTATAATGCAACACTTTTTAAACTTTTATTATAATATAATAAATTAATATTATAAAAGGCTTTACCTTTATGTATATTTTAAATTATATACTATATATATATTATTATATATGTATATTACTTTTGCGTAGTTGAATGTTTTTCAAACTTTTCGCTCTGTTTTCTAATCATTTTAGCTTTTTCATGTAATTTTCTTAAAAAAAATAAAATCCTGCTCTTCGCATCTAAGTAACCATTGTGCATAATTCTAATCTTATAGCTATTAGCCATCAATTGACACTGATTTTGTATTCAAATTAATTAGTGTTCATTTATAAGCCCGTAACATATCTACTTAGGAAAAACCCCTTAATTGGTACCATATGTTAATGGTATGGTAATTATGGTTATAATAGGCAGGAAAATGGTATGAAAATCACTATTTTGTTATTTTTGTAGTTATTGATTTGATTAATTGCTTAATTCAGTGAATCAAGTTTTTTCAAAGTCTATGTGAAACTAAAATTCTATTCAATTTCACCTTTTTTGAAAGTTCTGTTATTCTTGTATTTATTTGTGAAATAGTTTCTAAGAAAAAACACTTTGAATAATTATTTTCTTTCTTTCAGGGGCAACTTGCAAAGAGGTTTAGAATTATTCCAAAAAGCTATTGATTCAGCCCACACAGAAACTGAGTTAGCACATTTATATTCCTTGCTGCTTGCAGCCAAAGCTCAAGCCAGTGCAGCTGAGAGGTTTGGTCTTGATCTCGGAAATGTGCTATAGAAAGAGATTATAGATGTACAGATGAATATTAGTTTATTTTTGGATCAAATTTTGATTTTTTTTTCACTTTGATGTGTATTATTTGTAACACACATGAGAGTGTAGAAATTAATAAAAAATGCATAAACCACATGTGATAGAATCACCTTACATAATTTTTTTAGTAAGCATTTAATTTCTCTTTCGGGAATGTAATTATAATTTCTGTAGAAAACCTTTTAATTTAAGAACCTAAAGTAAAATTAAAAATTTCTTAATTGCAACTGTTTTATGAAGTTTGAGCTTGCAGTATCTTCCATGTTTGGATTTATAATATCAAATGAAAAGTGAATTTAAAGCTAGTCAGCAGTTTTATTGTATTTCTTGAGCAAATCCATCAGTTGCATAATGCTGTTAAAATGCTATTCTATGACATTTTATTATATATAAAATGTGATCATTGACCATTACCTCTTTATATTTACTCCTTAACTTTAATAAACACATCTCATTAAACTGTATAAATGAAGTATCAAGGTGGCTAAAATATACATAACTGTTTACTTTTTAGATGTATGTTAATTTTTCTTAAAATTCACTTTCAATAAAAATTTTTTGAGTAAAATAGTTTTCCATTTTTTTCACTCGTATATCTTTTTTTAAAGTTTCAAATATTTCTAACTTACTGACTAAACTTTTAAAATTTCATCAACTATTCCAAGTGTATAAATGCTATTGTATTGCATATTCATGAAATTTTATTCTGTGTCCTAAACAAAGATGTTGATAATACATTGTTATGTATATGGTCCAATATATTGCCTATTATAATATTTATTTAAGCTATAAGGGGTTTTTAAAGTTTACACATTTTAAAGTAACAATGTGGGTATTATTTTCTAACAAAGTTTCTTATCACAATATAATTTTTATATAATAGTTGCAGTGTGCATAGAATAGGCTTTGGCACTTTCACTACTGAAAAGGAATTCATCCTATGCATGTTTCTATATAATTAACTGTTTTGCAATAAATATGTATAGATATATAAATACATCTTTTATAAAAATATAATTCAAAAAAATTTTTTACTTTCAATGAATGTGTGTTAAAATTGTGTGTTATGAAAAAATATATTATTTGAATGTGTTAAATGTTATTTGTTCTCAAATTTGATTATTGCATTTTTAAAAGTTCTCCCATGTATTTTTTTTTTTTAATGTAAAGTTAAAAATTCATTTAGTTTGTGCTCTTTATTTTGATTTCATATTCTTCATAATTACTTTTCCCTTTTGAATAAAAAAACCTGATAAATTGATGTATCTTTTTTGTATTTTTTGTTTCATCATATGCTTTTATATATCTTTTCAATGGTTTCATTTAAAATCAGTTTGTCGTCCTTTCTGATCTCTTTATTCAGAAGTAATTAAATTATTTACATGTTCTTTTATATGGTTTGAACCTCCAAAAACTGAGTGCTCTAGTGATTGCTTAAAATAATTACTGCAAACTTTATTAAATAAAAAGTTCAAAAGGAATGTTTAAAAAGTTGTAAAAGTTTCAATAGATTAGAAAGTTTTTCCTCTATTTGGTATTTTAGTAGTATTCTTAATAAATTCTGTTTTCTTTGCATTTCACAAATAATTCCTTTTTCTGTAATGAAGGGTAAAAGTAATCATGGTTGTATTTTGTAAATATTTCATTCGGTGCTTTTTTATGATTAGAAATATGGTTGTGTTATAATTGCATGGTTCTTGTTGTATAAATGTTATTTTTTAGTTTTAATTTCGTATAAAGATTTTTTTTACTTAATATAAAAAAATGTAAATGGTGCTATTTAAATTCTTTCTTCATTTTTTTTAAAACTTTTTTTTCATTTACAATGATTTAAGAAAAAATAGTAATATGCATATAATTTGATAACTTTCCTGTGTTAAATTCAGAGCAATCAAAGTTTAATAGATTTATGCTTACTGGAGTTTCCCAATTTCAATTATTTTTGTCTGTTATTCCATGTTAAATATTCTGAAAATTATCTTCATTTCATAAGCATTTATCCCCCCTTTTTTTTTGTAAAATTGCTTCTTATAAGGTTCAAGTTTTTTTTAAAATTTTTTTCCCCACCTTCTACAATTTGTAAATTTTATTTAGTTTTCTCTCTCATTTTATTTTTTCCATCATTAATGAGCTTTTAAATAAGCCAAAAATTTCTTTTATCATAATCATTTTAAAATCAAGTGCATATTATTTGTAGGAAATAAGTTTTAATGCATTCCATTGATATTGTCAAAGGTCTTATTTCAGAAGTAATACAGTACTTAATTTATTATTAAAGCCATTGTTTTTATCATAATTACCCAAGTTTAATTTTTCTAAGCAGACTTATAAGCAAATGTATTTTAAAACAAGCACCGTAATCTACAATTACAATTTATAGAAAGTAAAAGGAAGAAGAATAGGTCTTGTATTGATACTCTCATGTATGAGAAATATTTAAGTTTTTTTAATTGTATAAATTTTGAAATACGAATCGCATGAATTTAGTTTGTAATTCAGTTTATAAAAGCAAAGTTTTATTTCTTGTTTGTGTGCCGTTATTGTTGTATTAAAGAAATATATAGTCCTTTTGTTCAAATAAAAACTAAAATATTTGTCTTATATTATCTCTTTCTTTTGTCTGTTATGAAAAAAGTTCTAAAAATAGAAATTGTATCTTTTTTAAGAAAATAGTTTCTGCAACACATTGATAGATTTTCCTGTCTCTTTGTTATCTAAATCAGTGATTCTCAACTGTTTTTCTGTTGTGGTACACTTTTAACAATTTCAAAATTTGGCAGCACACTAACAATAGAATAAGTTTAAAAGAATTTTACATATCTGTAATAAAATAGTTTATTATATAATAATTTCAATGTTAAATAAAATAACATTTAAGAAAAGGGCAACAAAATGTTTATTGAGTAATTCATTATAAGAATGCATTTATGTGAAATTTGAGCTTGATGATTTTTGATCATTTCATTTATATTAAGTCAGAAAAATAATAATGCCTCTCTCATTTTGTCATCTACATTTAAAAGCTTCAAGTGGCCGCGGTAGCCGAGTGGTATAGGTATCGGACCGTGGCTTGCCTTGTCACGAGTTCGAGTCCAGTACCACTAAAGACCCGCCGTGTAGGGCAGCGATGTACGTTAAATCTGTCGAGAGCTGAAGCGTCCTCCCGTTGGTGTGGTAGTTAGGAGAGGGGTGCCTGCTCAGGTGTCGTCCACGTCACTTGACCATGGTTCAAAATTGCGAGGTCCGTCACCAAAAGCCCCCGTGTAGCTTAACAGTGCGACATTAATATTCAATCAATTAAAAGCTTCAATCTTTTTTCATTTCTATTTTTGTTAATGATGAAAATCTGAATTCACACAATTAAGAAGTAGAAAATTTCAACAATATTTTTTAAAACTTTTTTCGGCTGTTATAGGATAATCGCCCCTAATTTTAATCCAAAAGGAAGTAATTGGCTCTTCTGAATATTTTGTTATTAAATTTCGATTATTACAGAGTGAAATTAGTTTGTCCTCTTCATTCAAAGCTGATACCCTTGGTTTATTTCTATAGAACGGCCAAATGATTCAGTTCCAGAGTTTACTTTTTTTTTTTCTTCTCAAGACTAATTCATAATTTTAAAAAAATTTGGTAGCATACTTGAAGAATTTGGCAGCACACTAAAGTGCCGTGGCACAGTGGCTATAAGTATTACTGATCTTAATGGAAGAAAAGAAATCTCTTTAAAAAATGAGGTTTTCTTTTTCTTCAGAACTTTGTTCTGGTGCCACTGAAGACCTACCATTTAGAGGAGTCAATACAAGTTAAATCTGCTCTTGGGTCTGGGATGGCTAACCTGTGACACGGTGGAGTTGTAAAAGTGGCACACAGACTTGCTGAAAATTGAAAAAATAAATAAATAACCATTTCTTGTAATTTTATTGAAGTGGGGTTGTCTCAGACAAAACCCCTCAAAATTTGAACCAAAATATGTTTGTGAATAAATATTACTCAAAACTAGCTGACCTGCATCTATAATAACTTAATTTTGTAGGCATCTGTAAGAGCTAATCCTAATATGGATGACTTGATAAAAATAGTAGTTATTCAAAAGGAACATTAAGGAAATACTGAACATTAACAATTATTTTGAATTAAATGATTCAAGTTACTCATTTTTATTTTATACCTAACCTAATTGTAAAAAGTGTATTGACAATAAAACCTAAGTTTGTGCTTTCGTCTTATTTATTATGCTATTTTTAAATTTCGATTACATAGACCTGCATTAAAAATGTGCTATTTGTGTAAAAATCCCATAATAAGCTTTTAAGTAACATTTTTTTCATTTTTGCACGTTTGTTGCAAGTGGCACATACAATTTTTTTTATCAAATTAGTGGCACTCTTCCTAAAAAGGTTGGTCTCCCCTAGTCTTATGCTGGCATAGAAGTTCGGAGTGCATGCTCAGTAATTAAACATGCCCTTACATTTGAAATTATGATGTTTTCAAATATTAATTTGTGTGAAGCATCCTAGTACACACACATAACTTTATTAAACAATCAAATCATTTTTAATTTAATTAAAAAAATTTTTTGAGCAATATAGATTTTATTGTTTAATATTAATGTTTTGCTTTTAAAAAGTTTTCTGTAGTGCATCTCTCATTTGTTTATGAGTTAAAATGTATAATTATAATCATGATCATATCAGATATATGAGCAGTTTGAAAATATGACTATGAAATGACTACTATTGTGATTTTTTAAAAATTTCTCTGAACTACTACCAGGTAAAGTATTTTTAATTCAAACTATGCCAGTCACACATGAAATAAGTAGAAATAGAAACTTGAATAATATGAGATTCTTGAAATATTTTTTCTATGGAAGTCAGTTTCTTATATTTGCCAGAGAATTTTTTACAGATGAAGATATGTAAATGGTAGCTTTTTTTTTTCCATTAGAATTGCAACTTAGGAAATCCACATTAGCAAAAGATATTTTCCATCAAATCTTGCGAGTCTTATTTTAATAAGTTTATTAAAGGATTTTTTTTAAAACAATTGATTTTCTGTTCTAAATTTAGATAACTCTAAATATTACACTTTAAAAAAATGAATTTAAACAAAATTTTCCAATTAAAATAGCTAATCGAGATTCAAAGAACTATTAATGACTAATCAGATAATTCAGCAATTGATCATTGTTTATGTAAATTGCTGTTTCAAGCCAAACTTAGGATACTTTGAAAACCGAGAAGAATGATGCACGTTAAATAAAGCAAGTCTCAACTGCCCCTTATAAAGAATCGAGATAGAGGTGATGTGTAAAAAGCTCTGTGTTGTGATAAATAAAAATTATTATCCTGTGGCATAACGGTGTCTTCAGAAGTAGTCGAAAGATTGAGAGTTCAAACTAAATTCCATCTATTACCTACGGGGACGTCTTAAGACTGAGGTCCTGAGCCCAGAGAAATAATAAGTTTTTTTGAGGCCCTATGCAAAGAGTATACCCTATCAGAGAGTACGTGCTCGTTAAATCAGTGGGTCCGAAAGTTTTGTGGGCGGTTGCAGCAGAAACCACTGGTGCAGAGGGCTGGAGACTATTTCCCTCTCCTCCAGTTCCATGCCTAAATTGTGGAGGTGGAGATAGGTGGTGTCGCCATCTATCATGTAGAATTGCAACCTGTCTAAGTCTCTGGCAACTTTCATTTCTTTCCCTTCGGGAAGGACACGGCAACAACAACCTGAGATATTGAAAAGTAAACGGTATATAGCATGCATTGTCAAGTATTCGTGAAAACGGTAATTTGAAACAAATGTACACGATTCACAATCTCAAAAACCTAGGCTCGCCCGATGGCTGCATTTCTACTAAATGAGTTGAATGATTGTTTATGGTATTAGGAGACTAGACATGGATAACGGTCATCTCATAATAATACAATCTTACCGCTGTTGCATACAGTTTGAAATTCCCTGTTTTTTGGAGAATATGTACGGGGATAACATTTGACCACATTAAATTATCCGGATCATGATCTTATTAAGACAAGAGTCCAAAACGAAACGAGGCCCCTCCCGAAAGCGATTCCTGGGTCCAGTTGGCCCATACCTTAAGACATCCCTGATTATTTATAGCCCAGTTGTCATAATCGCGAGCTTTTTTTTAAATCCTTCTCCAGGCCTAGGCATGACGGCCATCAGTGTTTGATGGGTAGTCCAATAAAATTCAGAAACACAATAAAAGCTACAGTGATTTTAACATTAATAACTACAGCAAGCCTGGAACAAAAGACCAAATGGTATCCGTACATGCCTGCAGCATTACATATAGGCCAAGCTGGAGAATCTACTAAATTAAATCTGTACAGATGTTTTATGAGGTAGTCATGTTCAGTTGTAATTCTTAAGTTAATGACACCTACTTACCTAATATTAAATTTTTGCAAATTTATCAATTTAAAAATGTTTTTGACAGCTGGTATAGCATTACTTTAAAAGTTTTATGTTTCTAACTGCAGTTTAGTAGAGTGGAATTAATTAAATTAATATATGAAATAATTGTTACTTAAAATAACTGAGCAACAAACAAAAGTTTTTATTGGTTGGGATGAATCTGTTTTGCTTCAATAACAAATTTTCTACACATTTGGCTTTAATCTTTTAACATCACATATTTGGTTTAACTCTAAATCTCCTCGGTTAGTAGTATCCAATCTTACTTTTTTTTTTTTTTTTCTTCCTGTTTTTATTTTGGAGATTGGCAAGCGCGCTGAAACTCCTCCTCTCTGGGAAAAGCAATTAAAAACTTTCTTGAAATGTTCCGTAATTCGGGATAAATAACAGGTATATCTTTTTAAATACAGGTAAGATTGCTGACATTCGTTTCTAAACTTTAAGATCTTCATTAGGGCTATTAAAATCCGTTGCTTTTGTAAACAGGGATTTTTTTAAATGTGACACATGAATTCATTATCTACTGTGGTATTACCGCAGTCAAAGCATTCTCAAACCTAGTTTCAAAATCTGAATAAAGAGCATTTAAATGTTGAACATAGGTTAAAACGTCATTTTTCTGCCAGATTGTCTGTGATAAATTGAGAAACTGTTAAAATTTGCGATCTCCAGTTTTATATTCCTTTAGCATGTTTCTGGTACACACACAAGAAACACTGAAATGATGGTCCTTTTTTTAATAAAATTTATGCTGTCACCTTGTAACTGCAAATTAACCCCGGTAAATTTAGAAGATAAGCTGTTAAATAGATAAATCTGGTTTACACTTGATTAATTCTTTTTTTAAAGTTAAAGTCACGATCTGGTTTAGGCTATCGTAGACCCCCATTTACACCTCATGGACCCCTAAATTATTTTTTCACTGACGCGAACCCCTTGCAGATCATCATAGACCCCTATGGGTCCATGTACACCACTTTGAGAATCACTGATTTAGAGCTTTCTACATGCCGGGTCTTATGTGGTTCAACTCCGAGAAAAACAACGCCAGAGCCACGGGTTCGCGACCCTGACCAATCGGCTACCGCGGCCACATCGATGCTTTCAAAGTGGATTCTCATCGAAGAACTAGATTCTTTCGAAGTACTAGAAGACTTTTTTTTGTGTGTAAGTCTTTATCGTCTTTACAAAAAACGAATAAGATATAAATCAGTGACGTAGCTTGGACTTCCGCCGCCTGGGGCCGACCGGAAATTTGTCGTATGTATATTTTAATTATTAGTCAAAAAAGTTAGTAAAAGTTTTTTAAAAAAAAAGCAGCTTAAATTTTTATTTATTGATTAAAAATGCACTTTTCGTGTTTTTTTTTAATATCAAAATCTTTTATGCAATTGTCAATATCAATATGTAGGTATGCCATATTTAATTGCCAGAATAGCTAAATTTGTTAGTCTTAACGTGAACATAGTCGATCTGAGATAATTTTTGATTAATTTCAGCTTAGAGAAGCTTCTCTTGCAACTGGCATTATTGATGGCAGATGTTAAAAAAATTCTCAACGTTATGACAATGTTTGGTAAGCCATTTTCAAGTTTGGACTCAACAATGTATTTTAATAAGCCCAGAGAGCCGGACCTAATTGAGTTCTTTTTTACAGCCTAGGTCTGTTGCAGCTACGAAAGCTTGTAGACGTACGCGCTCAAGTTGGAATTCTTTATTAATGTCTTGAGGAACTTGATCTAAAGTACCTAAGTTCGTCCATGCTCAATATCACTTCAGGCCTTAGGGTTTTTGACCTGTATGTTTCGGAAGAAAAAGGACTCGACCTCCCAGGTGTCTCCCCTCCCCGCTAGACAAAAATCCTCGGAGCTATGGGGAATTTAAAAATTTTTAAAATTGTTTAAAAACGTGAAACGGGTTGAAGGAATGGGGCTATTGGGATAAAATTACATATTTGAAGAGCTCATAAGGAGAACAATCAAATCCAGACGGTGCGGTCGACCAAGGTAGCGTAGG
>BMAV01024885.1:439491-475292 GCA_019973955.1 Trichonephila inaurata madagascariensis | reverse complement strand
GATGCCGTCGGCGTGATTGAGAGATGGAATGCTGGAGCGGGTTTTCCGGAACATTTTTTGAATTTGCCAGATACTATTGTCCTCAGTGTTGAGTGCTTTTAATCTGTCGCTCCAAACTTGTTGTGAGTGAATTTTAAACTGCTTTTTAATGTGAGCTTGTAATCTATTGGCCTCGGTTTTGTAAATTGGATTGAGTGTGTTGTGCTGGCTAATGTCTCTTTTATGACTTGGCTTATCGTTGAGTTTTCATGTTGAGGTGTGGAGCATTGCTATTGGACGAGCGGCTGCAGGCTGGTAGGCGGGGCTTCGAGGCATGGATCTTGACATCTCGATGGATTTTTGCACTGAAGAATCTGAGTGGAGATCGAGTCTTCCTATTGGCTGTTGGGAAGTGAGGATAATGGCTGCCCAAGTGTGTGTGGGGGGAGTGGTGTTGTGACGGATGTCCAGTAGGGGCGAAAAATTTATGAGGTAGAAAAAAAGGCAACCTGGTGGTTTGCGAGGCAGTCACCCACCTGCGCATTGACCACTCCCGGTGCTGCTGCAGTTTATTCTTAAGTATGGCGAAAGCTTAGTTGCACCATTAGAAGAGATACAAGAATTTAAAAATAAGAGATGATAATAATGACACAAGTTAAAAGTATGATTTAAAATGACTATTAGAATTAATTTAAATGCTAGGGAGGATTATACGAGTCCAGGAGAATACTCCTGGGTTGTTTCCTCTTAGAGCGAGCAGTATAATTTTCTAAATTACGCATATTAATATTTTCAGAATTATTAAGTGCATTTAAGAAATTTTTGGTTAAATTTTGGATGTGCAATTTAAAGGAAGGTATTTTTAAAGCATTGTGAATCTCGTCGTTTCTCATGTACCTACAGGCACCGACGATCATTCTAATTAAAGTATTTTGAGCTACATCTCTCTCCAAAATGTTAATATTTGTCTTTGCAGCATAATCCTAAACAGGACATCCGTATGCAATGATGGGACGCAAGACGGCTGCGTAGAGGAGCACTTTGCAATTAATATCAAGGTGTGAATTCCGGTTTAAAAGGGGGTATATTTTGAACATTACTTTCCGGAATTTATCGTGAGCATAAGTGATGTGTTTTTTCCAAGGGAGCTTATTATCAAAAATGAGTCCGAGGTATTTGTTTTCCTGAGACCATGGTATAGTTTGATTGTACATTGTGGGTGGTGGTGGTAGTGTTTTTTTGTATGTGAAAGCAACCGCAGCTGACTTTTCAACATTAATTTTGATCTTCCATTTGTCGAAGAATTTTTCCAAGAGTGCTAAGTATTTGCTGAGTGCGAGTGTAACAGTTTTAGGTGTTTTGAAATTGGCCGATATCGAGGTATCGTCCGCGTATATATTTATGCTTGTGAGTGTGTAAGATGGCATGTCATTTAGATATAAATTAAAAATAAAATTGGTCCAAGTAAACTTCCTTGGACCACTCCAGCGTAAGTGTTTTTGGAATCAGAATAAGTGTCATTAATACGTACTGTAAAATTTCGATTAGTAATATAGGAATGAATGAGGTGAGTGAGGGGAGGGGGAAAGTTGTACGAGATAAGCTTGAAAATCAGGCCGTTTATCCAGACCCTATCAAATGCTTTCTGGATATCAAGAAATACGGCCCCTGTAGTTTTATGTTTTTTGAAACCTGCTGAAATAGTTTCAGTGAGCTTTAGAAGAGGGTGAATAGTATTTAGTAAATCCGTACCCAAACTTTTTCAACCCATGGACCCCCTTTTTATAGTCAAAACTTGCCCACAGATCCAGTGGCGTAACGGAGAATATTAGCCCCACCCTGCAAAGTCAGATTTTGGGCTCCCAGCCCAAATACGTACATGAAGTCAGTCAGGTAAGTCGAGCACGGCACTGGGCGTTAAATGGAATGCTCTACAAATCTGGATTTGAGATTGGTCTGCTTCTAGCCTACCCACAATTCGCCACCTCATTACATCATTTATACGTTGATGATTACTCAGCTGTACTGTTTGAGTTTTAATTTAATAGTTTGCTGAATAAAAACCACCAAGAAACTCTGCGAGGTGTGCTGGTGAACAAAATGTGGATTTGAGCTAGCGCGCTAACAAATCCTGTTACTCGACTAGCTCTGCCCTCACAAACGCATACGCTTCGACACACAAGATAAGCAAGATGTGTTTAGAAGCAGTATTTTTACATTTCCTTTACATATGTTTATGAAATTCAACAAAATATGCAAATTCTCTTAATTTTGAATACCAATGTAGAGAGAGAGAGTATATTATCCATACAGATTGGATGTATTAACCTGTTAATTTTTAAGGTATCAGAATATCAGATAAGAATTTAACATTCAATTTTGATCTTTTCAATTAGAGAATTTAAAGAAGGATAACTTTTTGCGTATTGAATGTGCCATTCCATCGTTGTTCTTAAGAAATATAGTAAGTTGTGTATATTAGATTTTTCCAGAAGACTGATAAATGATGCGGGGGTTATCCTGAGTAATAAACGTAAGTAGGAAGTTACACTGCTCTTTGTAAAAAAAATGCAATACCATGAAAGAATCATCAGATTTAAATGGACTTTGCAGCAAATATCAATTATAGGATGTTACGTAAAATAGTAAAGTTTCAGAGCCACTGCGCACGCGTGGTGTGCGCAGCGCCCTCTGAACTGATGCTGAAAGCGTATAAATAGAGGGCTGTAGTGGGACGTTGAAAAGAAATTCCATCAACTTAGTTTGAACAGGGGAGGATTATCGGCCTTCGAGAAGGAGGATTTTTCTATCGCGCAATAGGAGCTTGTGTGCAGCGGAACAGTTCCACAGTAATGCGAGTTTGGAAGCAGTAGACCGACGAACACCGAACAACTCGAAAAACTGGCAGTGGACGACGGACAGTGACGTCAGCGCGTGACGATCGACACCAGCTCCGCATTGACCGTACAGCTTCCTCCAGGCAGTTGGCAGCACGTTGATCTACTGCTACAGGTGTACTAATGTCGGCTTCGGCAATTCGTCGACGTCTACTGCACCGTGGATTGCGTGCAAAAGTGCCTTTATTCAGGATACCCTTCACGGCAAACCATCGACGGCTGCGTCTGCAATGGGCTCATGAGTACAGAGCCTGGCAAGCTGATTGGTACTAAGTTGTCTTTCAGATGAATCACGCTTCAATTTGTTGGACCATGATGGCCGCATTCGTATTAGACGCTATGCCGGTGAACACTGCCTTCCAGAGTGCGTTATCGAACGACATAGTGGCTTAACAATCGGAGTTATGGTTTGGAGTGCGATTTCGTATCATGGACGATCCAATTTGCTACGAATTGAAGGTAATCTCAATAGCAACAGGTACATCCGTGAAGTGCTACAGCCCGAAGTCGTTCCTTTCCTTCAAGGCATCCCTGGAGCTATCTTTCAGCAGGATAATGCACGCCCACATGTTGCAAAGACTGTTCGAGTCTTTTGTTCAGCCTAACACATGCAACTTCTTCCTTGGCCTGCTTTTTTGCCGAATATGTCGCCTATTGAGCCCGTGTGGGATTTGGTTGGTCGGCGTTTCGTTTGTGATCTACTTTCTGCAGCTTTAAAAGAACCTTTGCTGCGCATACAAGCAATTTGCAATTCTCTTCCACAAGTAGACATTTGAAATCTGTTTGACCCCATGCCACATCGTATACCAGCACTTATTGCAGCGCGTGGTGGCTACACCAAATACTGATTTCGAACACTTAATATTGTTTTTTTGCTCTTTGAAAATTTCGTCATTTATTTGTACTAATACTAATACAAGTTTTTTATGCATTAAATTTCATTTAATTTTGATGATTTCTTTATAGTGTTGCATTTTTTACAAACAGTAGTTTATTTTTGGAGTGTCCAGCTCACATTCCAACGTGTGTGTCGAAAAGGTTTATTTTTTCTTACTTGGGTTTTCTTTATAGACTCCCAATGGAATAGGAAATCTTCATTAAGGTTATTTGTGTATGAAGATTTTTTTTTATCTGTGAAAAAAACGTTAATTATAACATTTTAATTCTATTTATTTTGATCAACGCCCCATTATATATATCTTCTAATGTATCTAATAAAAAACTTCAACAAAAGTATTTAAGTATATAAATAAATGCATTTATAAAAAAATTGCTTAATGTATGTGAAATGAAAGCACACACACTAAAAAAACAACAACTCACTAAGTATCATGACATATATTTAATGATATGATTATATATTTTGAGATATGAGAGGGGTTACAAAAATTAAAACAGTAAATTGACACTTATACATAGGAAGAGGGAGGAAATGACACGTCTTATACTTTATTTTGAAAAACACACATGCAGAGAAAGATGCAACATAATAAATCATAAACTCCTTCAAAGGCTTGCAAAGCTTATATGAAGGAAGCATTTAAAAATGACTTTAGATTACAAACTTATCAGCAACAATAGAAAACAAACTTCCATAACGCATTATTTTGTTCATTAAATTCATAAATCTTATAAATATGTAATAGCTAAAAAAACAAGCAATATATGAAACAGTTTATCTGAACTATAGTCACATCAATATATATAGATATACACAATAATTATCTGAATACATTAGATTCAATGAAATTTAACACAGATAATGTTTTGCTTACATAATAAATATGTCTTCAATATGCAGCACATTCATTTGTGAAATGCAATTTGATGAAAGGTAACATCGATAGAAAAAAAATATTGCGCTGTTAGCACAGTAAGATGTAAACATTTAAAACACCCATTCTTCAATACAGATATACCTTTCTAAAGCAGTAAAACGATGAAAATAAAAGTTATTCCAGATACAATTGCATATCGAATGTGTCTGAGAGTTATGCATTATTTCAACCCTTCACAAGAAGAAATTAGTTTGCAATAATTATGTGTGCACATGTTTATACAATTTGCCACATGTGTGTCGATAAATGAAAATGTTTTAATTACTTTTCAAATTTTTTACGCTCTCTTGAATCAAGCGTAACATTGACACATACAGAGGTAATCACAAAACTCAGACTAGTTCGTTCATTATCTTTACTTGAAATATGTATATAAAAGCAACACACATTTTTATTAATGTATTAAATGGCACTAATAACTATTTATTGGCTGATAGATGCACATTATAGCAATGGAAACTGGTAAAGAGAATATTCAGTTTTATCTTCAGATTATTTCAGTTACACATAATCGCATGAACTGCCCACACTTAAAAAAAAGGTGGTAAAGATGTAGTATTCGTATTAAGGGAGGGGGGAATGGTGATATGTCTTAAATTTTTTTTAAAACTGAAGTGGTATAATTTTTGCATTTTAAATTCACTCTTTTGCAAAGGTAATTTATTCTAATGCAATTACTGTGAGCAAATTATTAAATTCCTAGATCGGATGATTAAAAACTCTCGTACCTAAATATCCTTCTTCGATATGTTAGTTCGGTTTTTTTGTGTCATAAGTTCAATGTTTCAAATTAGGTTTAATTACTGCGACATTTATTTTGTGTTGAATGTTCATAATAAGGATTTTAATAAGAATAATATTCAAGTGTTTTTTTTTAAAGAAAAGATATTAATATTATATTATTTCTCTATCGTCATTCTCTGGGAAAGTTGCTTTTCGGCTAACTAAATGAAAAAAATTTCAATTTAAGAAATATCTCCGCTCGTGCATTGCACTTCGAGTTTTTAAAAATGAATTAATTTATTTTTAAAACAGGGATTTTTGAGCTTTTTGTGCGAATAATAAATACAGAGGGGCCGCCATTTTACGAACCTCTGTTTTGGGAATTTTTTCCTGGAACCAAGGACATTTTACGAATATATTCGTAAAATAACCTCCAAATAGTGAAGTGCATTTTCTATTTAACAAACTTTAACGCTTGTGATTCGATTTTTCCCTTCCAGTTTTTAAAATATTTCTGATATCTTCGTATGATGAAATAAAATCATTTGAAACAATTCAAAGATAGCGTGAATAAAATAAGCCTGAAGTGGGTTTTAGTGCACTGCAAAGATGTGAGGCATATACCGAAATTTTTTTTTTTCAAACAAATATTAATGGACTAAAACCAGTAATTAAATTTAAGGACGCATGTGGTAATGTACGCTTAAAATTACTGTTTCTAGAATAATGAATATTTGAAATTACTTGTAGGCTTAAAATTAGAAAATGTCATTAACTTTAACATAATTTTTTTTTTTTTAAAAAATTGAGAATGCATTGTATTTCTGGAAAATATTCTTTTTCTTGTTTTCCTTGCAGATTTCTTTTTGATGGGTAAAAAGTATAAAATAAATAAATATTAATTAAAAAAAAAAATGGTGTGAAAAAAGCTTTTTATATTTTTACTTATGAATTTAAAATTTGTTTTATGGGGTTCATAAAGTATATTGAAAGATGAATCTCTATTTAACAAATTTTTCACATAACGAATTTTTTTCGGGATTAAGCGATTTCATTAAATAGAGGCCCTACTGCATTTCAAATGTAGAGGTTTTGACCCCCCCTTCCTTCTCTTCATATTTCAAGTCCCACATTGATAAGAAAAACATCGCGTTACGACATTTATAAATATAATAATTTTGAAAAATTGACAAACAGCGTACAATTTTTATTTTTCAAAACTTTAGAAGCAACATGCGAGCGTAGGATATTTTTTAAATTGAAATTTTTTTTTGCCATTTTAATTAGCTGGACAAAAAGCAATTTTCCCAAGGCATAGCGATCTAAAAAGAAACAAATTTTTATTTTACTTGACCTTGTCTATTTACAGAAAATTAATTCACACAAGGTATAAAGAACAAAATTTTTAGTATCGAATAGTTAAAGATTTTTCAATAACAGAACAAATGCAACACAATTACAATTTTTTACAAAATTTCCTTAGCAATTTCGTTCTGAAGTTTTTAATAATTTACCGAAAGAAAATCAATTACTTTTTTGCATAATGCATGATAATGAATGTTTCCATTTTCGTGATTTCATGTGTGGGTTGAAGAAAAATTTAAGTTACCTTGCAATGAATATATCCATTGTTAAAAATAAGACAATTAAAAATAATGATGGTATTTGAAAAGTAGTTTTTTTTTGCAGAATTTTCCAAAATTTTCTCTCTATATATGTGTGAAATTTCATTTTACACATGCAAGGTAATTTGAATTAAACATAACTCAATAATGCAGTTATAGTGTAAGTATAATATGCAGTTGTAAGTAAAGTGATTTATATCTATACAATATATAGTTATTTACACATGATTGCTCTTTCAGTAAATTAATGATTTGGAAAATTTTAGGGAATGATTTCTTAAAATGTATAAAATTTCTAATTAATTCATCTTTTTTTGAAAGATGTATAAGATTATAAAGCATTAAAAATGCATCGAAACACATTGGCGAGTTTAGTTTAAACAATTTTTCAAATTATTGGTCCTTTCTTTTAAAGCTTCTTTTCACTGCATTTCGAAGGAGTCTTTAGATAAAGGGGAACCCCAAAGATCTCTCATAAAATACTGTTTCGGTATCCGAGATGGAGTAAAAATCTAAATGATTTCCTCAAAAGATATATCAATAAGGAGCTCCTCTTAATGGACTTTGATGAAGGTACCACTTCGGACTTTTGGATTTGTATCTGAATGAAAAAATTTTGTGTTCTTTTAATATTCTGGCGATTTCTCTTCCCCCTTTCTTTTACTTTTTACAAAAAAACTACACTTGCTTAGTTTTCGCTTGTAGTGTACAATATATTTATCAAAATTTGCCTTTTTCTCTCTCCAAACTATGAATATGAAATTTAGTTTCAATGAAAAATATTATTATTATCAAAAAGTATAGATATTGTTTTTTTTTCAAAAAGTTAATTCTAGTATAATATACAATGATTTTAGTGTACATTTTAAGCTAAGTTCGCTTTGAGAAATGTGGAAAATATTTGTGTGATAAGAATTCTGAGATTATGACGTTTGATTGTACATGTGTCGTCACGAACAGAACATTCAAGGTGCCACGATGAAGAAAAGTGCGTAGAAATTTAAAAGGAAACAAATTTAATCCACCGCACTGAGCCATAAGGTCGAGCCAAAAAGATGCAGCGCAATTAATAATCAGAAGATTAGCTCTACACAAAAGTTTTTTTTTTTTTACCCTGATATTAAGAACTCACAGACGCATTTTTAAACAGCAAGGCAGCATAGAAAAAAAACAAATATGTGTTGAACTATCATATTTATATAGAGACGAAGACATTGTGACATACAATAGAAGAGAAAAAACAAACAAACGAGTAATATGTGAGTGATGCTGTTACTGCTTGTAACATTTTGAAAGAAAGCTTGATTTCAAAGATATTGAGATTATAATAATTCGCGATATATATAAATCTCTCCTTTTTTTTTATTCACAAATATGAAAGGAAAATAACACAATACAATGTCCGGTATGATAGTTAGATTCTTAAATTTGCCAAACAGAGATGTGTGCTTTACAATATATAATAAACACATATAAATTAAAGGAATCTTCGGCTAGATCAGTAAATTTCATTTTTTCTCGCATTTTTAGTATATATATATATATTATTTTATTAAATTTATTTTCTGTTTTCAAGTTATGGAATTTAATAACTGTTTATAACTGAAATAGAATATTTTAAATCCCGCAATTAGAATATTTAATGCAATACTAATATTTTGTTTTAATTTATTTTAATTCAATGTTGCCTTGACTGTACGAATGACCACAAATTTGACTTATAACTATTCTTGAATTCTGTAACATATGTCAGTTAGTGGTGTAATATTCCTTATGAATATAACTTCATTTATTAACATCTATTACCTGATTTCAAATTTTGTATCGAAATTGAAATATTTCAAATTCAGAATCTTTTTTTGGAGGCTATTTGTGTTAATGGGCGTTAAATCATAGAGTTATCGCTATGTTAGCTCCGTAAAAATAAACGTTTTTCACAATAATAACATATATATCTATCTAAATTGGTTGGATGCGAAAATAAAAAACTACAGCTTCTCTTTAGGTTTTTAAAAATCTCAAATGATAGATCAGTGAAGCACCTGCGTTTTAAATAGCATGTAGAAGTAAACATTTGGCGCAGTAGCGATTGAACATTTAAAGTCAAGATATTAAATCAGCAGAAAACATGTTGGTCAATAAATAGTTTAAAAGATGACAGTAGTTGTGCACAGAAGTGATATACATTAACACATGTGGCTAGATACATAAAACTGTAAATACAACATCAATATATTCATGAAACTAACTTGCAATGATTCACTACATATGACTTAAATAAAAGAATTTGATAACATGACTAGAGAGATGTACATATAGTTTCAGAAAATACCCCAAACACACACATCTACCATGAATTTTATTCTAAATTGTTCTCTTCATATTCAGAACTCGGTCAACTGAAATGTTACTATTCTCAAAACGAAAATCATTCAATTTAACGATGAAATGCTGAGTATTAACAATTATTTTTTTAATTAACTGAGTAAAAAAAGTGATTGACGCTTTTTTCATTAATATTTGCTATCGATAATTAAACAAAAGCATGCTAAAAATTACACTGGTCTCTAAGATAATTAGCAAAACAAGATTGCAGTTTTAGTTGTTTCATAGCTAATAAAATGTTTAATAACACAAATCTGAACGGTTCTTTCGATATTCAGTTTCTATTAAGTCGTAATTCTCAAGCCGATAGCATCTTTTTGTTAAAAAAAAAAAAAAAAAGGATTCACTATTAAACAAGAACCAGAATTTATACGACTGAACAAACACAATTAAAATGCCAAAAAAAAAACTTACTTTGATTGTTAAATACATTCTTCCTTTCTTTTTTGTTTTTGTTTTCGAAGAAAACAACTCCTTTTTTCTTAGCACTAGTTGTTCTCAACAGTTCTCCAGAAAGCAAACAAACATTTTTTAAAAAGGTAGGGTACAAAAAAGAAAAAAAAAAAAAAAATTTCTTTTGTTCCTGGGGATAAAAAATACAAAATATTTTTTTGTTCGGAAGCAGAAACACAAGTTCGTTTCTTTTTATAAGACAGGACCACTCTTACAAGGAAAAAAAAATAAGAAAACTTCAATCTTTGAAACTTTTTGTACATTAAAAAAAAAAGAAAAAAAAAGGGAAAATATCGTGGAGATTCAAGCGAATTCAGAAGTCCTCGAATTCCTTCGGACATTTTTCGGTGGAGGCGATGAACAATGCTTCTTCATCGTACTCATCGAAGTTGCTGGCGTCACCAGGTCCTTTACTCGGAGGGACAAACGGGACTTCCACCTGTAAGTGAAAGAATTCACATCAATCCACTTTCACGCAAGGTAACTCTCGAGCATGAACTATTTTGAGTTTTTTGCAACATTTCTGAGATTTTTTAGGAAATAAAAATTTCTAAGAAAAACAACTTGGTTTTTATATTCACGTTATTATTTTTAGTTTATCTGTGCGTGTATCAAAACTGATTGCTATAACCCTTCCTTGTATGATTTTTTCTCTTTTTGTGAAAGAAATCAGGGTGATAATAACTCATGCTCTAAACTAAAGGAAAAATGTATAAAAAATCCTGGTATAAATTTTTAATACAATATAACTACAAAACAGTATGACGGAAATATCTATCATGATGCAAAAATTTACATGTTAAGCTCAGTACAAAATAAATTTAAAAAAAAATGTATCTTTGTATTATTTTTATTCAATAAAAAACAATTATTATTATTATTATTCTAATTTCCTCTCCATCGCGGGACTCGTCGTCAAAATTTTCGTCATCAAGACCTCTTCTGATAGCGAACCACCTTTAAGTTGTCTCAGTAATCTCAACGTCTCTCTATTCTACAAATTTCTCTACAAAAATAACATAAAATGAGTATATAGCAAAAAACATTTTTGCAATACATTAGAAGTGCTACAACTGCATAGCGATGTAAATTTCTGTCACGTAGTTTCAGGCAGATTTTTTGGGGTATTCGATATTAAGTTGCACAGAAAATAACAGAAACACACACACACAAAAAACCTTTTTTCCACTCATATTATTGCTTTTAAAAATAAAAAAAATCTCAGATTAGCTATAAAAAAATATTCAAGAAATCACACGTTTCTTCCAACAACAACAAACAGCGGAATGACAAGTTCAAACCCGTTGTAATGACATTTTATTTTTTTTTGACAGCTACGTTCCTCATTACGCAATAGTCGTAAAAAAAGTTGCCAGCAACAACCAATTTATAGTACACTTGCTTTGAGTACAATTTTTTTGTTCACTAAATGTAATGATGGAAATTTCCATCATCATACAAAGAAGGGTTAAATAATCTTTTATACCAGCGATACTCAGCCTTCAGTCCACCGAGCCTTTTTAAGTGACCCGGGCACGGCCCATTGCTCTGAGAAATTTACTCATTTAAGCACATTGTATCAAAAATTTGGTGGGAAAGTCTTGGTCAAGAAATCAAATATATCATTTTTGCTGTCGTGTCGTACGGGTACGAATGGATGTTTTTTTTTTCTATTTGGAACGGTAATAGCAGACAACACAGCGGAGTAGCGACAATTTTATGGGTGGAACTAATTTTTAACTTCTTTCATATCTTACATGCCAAAAATACTCGAAGAAAATAGATTGTTTCAAGACGATTGGGAGGTTGACTATTTTGTTGTGAAAAAAAAACATGAATCAGTAAATATTTGATTTGTCACGAAAGTGCTGTATTTAAAAAATACCAATAAACAGGAATCATCCATTGACACTTTTCCTCGAAGATCTCTTTCAAGAGGTAATAAATAGGCTTTCTTGAAAATCTTTGCAACAGCAGCAAAGTGTTTTGTCAGTGGTAATATCACAGCGGTAACAAAGACATCCTATGAAGATTGTTGTTATATTATTGGTAATCACATGAAACCGTTTACTGATGCAGAAATTGTGAAGGAGTGTTTCTTAAACGCTTCTAATTTAGTGTTAGTGACAAAAATAAAAAATATAAAAAATAATAATTAAAAAAAGCAAAGCAGGAGCTATAACATTTTGATCAATTTTCCACATTTTAAATTTGCAATGTTATCTTGGTCTTAAAGCATTTCTCCTTCCCCCTCTCCCATTTATCCCCATGTTGTGGCTCGCGTGAATTAACTAACATATGCATGCGGCCCGCGTAAAACAGCTGACATATGTATGCGGCCAAACAGAAAAAAAGGTTGAGTACCTCTGTTTTATATTCATTAGGAAGTAAATCAGTGTTACAAATTTGGGAGATTATTGCCTTTCAGAAATATCAAGTTGAGCGTATGCCTTCGAAATTCATGAAATAACCATGCAATATTTCCTTTCAGGTGTTCGTGAATACAATCCAGATTCTAATATGCTAAGTGGGAAAAATAGCCAGTAAAATAAGTATTCGTGAAAGAACGATACGTATTCAGTTATTTAGCACGAAACGAAGAAAAAAAAAGAGTGAAATTGTGATAGTAGCACGATTTTTTTGGGGGGGGAGGAAGCTTTATTATACGGAAAACTCATTTAAAGTAATACTTGTATTATTAATCGCAGCGAGAATTTTTAGTAGAAACTTCCCGGATTTCTGAATTCAATATTTTCAATAAAAAATACATATATATTCATCCTTTTTCAGCCAATTTTCTTTTAAACAGATTTTCAATATATATATATATATATATATATATAATTGATTATCTCCAAACAAAGAGGAACCCTTTTAATAACTTCCACATCTGGACAAATGGGGATCAATGCTAATGCCTTAAGGTAGGGGTGGGCAATTAGCAGCCCGCCCAGACAGTCAGAAAATCTGCTTTCAACCGAGATTTTTTTTCTCGTGTGCAACCAAAGGTTCTTCTTGAAAACAAAGTACTTTGAAGTGCTTCTACTAAGAGATCATTCGTAGAGTTTGAAGAACGAGGTCAAAAGAAGATATCAGGAGTTTAAAAAAATTGAGCCTAAATTCAATTTGCTCTCTTATCCCATTACTGCTGAGATTGATACAGCACCCGAGGAGCGGTATGAGTAAATAAGTAATTTGTAGTCAAGATCACAGTATGAATGAAATGTTTAATGCTATAAAATTGATTGATTTATACAAATTTTTGTACATTTAATTTCTATAGATGAGGAAATTTGCTTGGAAAATGTTCTTTATATTTGGGTCAATATATATTGACGAGAAAAGTGTTTCTTGCATGAAGATCAACAAAGGTAAAATATAGATGCAAGTTGGCTGTCACAAACTTGCAGAATTTCAAGAAGCAATCTCGCTCTTGATTTTAAGAAGAAAATTGTAGAAAAGTATAATAGGATACATTTGTCTCATTAAACTTATTCTAAAATTAAATGTGCTTGCAACTATAGACAATATGAAATCAGTACAATAAATAAATTGAATGCACTACCCTATTTTATTTGACTTTTATTTATTATTTGTTATAATGAATGCAATCATTTTAAAAAGGTGTGGCCCTCCGGTATCCTCCGCTTCCCTAATGTGGTCTGCGAGTCAAAACAAATTGCCCTCTCCTGCCTTAAAGGCCTTATCACACGTACAGGTTTCGAGCAATTTTTCGTCCAATTTTTACTCAGTTGCCGTAGCAATGGCTATCGAACAACTTTTTGCTAGTGAGCTCAAAAAGTTGTTCCAAATAAAGTTGCTTGAAGTTTAAGCCAATGGGGTTCTTCGGCACCCTACGTCATAAGATGGCGGTTTCGATTTCGTCAAATGCACCAGATATGGCGTATAGTATTTCAACGCCGTATAATATTTTAAATATAATGGTGCTCCATTTCTGTTTACCCCATCTACAAAAGCGCGAGTGAAATAAAAGAAATAATTTTGGATGTTCGTTTTCCGAAGCAGAAAAATCGTCGAGAGTAATTTTTCAATGTGGAGATAGAGAGCGGCTTATGTCAGAGCATGTCGTTTTATTTACAACCCTTCTCCCTCAGATTAGGCAAAAAATTGGATGAAAAAGTGGCACGGAAAATGTACGTGTGATACAGCCTTAAGAGGAACTAAATTTTGATGTTGATGGTAACTATTTTAATTAACACTGGTAATACATTTCTTAAAAAAATGCTTCCATTGTACCATTTAATTTTCTTGGAAGAGGAATGGCTTACAGAAAGGGTCCCTAATGTTACAGGAGTGTCTCAGTCATTTGGCAATAAAGTTTTCTTCTGAAAACTTTTCAAAGCTTTTTGCACCAAATGAAAAATAACTTTTTATCTGTTTATAAAATTGTAAAGTATTAAGAAAAACAAAAAGTTAATTTTTTGATGTGTAACATCTTTCCTCTCGCTTGCTGGATATTTGTTGGAGTGATTTCGTGAAAAGGGACGGAAATGGATAACAGGAAGTGACGTAAGTGTGCGCTATTAGATTTGAACTATGAGAGCGCACACTAATCCTCAGAGCAGTTTTAACGTATGCCGCGCCAATCTGGATGGTTTTGGTCTTTTAAAAACAAACTATCACTCGCGCGCTTCCCATAATTTTGAGTGTGAGGAAGCTCGAGAAAACCTCTCGTTATTTTTTAATACTGTTAACTGTTTTAATGTAATTGTAACTGTGATATTTTTTTTTAATGTTGTTTAGTTTGAATTAGAAACCCATGAAATAAAGTTGAACTCAGCTAACCGAAGTAATAATTCTTTGATTACAGTCATGATAAGATTCGAATTCTTATTCAGGATAAACTTACTTATTAATAATTATATTTACTGTTAAGCGTCTGACAAAATTAAACATTCTTAATAAAATACGAGTAAGTAAAATGGAATTATTCGAATAAATATTTAAGTGCGCATCTTTTTCATACTTTAAGGATAATTCCTGTCGCTGTCAATATAATTTTTTTTAATTGTGTTTTCTCGATTAAAAATTAAACATTTACCAAGTTAATTAAATTTTCATGATTTTGTGATTTGCAGAGATGGATAAATCCAGAGCAGAATATATATGCGAAATTCAACTCTAGTAGTTTTTTTTTTTTTATATTGTTAAAGTTAGCATTTCAAAAGATTCGAATTCTAAAACTCGATTTCGTTTTCTCACTCCTCTTCTCAAATACCAACAAATCTTATTCAGGATAAACTTAAATCCTTACGCGCTTTATGTGTTACATCTTTTCTCTCGCTTACCAAATATTTGTAGGAGTGATTTTTGTGAAAAGGGACGATTAACTAAAAAAAAACGTGAAGAAAAATTAAAAACTGGAGGAATACAGCCGAAAAAATTTTGCACATAATTAAATATTTTTGATAAAAATCGCATTACTCCTAAATAAAATTTTCATTAAAGATTTAATTATTCGACAGAAAATTATTTCCAATCATACTCGATTCAAAACTCAATTCAATCACACTCAAAATCATGGGAAGCGCGCGAGTGATAGTTTGTTTTTAAAAGAGCAGAACCATCCAGATTGGCGAGGATTGAGAATTCCAGCAAATCCGCGCGCGCCTTGCAGAAGGGCTGATGCACATTATATCTGTCCATGCTCAAAGTCTTCACGTTGCCATGATGTGGAAGTTTGGAAAGAGTGGAAGAACAGCTCAAGTGTCTTCCTTATTATTTGACCGTGGTTCAAATTTATGCTGTCCATCATAAATAGCATTCATGGGGCTTTTGATTGCGACGTTAATATAGTAAATTAATCAATTCACCAATAATGATATTCTCTTTCGAAGGTGTAATATAAAAATGAAAACTTCTCTTTTTATTGTCTTGAAGTGAAACTAACACCAAAAACTTAACCGTTTTTCTTATATAGATTAATGTTTTTTTAAAAATTTTATTTATAATCACAGCCATTGACTGAGCGAATGAGTGAGAATATTAATGTCGCAATGTAATCAGCCATTGAAGAAGAGATTAAAAATAAGTCTTCAAAATATTTTTTTCTTCATATTTTTCTTTTTGATATGTTTTGTGGTCAAGAAATATTAATAATACTCTGAAATTTGCTATTACCTTGTATTTATTTTATATCCTTAGTTTTATTTCTCTTTCTCCATTTCATAAGCAAAATCTTTTACTGCTATTACTTATCGAGATAGAGTTGAGTAATTCAACGTGAACATAATAAAATAAATGAAATCATTCACTGAATCGCAACACTTTAAAGCTGTATAAAGGAGACGCAAGTAAAATTTCATACATAACTTAAACCATGATAAAATAGACAAGAAAATGAAGAACTTATTTAAAAAAGAATAAAATCAATTCCTGAAGAATGGTTTTTTAATATTACATTTCTTTGGTAAACGTTAGAATTGTTTGTGATAAAGAACGTATTCACGTACACTAGAAAATCACATAAAAACAATAAATTAAATATACGAATTTAGCAAGAGAAATTGATACATTTAAGGCTGTTTTCGCCATGTGTACGAGAGCGTGAACTTGACGCGGAGCACATTTTCAGCCTCCATTTTTATAAAAATGTGTGACATTGTAACTCATGCATTTATTTATAATACAGGGTTTTTAAAATTTCAAAATATTTCATAAATAATTAGTTTTTCCTTCTAACATGTGAAGGAATAGCTCATTTAACATTAAGGTATAGGGAAAAAAAATGCAAAACACATTTTATAAATGTGTCAACAACTCGGATAAAAATGAGTAGTATGATAAAATAAGCGGTTCTTTACAGGTTAGTGTAGCCAGCATATAATATTAATGTTCGAGTATAGGAAATAATATTCCAAATTCGGCTCCTATTCTTTAACATTAGCCGAAGATAGCCTTAAAATTGATATATCTGGTTATTATTAGAGAGAATGTGTGTGTGACGAACTGTATTAGATAGGAGAGCAAATAGCAGAGTCAAAAAAGAATTATAAATTCTTTTGCGCACTTCCTGCGTACTCGAAATTACGAAATACTCATGCTGCCTCGAAGAAAATGATATGATGAAGGTATAAGTCTTATAACCAAATATTGAAAATAAAATCGACAAAGTTACTTGAACTCGAAACAGAAATGTAATCGTTAGACAGCTGAAACAATAGTTAATCTTTCATTCAAATTTGAATTCCCTGATCCTTCTCAAATCCAAAACTTTCAATGTGTAAATAGCTTTGTCTCGCCATATCTTTAAGGAAAATTAATTAAAATGGAATTTTTCGCCTCATTATTAATGATCAAAAATCAGTCTCCTTATTAGACTTAGATGAGTTGTGCATTCCCGGTCGCCAAGTGCGGTGCCTTTCGCAAAGAATGGCGATTACGGTTGTCTTGTGTCGGTGGCTCGTATCCTTTTAATCCTGATGCTTTTTTTTCTGGCAATCCTCTTTAGAAATTTTAATTTCGAGATTGCTGAAGATTTCTCTTTAAAAAAATAATTTCGATATATATTATTGTGATGAAAGACTTTGAAATTTCTTCTTAATTTTTCTTTTCTTTTAATTCTATCGATGATCTACCGTTTTTATAAGTTTTTGAGCACAATAATTACTTAAATTACTTACTTACTCTTAATTAGAAAATCACTCTAATTATATTTAATTACATTAATCATGTTGATAATGTCTAATTAATTAGGAATTTATTAAGTGTAATTATTATACAAGTTATATATAGAATGAATTATATACAAATAAAAAATTAATTTATTGTGTGTTATAAGCAACACTACATTTTCTTACAGTGTTTTTATAAGTTCTGTTATTTCTTTTTACTGTTTGCTCTTGTAAGATTGATTTATCATTGTTTCTTATAAATTCTCCTTGTTTATTTTATAATAATACTTGGGGGGAGGTACCTTTGTCCACCTAATCTTCGATCAATCCCCATTTTTTACAAATTATACAACAATTTATACTCATTGCTCAAATTGTAAAACTGTAATTTAGATGGCACCCTCTCTTCAGATAAATTCAACTTTTTACAAATTCCATTTTTACTAACTATACCTCATACATAAATAAATTTATTGCAGTATCACGAAAAACTTTTTATATATAGGGATATTATAAAATAAGCAATACACACACAATTGAAGAAGTACAGTGATCACTATCTATGTCGCATAACAGATCTAACACGGCCGATCTTATGAAAAAGAAATTTAACAACAAAAATGAGGTGCCTTTAGGCGTATAACGCATTTATTTTAACGTAATAACATTCTGGCAAAATATATCTATTTCGGATATATTTGACCACGGTATCTGTATAGACATTGCAGGCAGAGAACTGCTTTGCGGATTAGAACTAGTTTTGTGGCTAGCTAATTTTTCCCCTTTTTGTTTATAGTACTGAGCGAAATCCTAAAGATTATAATGGATAGATCTGCTGAATCCACTTTAAATTATGGAAGGAAAAGGTACGTACAATATAAAAGCATTTGAAAATGCTTCGATCACTGTTTTAATCTAAGAACAATAAATAAGTTATTGTATAAGTACATAATATTTATTTGAGTGTTTCATCCACTACATGTTCAGTAATTTGTGAATTCGAAGCTAGAATATTAGTAAGGCTTTTTACTACAGGAAATTTTTTAATTCTGAAATATTATTAAAATAAAGATAAAATATATATATATTTATATAATTAAAACTATAATTATATATATAACATTAAGAATCACCTTTTTGCAGTTTTCTATATATACAATAATACTAATTCAACAACAACAATAATAATTATATATATAATCAATAATTATGTAGTAAATAGACATAAGTCTAAAGCAAAGCAATATGGAGAAATACAACAAACTATCACAAACTCTGCTTGAGAAACTAAGACTGCAGGGTTAAACATAGTTTTAATATATATGTATAGTGAAATTCCCCTTTAGGTTCAATATTATGGTTTGTATTGATTATGTTTAACGTATGTAACATGTTATTTATACATCAATGTTCATTTCATTATCGACTTTGATGTATAGCATGTTGATATCTAAAACTGTGACATACATGATATAATATGCATCAATCCCCATCAATTCGTACGAGAATCTTTGATTAAACTTATGAATCAATAACCTAACATTTTTTGAAGTGATAACTTCTTTAGGCGCATTTTGCTGAAGAGAGAATCTAAATTAAGCGCCAGGTTCGGGTGAGTTACGGTCACTCGCGCGGTTTTGCTCGGATCCAGTCGGTAATCGTGCTTGGGTCGGTGAAGCGAACTTAGTTTTGAATTAAAAACTTTTTAGTCGTGTGTTTTTTAAGTAAAAATATTTCATGCACCCTTTTTTCATTAAGTTTTATTTTCTTTATTTAAATATTACTATCATGCAACCCACTCAACTTCAGCGAGTGAACGGGAGTAGAGAAGCGCAAGCGAAAATAATTGAAGAAAAAAAATGATTATTTTTATGTAAGAGATCAAAGAAAAGAAGAAATGAAGCATGGGATATATTTTTTGATTCAGCAGAAAGAGCATTTAAGCTCAAAATGTGCCAAAAGAACTGAAATCCGAAATTTTAATGAAGTTAATTGGTGAGAAAGTTACCAATATTTTGGTTATATTAATGATGAAAACTAAGAGATCACGAGAAAATAAAAGCATTAATCGTGAAAGAGTATGAACCCTCTTTTGTTTGCTTAGAGAAATTAAGAAAAGTAAACGGCTTTCAGAGCAGAACTTTTCCTAGCCTTACATAGTATACGGCGTTATATAAGTTATATAAACGGTACTTACGTATTATCGTAGCGGTATTGGCAACATAATATGACATGGTTGGCATTTCAGCGCGTACGACACATAGAAAATCAAGGTTGCTAACTTGGCGAGTTATCTTGAACGTTGGCCTTGTTTCGATAGTACGTAAGTAACATATATATTATATAAATATAATATAAATAAGTAATTTACAGATAAATATTTTTAAATATAATTAGACTAATTCCATTTAAACGTATATATATTTTCGTTATAAAAATATAAGAATGTATAATTACTTAAACATTTCCCTTTACAGAAAATAGATGAAATAAATAAATGCACCGATGAATGGGAACGAAAAAAGAATTACTTAACACCCGCATGCGAAAATGTCATAAAAGGAAACGTAGTACATCCGAGCAACTGGAATCTCTTGCGCAAAATAAATCAGAAGTTTTCACTTCTATCATGTGAACATAAGCATACACACAATTTTTTTTTATTTAACAATAAAAATGTTTATATTACACGTCACATTTTATAATTTATTATTTAAAAGTCGCTAGTTACTTCTGTATTCGCCTTTAGAATTCTTTTCAAAATGTATTTAATTAAAGTATCATGAATTTAAAAAATATTTCATATACTTTTAAAAATATGTCGAATTTCTTAACCTTTATCTTTGCAACTGTAAAATGTTTTGATAATTAGAACCATTCATATTTATATATTCTTTAAAGAAGTAAGAAATAAAGTTAAAAGGAGCGCCACACACAAGAACGAATTTCGCGAAAAAGGGGGGGGGATGAATAGAACTACATAATGCATGTAAATTGCAGTTTTATAATTTGAGCAATGAGTATAAAAAATTATGTAATTTGTACAATGAGGGTTGGTCCGCCGTTAGACGGACAGGGAGTATGCTGCCCCCTCCCCCTAGTTTATACAAATACACTGCTGGTCACCGTAAATGCAACACCAAGAAAGACAAGAGATAACACAACAAAATTTATTTTGTAGATAACATGTTGACCAAGTATCAAATGATTAAATTTATAGACTTCTGTGAAGTGTGGTTCCTGCCAGAATCAGTAGCCAGAGTAGCCGCCATTGTTGGAGATCACCGCTGAGACACGCCTCGGCATTGATTCAAAGAGACTTTGGATGTGTTCTTGGAGAACAGCAGACCAAGAAGCTTCCACACGTTACCAAAGTTGATCTGGTGTGGCAGCTGGGGGTGTAATCTGGGTCAATCGTTGAGCAACCATGGACCACGCGTTTTCTATCGGCGAAAGATCCGGAGAGCGAGCTGGCCAGGGAAGCAATTCAATCTGGTGATTGACGAAGAACCTTTGGACAATGCGTGCCACGTGTGGTCGCGCATTATCCTGTTGAAATATGGCTGTGGCCAAGCCCTGAAGGTAAGGAAGGACAACTGGCTCCAACATCTCGGAGATGTAGCGCTGGCTGTTTAAAGTACCGGCAATGCGTACTGGAGGAGTGCGAGAGTGATATCTAATACTGCCCCGTACCATAATACCCAGTGCAGGACCAGTGTGGCGGTGCATAACGCAGCTGTTCAGCATCCTCTCTCCATGGTGTCTCCAGACTCGAATTCGACCATCGTGGTATTGCAGACAGATGCGTCCATTCCATTCTGCCGCCCACATCCTTCTTTCATCGCACCATTGGCGGCGGAAACGTCTCTGGTTCTGCGTCAAGGGTAGATCAAGCAATGGACGTATTGCAGACAGACCACTCTGCTGTAAACGGCGTCGAATGGTACTCGCAGACACTGAATGATGCGTTACAGACTCAATGTGCTGTGCTATGGTTCGTGATGTGACTGAGCGATCCGTCACTGCCATGCGCACAATTTGCCTGTCCTCACGTGAAGTGGTGCACTGAGGTGGATACGATCGACCACGTCGGTCCGTCGTACCCTCCTGCATATAACGGTCACATATCCTCATTACTGTTGTTTGGTTTCGTCCAACACGACAACCGATTTCCATGAAAGATAATCCACAATCTCGGTAGGCCACTATCCTTCCTCTGTAGAACTCGGATACTTGATCAAAAGCTGATCGCTGTTTCCTACAAGTCATAACTGATCGTTTTTTGAAAAAACCACAAGAAAAACACAATTAACGACCTTGAAATCGTCGAAATCCCCAAGCCTTAATTAAATAGCGCTTTGAGGTGGTGCCACAGGCGCGCGTGATGTGTGTCTGCGTTGAAATTCTAATCATTTGCATATCTCACCTCCGCTAATGCATGTTGTAAATTTCATGTTATTTGCATGCTTCCTTCAGGGTGTTGCATTTACGGTGGCCAGCAGTGTAAATAAAATTGAAGTGTCTATTTGTAATTTGAAATTAACAGCTTTTTACTAAATGCATTTAAAAGTGTATCCGGTACTTTTATCAAAAAATCAATTTTTAAAATTTTTTGTCTGTCCTATCTGTCGGTTTGTTTGTTTCGGCTAATCTCTGAAACGGCTAGACCGATTTTGATGGAACTTTCTCTGGCAGATAGCTAAAGTTATAAGGAGTAACTTAGGCTACTTTTGTTTTAGAAACAAAAGTAGGTTTCCGCGAAAACAAAATTAAAACCAATGAAATTGTGAACAATATCCCATGCAATTAGTCTTAACCGGGAAATTCGCCCGGTTCCGTGCGTGAGTTTACTCTCAGAACGTGTGGGCCTAAGGAAATGCTTCTTTCTCCTTTGGGAATCCTTCTTTCTCCTTATCTTCTTGGAAGGGGTTAAGTAATAATTAGAAATCAATGTTAACTTCATTAGGTTTTCTTTCATAAAAATAGCTCAATTTTTTATTTATTTTGAAATTGATAAATTTAATATTGTATATAGAGAGATTGTTCAATAAATTTAATACACAAAAAACCAAAAATTAACAAAAAACAAAGGGGAAAAAATAAACAAGAAACATTGATTCACAAATTAGAAGAATGACATTATACTTATAGCATATAGGTATTTCTTTACGTGGAATACATAATTATTAAGTTTTCGTAAACTCTGCGAATTGAATAAATACTTTTTTTTTAAATTCCACGTGGACGAAGTCACGGGTAACAGCTAGTCTAATATAAGAATAAATCTAAATATAAGCTTTTCCTCTCAGTCTCTACCTGATCTGTAAAAGTATTTTTCTATAATAGGAAAAAAAATCTCCTTCAGAAGTCAATTTCTTAGATGACAATTAAAGCAATAATTATTTAACGCTTAATTTATTATTTCTTAACCCTTAACAATGATACCAATTTTACAAGTTGCAATGAGAATTGAGAAAGGTATTAAAGGGTGTCATTTTTTTGACGATTATAGAATTGCACAATTGATTCAAGGACTGACTTACTAATAATATTTTTAATCTTTAAAAAAGTTTTAATTTAGTATATTCCACAAGTTATGTGTTCACCAATATCATTTTGCAATTAACTTAATTGTCAATATTAATTTGTACAATAAGTAATTGGAATACTTTTTTTATTCAATAAGTAACAATGCCTTTATAATATTCTTATATTAGTTTGTGAAGGCAATATAAACCTGTGTTGTAATTAAGATTCTAATGAATTAAAGACACGAAAAAATATAAAAATGATAAATATCTCATGGCCAAATTGTTTTATTTTTTACTGCGCAATAAGTAAATATGTTTTACTTGTTTAAGAATTGTATATTCAGAACAAATTATATCCAAGAAAGTTCGTACGAGGAAGAAATAATTTAATTGAGAAAGTCATTAAGTTTAATTTTTGAATAAATGAAATTTGTAATTTAAGATTTTTTCATATATAAAACCATAAGCTTAGAAATAGCATTTAGAGTAATTTGCAAAGCATACATAAGTTGCTATTACGTTTGAAAATCCTAGTTTCTCAAACTCAAAGTATGAGTGCTGATGAACTTGTTGTGTGTATTCATCGCTATTATATCCAGTAATTAGTATTTTTTTTCAGTTTTATCTGAGCGAAACTTTTAATTTGCTAAATTAATGGCGGCAACGTAGGTGTTTGTGAAAGCAAGTGCAAATAAAATTTCAAAATAATAAACAATAGAAGACTTAATGCAGATCTTTGTATTAAAGCGTTAATGCCTCTTTTAATGTAAACCTTTTCAATTGAACGAAGCTAATTCAGTCATTGAGATTTATCCATTCATTTAAACGTACAGAGTCTTGGATAGATAAACATTTTGGAATGCGTATTACCTACTAATCCTTGCCGCTATTATCAATTTAAATACTCTAAAATTGCTGCTAGGTATTGTTATTTTACTGAGTTGCGCTACTAATTTCTATTATTGATTAAACTGCAGTGCATTTCATTAGAATCAAATTAAACTTTTTTTGATACACAAACAAGAAAGAGCAGGAAAAAAAAAAGTTTCACGTGTACGTGTTTTGATTGTATGATGTGAATAGTTATTTTAACAGCTAATGCTATTTGTTTAGTTTCGTAAAAACATTTGTTTGGAACAAGACCTCGTCAAAACAGTTTGCATACTGTTTTAAAGAATTGTACTAAAGGGATTGATATTAAAATATTGATATAAAAAGAAAGAAAGCGTTTATCAATGAAAAGAACAAACAACTAGATTGCAGTAGTAATTTTTTTGGTTTTTCTAAGGTTCTTTTTTGTTAAATATCGTTTGAACACTGATGATAGATGTTAATTTCCATATTTAGTTTATCTTTCTTTATTTGACGTAAAAAAAATTCATACACGCTACACCATGGGTTTCAAAATCACGGCCCACAACAAACTTTTTTTGCGGCCTGACCAGTACGTCTCGGCACACAATAATATTAGGTTGAGGAAAAAGAAATCCATTATTTTTTCGGTAGATGGCTGTAGTGTCGATATCTCGTGAAGTTTTCATCAAACAATTTCAAATTCATGCTCGTTGTCAAGAGAAGACATTTCACACTAAAAAAATTATTTTGCTTTTTTTTTGTTTGGTCCATTCAGTTGTGAGTTACAAGGTGTTAAAAATGGAAGCCAACAAAGAGAAAATTTGGTTCTTTTTACAGTTTTTCTTTGATAAAGGCGAAAATGTAAGACAGGTGGCTGAAATTGCGAATGATATTTATGGTGCCAATACCGTAACAGCTAATTACGTGCAATTTTGGTTTCGTCGATTCCGTTCAGGTATTTTTGATGTTAAAGATGCACCTCGCACAGGTAGGCCCGTTGTCGAATATGTCGATAAAATCACAGAAATAAATTGAAATTGACCGGTATGTTAGTAATCGTGGCATCGCTCAGGAGCCAAAGATCGACCATAAAACAGTTTTAAGCCATTTGCGCAAAATTGGAATCAAATAGAAGCTCCATGTTTGGGTGCCACACCAATTAACACCAAAAAACATGATGGATCGAATTTCCATCTGCGAAGCCTTGGCCAAACGGAATGAAATCAACCCATTTCTTAAACGGATGGTGACTGGGGATGAGAAATGGGTCACATACTACAATATTGTGAGAAAACGATCGTGGTCAAAGTGCGGTGAAGCAGCTCAATCGGTGGCCAAACCAGGACTAACGGCCAGGAAGGTTCTACTGTGTATTTGGTGGGACTGGAAAGGAATCATTTATTAGAAGTTGCTTCCGCATGGCCGAACACTGAATTCAGATCTCTACTGTCCACAATTGGGCCATTTGAAGATAGCGATTGACCAGAATTGCCCAACAGATTAGGTGTTGTGTTCCATCAGGACAACGCCAGGCCACACACGTCTGTAGTGACTTGCCAGAACCTCTGGGAGCTTGGTTGGGAAGTTTTAATGCATCCACCATATAGTCCGGACCTGGAACCAAGCGATTACCACCTTTTTCTCGCATTTCAAAACTTCCTGAGTGATAAGAAATTGGGACTAAGAGAAGATTGTGAAAATCGATTACCAGATGTTTTCACCAATAAGGGCCGAGACTTCTATGAGAGAGACATTTAAAAGGTACCACTAAAATGGCAACAAATTATACAACAAAACGGTGCATACTTGCGCAAATCGGACAATCAGAAGCATGTTAAATAAGGTCTTGATTTTCTTGCAAAAATAATGGATTTCTTTTTTCCCCTACCTAATATATAATAAAACAAAATTTCTCACGAAATAGGAAATATAATAGCAGAGAAAAGATGTCAAGTGTCAGAAAGTAAGCATTAAATTTTTCTTGTTCTTTTATTTATGCATATTATAATGTATTATTCGAAATCAACTTACGTTTCTATGATTATTGATTTTTTTTTGCGGCCCACCTTAAGTTAAACCTTTCTTGTTTGACCCAAGTTAGCCTTCGAATTTGACACCTTTGCGCTACACCAATAAACCTACTTATTCTAAACTAAGACCAGAGTGTAAAGTACCAAATTGGCGATAACACTATCTGCTCTTCCAATCTGAAGTCTTTAAAGCTCTTTCATATTTATTAAGAAATAGTCTTCCTTACCTTACACATGGATATAAACTTTTCAAAACTGGTGGAAGACTGATCGAAATTTTCGATTACAAATAGAGACTACTTTAAGTTATTCTATAATGTATGTATTAGTTCTTAATTTTAATAAATTGTCTTATTGAAAAAACTGGTAAAGTAAATAAAACTTTCCATGCATCTTTCTTAACATCAATCAGAACTTTGTATGTAAGATTTAAAAACAACAATAGATCAACAAATAATTACAAAGTGATTAAAATTGGTAAGTAGTAAAGAAATGGCTGAATGGAATTGTCACTTTACACCTATTATTTCAGGCCAGTACTAATTCATGTAGGTGTTTAGATGACTTCAGTTTTTTAAATATTGTTTTATTTAGATGTTTGATCTAATTATTATCTTAACAGATATGTAACCCTAATAATTTACAAGTAACAATGTCAGATGAATCAATAGATATTGAGAGCAAGTACAATACATTTAAGAGAAAATATTCCAGAAAAGACCAACGAAAACCACTTGCATCGGTTCGGCAGAGTTAAGCAACATAGCTTTGGAAGATTTGCGAGTGATAGATTAAAGATCACCATGAACTGAAAGATAATTAGAGACGAGATAATCTCATTTCCCCGATGCATATGCATCAAAATAATAACGCGTTCTCATTTATTTTCTTTCTTACAAATGGGGTTAATACTATAATTGGAAGAGATGCAATGCATAACTAGAGCTAAAATTTATATACGTGAAAATATTTCCAACTAAAATACTTTCCTGATAGTTAATAATTCAAGCGGATTCTCATAGAGACTTTTTAAATCTACCGTAACTTCCAAGTCCTAATGTTGCAGTTGATGTAGCAAAAAATTGGTTTGAAAAGTGAAAATCTCGTCATCTTATTGCAAGTTAGAGTTAATATATCGATAGGTAACCAGAAGTTAATAAATCTACATTAATCTATTATACTGTTATGATTGAAAAATGGTTTCTGATAGAGTAACGTTTTTAAATAATCAAAATCGTAAGATAAAACAATTAAAGCTGTAAAAGATCATTTAAAAATTTTGAAAAAAAAAGTTAAAATATCTTCATGGTAAATGATTCCACATATCAAAATTATATATATAATATCACTTTATATTAAAATGCTTCTTTTTATTTATGATTAATTAGATTTTTTTTATTTTGGAAAAAAAAATTCGACAAAGGACTTGAAGAAAGATCTGAATTTAATAATTGCTAGTCACACTTTACTTATATATTAAGTGGAATATTTTACATATTTATCAGTGCCGATTTAAGCTCATTTCGGGCCCTGGGCGCAGAAGATCTGCAGGTCCTCTTGGCACTGGAGGATTGAAATTTATTACCAGAAAATCCTGTTAAGTCATCCTTGCTCTTTTAAGCCCATCGGGACCCCCGCCCCAAGCACTCAATGGATAAACTGGTGCCGATATTTATAAATACATTTAAGAATTAGTTTCGAATGTATAAAGATGAAAAAATTTTTTTCAGATGTCAGCAAATGAAGTAATACATATATGTTGTTTAGATTATACGCAAGATACTTAAATGATATTTTACTGGCGTATGTGTAAGATTTCATTAAAAATTCCAATAAAAATTATATTTTTAAAGCAAATTTCCTGAAAACATGATGAATGAAATAGTGGTTAATAATTATTAAGCTGTTAATTACATACTAAGTTCTTAAGATAATTTAATAAATGGCTAATAATTATTATCAAAAATAAGACTGAAGAATGTTGCTTAAAAATAGATAGAATGAGAGTGCTGTTTTTAATGTTTTACATATTTTTACTGGTCGAATACGGATTACTTGCTGTGTTAAACAAAAATGTGGGATTCATTAACGTTTCCGCGTATAGATTGTGCATTCACAGTTCAAATATCAGTTCTTTTATTTCAATTTTGAAATATTTATTATTACGACACAAACTCTAAATATTCATCAAAAAATTTCTATTTGTGGGTAAGATCACCATCGATTACGGGGCTCCGTAATCGGCCAAAGTTGTTAACAGACTGATTGAATTCCCCATCGGTTAGGGAAGGTTCCCGCAAATTTTCCTTTTGGATATGCAGCAAGTCGACACAAATGTACTCAGAATCAACACGAAGACCGCTGGCGTGGTACCTTCTATCTTTGACACACGGTAAAGTTATAGGGAAGACATCTGAGCTGGCATCCCATTCTCATGTCTTCCATACTACTCCCCCAACAATTTTGATCCTGGACAAATTTAATGTGCATCAGCTTCTTTACGTGACAAATCTTTTGTGGTGCCAGCACTTGAAGCCCCGACTCGACAGAAACAAAGCTGCTCACGAGTTCGCGACCATGATCACTTGGCTACTGTTGCCATAAGACTATGCATTTTTAGCTTATCTTTTCGTTATAAAATTTCAGAGAAACTTCGAAAAAAATTCCACATTCAGAAAGGAAACCTCAAAATTTTATAACAACATAATTGTGCTTGAAGCTCTTACTCCTTGATTTTATGAACTTCATTTTGGTATAGTATAGAAATATCATGTATTAATATTTAATCATATTTTTTAATTTTTTTATAAAAAAATTCTTAAGCTTTCCAATAGAGTTCTTTTAAGTTAATACAACTCTTTGGATGTGGAGATTCTCATGTTTATTGATTGCTTTTTTAAATTCATAGATTTCGTAATTTCGAACGAGTGACGAAGACGCTACCCCGTATTTAAAATTTCCCATCATGCCAAAGTGTGGTAGCGTATAGCGCTTCCCCAACACAGGTCCAGGGTTCAAATCCTAGGCTGAGCAAGGTCGACTCAGCCTTTCATCCCTTCATTGGGTCGGTAAAGGAGTACCAAGCCTGCTTGGGAGCTAAACACTGGAAGTTTCGCGTCAGATTGACTACCTGACTGGAACATCTGCTCATTTGCCTCAGTGCGAAAACTGAGACAGGCACAGAAGGCATTGGCCCTCATGGGCTGACACACCACTGAGTTTAGCTTAGTTCATTATGCCAAAGTGAGGACTTTCAATAGATTTATATATAACCCGCATCAGCTCTTCTACTATCTCAATGACACAAGGATTCGAACCCCAAAATTGATTGACAAAAATAACGGTGTTTATGTGTTTGTGACTATGATCATTCTCTCACGTCCACTCTCTGTTTTGAAAATGAATTTTTGAATATATTCAAAATTAATTTTGCAGTAAATGAAAAATTTAAACTGTGCTTTAATTCTTAAAAATTACGATTTCGTTATTAAGAAAAAATAACTTCGATTGGAAATTTAACAGCATTCTACAAATTAATCACCGTATAGTTAGTACGATAAATATTACATTAATTTAATTTTTCAACCAAAAATCTTACAAGGTCTGAATATTTTAAAGACTATAATCTATTTTAATTTTTATACTTCATTGCTTTCATACGTAGTATTTGATGCATAAATATACTTAACAAGGTTTCATTTATATATATATAAAATTAAAATAGTTGTTTTCTCGTAATGTGTAATAAAAAAAATTTGAAAATAAAAAAAAAGCATGAAAAGAAAGAAAAATTTTACACAGAAGTTATATAAAAAACAAGCCAAGTTTTAACCCACCATCCACAACAGAAATGTATTAAAATAAAAGAAAACATTTATAAAGAAAATCAACAATTAAAAGTACCACATAAATATGTTGGTTGAATTTTTTATGCAATGTACTTAATAGGACCGTTCATCATGTGTAAGAGGAATGACATTTTTATTCTTGTGAAGCAGTTACTTACAATTTCTGATAAGTCTCAGTATCTGACGAGATGTGGTTCAAAGTCCCCGGATCTAAATCTCAATGAACATGTAAGTTTCTCACATGTCCAGCAAGATAGAGATCCGGTGGCTTTGTCAAATACTTTTGCTGCACATTTTCCTCTTGAAAAGATAAGAACAAAAACATCTATCGGGTTCAAACATGCAAGAGTAAGCTTTATTACATATTGAATAATGTAGTTAGTATAGTTTTGCGGGAAAAAAATAACGCATTTTACTTAACAATTTTGTTTGAATTTATTTTTCTTATAAGTATTATACAGGTTGAATACTTGTATTGTAGTGTTTTTGAGTTAACCAAACCTTACTTTTAGTATCAGTAACTGCATATGAAAAAAATTGCAGACATTTTCTATTTCATTCTTTCCCATGCTCTTGATGATGAATTAGAAACCCAAAGCAATTTTTTAAGCTTCATAACTATACATTACTCATGCTTAAAGAGTTTGCACTCTTTTTGTGGATATTCCTCGGATTTTTTATTTCTGTGTAAATAAAAAATATTAGATGTCGAGTGACTGATATTTGACCCACATATATTAATTTACTATAGATTTTTTGTCATCGTCTTTTCTAAGCCCGTTTTACTTATATCTTATCTGGTACAGTAAAATCCCCTCTTTCATATATCCTTATAGATTATCACATTTTTCACTATTAATTTTTGTATTCTAGTTTTTCCAAAATTTTGTAATTTTTGTAGAATCTTTTTCAGGACGGTTTTGTGTGATATTTTTAGAATATGCTCTTCTATATATATATATATACGGTAAAAAAAACAAAACATATTTAGGTTTTGCACGTAAGATTTGCAAACTTTTACCTATGTTTTTTCTGATTGCGTTAATAATCATTTCAATTTAATCTGTTCTTTATAACGTTGAAAATGAAACTATATATAAAATTGAAATATTGTTCATTCAGTTCCATTTAATCACAAACAATACAATTTTTTTATCAAATGCATTTTAATGATAAGATTTTCTTGCTAAACTAAGATTGATTGAAAGTAAAAAAAAATTACTGTATGAAATGAACTAGTGTTAGAATTTCACAAATATCAAATCTTAGGACTTAAGTTTAAACGATGGAAATGAAATCGTAGATGCTTATCAAATTTTAAGAGAAAAAAAATCCGAAATATATAAGTACTTAATGAATATTATATACAATTATGTTACGAACGCACTAACATGTTGCCATTTTCATCGAAGTTAACCTAAATTGCAATAAATTAAAAGTTTGAATCGATGTCAAACACTGAAGGCTCAAGACCTAAATCAAAACTCATGAAAAGTTCATTTTTCTTTTTATATTTCAAAAGTCTTCCAGTTCTTTTTCGAACCTGTCGGTTTCGGCAATTACTAAAGGTTCTTCGTCGTATGCATCAAAGTTACTAGCATCTCCCGGTCCCAAAATGGGCGGAATGAATGGAACTTCGAGCTGTAAAATAGAGTTTTAGCCGTTATTTGTTGTAAAGGAATATTTATGAGTGATGAATACTAAATATATGCATCTTATATAGCTTCCATCGCAAAATTTTTAAGTTAATTTTAAAATAAAATACCGTATTTATTCGAATCTAAGCTGGCATCGATTATAAGCCGCACCCCCAATTCTCTACACGTTTTGGGGGGAAAAAATGTGTAAAAGATTCATCGATATCCGATATTTAAGAAATTTAAAAAACAAGTTTTAATGAGAAATAATAAATAAATAATTAATTTATTTTACCAGTATTAAAAATTTTCAGATACATAGATGAACCCTTACGATTACCTCTTTATAATTACTCTAACCTATAGTTATGTTTCGAAAATGATTCGTCACTCCCACTGAAACAGCTTCAGACTTCAGAATTGGTACCGGCATCACCATTTTCCCACACGTTGTTGTTTCCGCGTCATCCATTATATTTGTTATGCAACAATTTTTAAGCTATCCGACTACGTTCGGAACCGTGATTTTAAAAAAGCGCTTAAATGGATAATTTTCATGATATTTAGTGTCACTTAGATTGGAATATATGCATAAAATTGTTTTAAGGACATTTTGACAAAAAAAAATTATTTAAATATATTTTGGAAAAAAATTAACTTAGAATAACCTTTTTTCAAAATGTTATTTTGGGAAAAATGCTTCTATTATAATAATATTTTGTCTGTATATAGCTCAGATCTCTGTACAGAGGCTCAACTAAGAATTTTGAAAAATTCACATTATTTTTAGAGTTAAAACCCATTGAAATAATTATCGGCGTTTTTTTCTTAAAATTGCTCCCCTCATTTGTCGTAAAACATGGATAAACCCACTTCTAAGTTATATATTTCAAAAATTTTAGTTGAGCCTCTGTACAGAGGTCTGAGCTATATACAGGCAAAACATTATTATAATAGAAGCATTTTTCGCAAAAGAAGAATATTTTGAAAATGGGTCATTCTATGTTCATTTTTGGTCAAAATATTGTACTTAAATAATTTTTTATTGTAATACTATTCTTAAAACAATTTTATATACATTTTCTAATCTAAGTGGCACTAAATATCATAAATATTATCCATTTTTACGCTTTTACAAAATTACGGTTCCGAACGTAGTCGGATACCTTAAATATATTTCAAGTGTTGTTTTTTTTCATTGAAACATTCTCGTATTAAAAAGAATTCATTTCAGAAAAATTATTAAAGACTTGAAAATTTACAAGCAAAAATTATGTCATTTTGTTCACGCTATTGATGTATATTTGTTTCATCCGTGTCAAATTTTCAGTGGCCTCTGCTCGGTTTCCGTTTTTTCTACATATAAAATTGCATCTCTTTTCAAACTTGCGTTATAGTGAACTGGTCTTGATGCTATTACCGATATCTTTGATGTTTAGTTAATTAAAATAAAAGCGTATGTGAAGACATTTTCCTAAATATGAGAAGACAACGATGTTTAGGACAGACTGAATATTGGAGATAAACTGCGCAATGGAATAACTTATCGATGAGTGAGTGAGTAAATATTAACGTCGCACTATTCAGCTACACGAGGGCTTTTGGCGATGGACCACGTAATTTTAAACCATGGTCAAGTGACGTGGACGACACCTGAGCTGGCACCCCCTCTCCTAACTACCACACCAACGGGAGGACGTTTGAGCTCTCGACAGATTTAACGTGCATCGCTTCCCTACACGGCGGGTCTTTAGTGGCACTGGGCTCGAACTCATGACAAGGCCCGCCACGATCCGATACCTTGACCACTCGGCTACCGCGGTCACTAAATTATCGATGAAAGGTGCCAAAATGGACGTATACATTTTTTCTTTTGAAAGGGTTGAAAACTCAATTTACCTCATGCAACAAATATTTTGCCTTCGATTCTAAGCCGCACCCGATTTTCAATAGTATCGATGAAAAAGTGCGGCTTAGATTCGAATAAATACGGTAATAATGCATCACTAATTTTTAAAGCATTATAGAAGAAAAAATGAATAATCATCGAATATATTTTTCGACATATTCTAGAAAAATTTTTAGGGTTTTTTAGAAGTTATTTTTTTTTTCAGTTAAAAGATAAATTATTTTATTGAAGTTTTCTTAAGGTTATCCATTTGACTTATTTAGAATGGCAACTATGATGAAAAATAATTGTAATTTTATTAGGGATTGCATAAAAAGGAAATTTACATACAGCATTGTGATAAAATAAAAGTCACGTATTTTTCCTTTCTTTAAACAATTTGGTCCGCACATTTTGACTTAATGAACAACAATTGCTCAAAAGTTGTTTTTGAATGTAATACATCAAATTTAAAATTATAACTTATAATAATAATTAGTTAATAAATTAAGTAAGGAACTGGGAAGTTAAAAGTAAAAGGTGAGAGAGCATAAAATAGAATTTTTCAAGAAGATTTTGTAATTCTTTATTTGTATTTCATTTCTAAATTTCACTGCGACTTGAATTTTCATGTGTATTAAACAAAAGAGGAATAAAGGATTAATTAGTAAGTGTTTGTCAAAGTTTAAATAATTCCAAAAAAAATTAAAGACTACTCTTTAATTTAACAAAATGAATTTTCTTTAAAAGAAAATTTTCAATAGGAAAAAATGTAAAACCACTATTTTATTCCCTATTTTAGCATTTGTCATAAATAATAAAAAAAACTGTAATATCTCTATATCGACTATTTTGCTTTCCCAGGTTTGGTGTATTATTCTGCACACAACCACTGAAATAATATATTCAAATAGATGTGTGAATAATTGGAAAATAGCGTTGAATCCCACATAAAAATTACTAAGAAATTTCACATTTTCTACTCCATAAATTACCTTTCGCTGGAACGTAGCAATCCAATCAGTTGTCTGGAACCATTTGTGGTTTTTGATGTCCGCAACACCATTCTTTAAGTTCCCATAGCGCTTCGTAAGATCCACCTGGAGGAGGTTCTTTAGAAGATCTTTGAGCTCTGGAGAGAAGTGTGAAGGGTATCGAACCTGGGAAAGGAAATTTTATATAGATTCTTAGAATAATACTGGACGAATTTTAATATAATAATAATAAATTAAATTTTCTCCATGAGTAGCCCATTATTTAGCCATCCAAAATAATTAAATAATGCACACCTTAAAGAATTCTTTTTTACCAAATATGTGTATTTTTATACGATTCATTTGCCGAAAATTCCGGCGTGTTTCGCGCACCGGCGTATAATATGAACCTATACTTTCAAACTTTTTTTTAAAAAAATTTTTAGGTATGTTCGAAGTATAATGCGTATCTTTTTTTAAGGAAGAAATCGGAAATGTACACGTGAAATGCTCGTATCTTTTGAAGTCTAAAAATAATATTTGAGTGAATAATTAAAGAATAGAATGAAATTAAAAAGTCACTTAAGCATATAGGGGTACTCATATATCTAACAATCTAGATGGAACGGAAGGTGATTATTTATTTATGGATCATAGTAACAGTAATTGTGAGAAAATGTAATAGAATTCGATGACATATATCAGGGACGGCTCTAGGGCCGGACAAACCGGACTCCTGCCCAGGGCGGCATTTGGATCAAAATTGAAAAATATTCTTTTTTATGTTACAAAAAAATTTATATATTTTCTGAAATATTATTGTGGGTGAATTTTGTATTTCATTTAACATATCTCTTATTTCCTTAATTTGTACGCCTCATGTTTAATGTCAGTTTTCTTTTATATTAAAACTTGAAGGGTTCGAGGTAGGAGTATATCTTAAATCATGAAATTTGATATGTTTACACACTTCTCAAAAGTAAATTTCTCCTCATCCAAGAGTGGGGTCACAACGGGCATTCCTTTCACCTATACGATTTCCAGTGTAAACTATCCAAAAGGGGGCAAGGGTAACATGAGTTTTCAATAGATAGAGAGTCACAGGATATATTTTATTTTAGTCTGAAGTGTAATTACTATAAGTTAAATTTAACGCTTGTGATTCCTACCATTTTTTTCAAACAAATTAGCCTGCTGAAACACGTATATATTGTTAAGCTGCTTTTTTGTTCGCAATAATTATTCGTTTTATAGGTGTGTATCTATGTGAACAACTTATCTTTTTTTTAATTATATTTTTTTGCTTTGGCGAGAGAGGCGGCATTTTTTATTTTTGTCCGGGGCGGCAAAACTGCTAGAGCCGGCTCTGTATACATGAAGATATAATAGAAAACGAATATGCTAAACTTTTTATATTATCCAATAATGAAAGTTCATAAGATATGTCATTTCTTTTAAATAGTATTTAGAATTTAGATACATGTAGAAATCTAATTTTTTTATG
>BMAV01024885.1:423300-434760 GCA_019973955.1 Trichonephila inaurata madagascariensis | reverse complement strand
TTTTTTAACTCTCACCTCTTGACTTAAAAAGGAGAGTACTCCTAAATAGTATTTCTTAATAATTTCTAAAATTGAAGTAGATTTATTTTTTACGCTGATTTATCTCTGAAATTGGATTTCTGCAAAATCCGTTTTTAGTGGATTTCTCCTCAACAAAATAAACATGCTTGCCAAGTTTCAAGTCTTAAATCTAATAGTTCGAAAGCGGGATTTTCTTACCAATACTCTGCCAGTAACTCCTCGCTTCATAAATCCATAAAATCCGTTCTCAGCGAATCTCTATTCAACAAAAGGAACATGCTTACCAAATTTCAAGTATGTGGGTCTAACAATTGAAAAACAGGAAATTTTTTACATATAAGCCCCCATAACCTCCATTGAGTTTCGATTTTCCTAAACCCGTTCCTAGAGCAGCTTTATTTCATGAAAGGAACATGCCGTGCGAATTTTAAGTCTGTTGACCTAATAGTTCAAAAACGTGAATATTTATCTATAACGCCCCTTAAGCCCTCGCAATGTCCCTTGGGGTAAATCAATTCAGAAATATTTCTTTTCTCGAAAGAGTTAATGAGCCATCACACAAAAGGCTTTAGCTATATGTCCATTTAATGCACAGTGCCAAAAAATAAATAAATAAATAAAATATTGAAAAAATGTATTTTTGCATTATTTTGTAAAATTTTGTATTCATTATGATATTTTAGGACCACGAAGGTGAAAAATACACCATAGTTCATGTATTACGTTAATTTAAATAATTTCCTGAGTAATTCAGAAAAAAGGCTTCGTGATATCAAAAATCTTAATTAAAATGAATATATATTTATTAAAAATGTTATTTTCTATTTCATTTAAATTTTCAGATTTTACAACAGGCAATAATTTTAGTATTATTTAATTTAAATATCATTTTAATTTTATTTTTGTATAAAAGTATAAAAAAACTTTTTTGAAATAAATATATTATACTTGTGAACTTAATTAAAATTCATTAATTGCTGGCAAAAACGAATTTCACTCAGCTTGCAATAAGTTAAAAAGTTGAATTAATTCCATAACTTAAACCCTCTTATTGCACTGACAGAAAATAAAATTCAACACGAGAAAGGATAAATGCAAGGAGTGCAAGACAAATGAGATTTGGGAAGTATGTTTTTACTTCTGAAACATCTATTCAATTTCGAGCTAGACGAACAAGATTTACAATAGTAGTGCTGCTATGAAAATGCAAATGATATTTGCTTTAAATGCGCGATGTAAAATTCCAGAGCATTATTTATCTTCTGAATTTGGCGTTGTAAATTAGATTTGAGTCAAGAATACCTTCACGGGAAGAAGGCTGTATCATCAGCTTACTGTTTTTGAATGATACCTCGTAATAGGACTTCAGGAAGATAGGATTTCTTTTCATAAATATTGTAGAAAGACCTGGCTGGGAGATATATCCACTATATATATGATTGTTGGCAGCAGTTATCACAGGAAGGTGATGTTTCAAGAAGACTAGGTTTGAGTTGCATCCGGTCTACTACTGACCGCCGTATTCACAGCTAACTGACTTGGAGTTGAATATCCTTCTGTTAAGTGATAGAGAATTTCCAGTTTTAATTTAATTTCACTTCTATTTTTTTCACTCCGGTTGCTCAACTGCGAGTTTGCAACCTCGTTGGTCAAAATAGACCCCGTGATTGCGCTTACTGAGAAAGCGCGGTTAACGGAGAATATGGCAGTGAAAATTCGCCACATTTTTGCTGGTGGTTATAACAGGGTTGGAATTAAGCTATTTGTAATTCAGACACATTGGACCTACAAAAATGAGTTATGGTCTGGAAACCACAATTTTCTATGACAGCAAGCGTACTCTCATTCTTATACGAAATACCTTGAGAAATTTGAATGTCAGTCTGGGGATTGAACTGGTTGTGCTATCATTCTTTTAATAACTATTTCATGGGTATTTTACAACTGGAAAACTCTTGTTCCCATTTCACGGCTGTCCCCCAATGTATTTTATGTAGTGTCGATATGTTTGTTGCCTTGGATGCGAGATCAACAGATATTTCAAAAATATATATAGGGTATTTTTGGACAATAAACCTAGTACATACAAACAAGTTAAGGGTAAAATATTACATACTTTAAAATCTAAAGAAAATACAACGAAATGTCCTGAAGTGGACTTGGCACCCCAAAATTGATCAAAATATTGATTTTAGGAATATAGCCCCAAATGGTTTGAAAACTCAACAGAGTTAGAGATGTATATTAACGTCGCACTGTAAGGCTTCACGAAGGCTATTGGCAACGGATCTCGTAATTATGAACCATGGTAAAGTAACGACTGAGCTTGAAGCTCCGACAGATTTAACGTGCTACGGCCTCCTCTACACAGCGGGTATTCAGCGGCACAAGGCTCGAACTCATGACACGTCAGCTACGAGTCCATGACCTTGAGCACTAGGTTACCACGGCCGCTTGAAAACTCAATAATGTTTGTTCTAAGTGTAACTACCAAACGTTATATTACTAAGATACAAATTTCTCTACCTGTAATTAATTCAGGTTGTATCCATAAACCAACCTGGTTCTTTGGATTTAATGAAATAATTGCAAACGCTATTTGCTGAAGAATTTGTGGATTTTAACACTTCTTAACTTTCTATTCTTTTGGATGGGGATAACAAAATACGCAATCACTTAATAACTGGTTAGGTTTATAAAATGAATTTCAGAAACAGTAATGTATATAAATAATTCCGAAAAATGTTAAACGCTTAAAAATTAAACTATACGAAGTTTAGTTTCAAAATTTAAATTTAGTAATATATTAGGTGGTATAAGAATATAAGAAGAGTACCTGATGTTTTGAGATAATAAAAATGTTAAATAAATGTTAGAAAGTTGTGTTTTATGCTGTTGCATTATTTGCTTAAAGAAACCAATTAATGCTATATTCTTTCCCAATATTTCAAAAGATGCCAAGTCACAACATTTATTTTTTAACAGAGAGCAATACATAGGAGCTGAAAATCATAAATTCATAATAAGCATCCTGCCTTATACTATACCAGCATATCAGAGGCTTTCAATTGAAGAACTTTTTGGATGGTGTTCTACACAAAACGTACATGAATTTCTGCCCCCTCTCATATGAAATAATGTTAGAATTACAAATTTTTTTTGAGAAATAGAGTTAAATGCTTCATTTCTGATGCATTTTGTCGGTTTAATCATATGTCATTAAAATAGATGTACTACAAAATGTTTTCAGAATTTCGATATATGCTAGTCACAATAGTAACAGTAATCACTCTCTCTTATAAAATAGCCTTTCTTTAATCAAATTACAAAGACTGACTGACATTTAAAAGTTTAGGGCTTATAAAAAAAGAAGGCATCACAAATAAAGCTGGAAATCCTTAATGTTTTTGTATAGATTTAAAAAAAGGAGCTTCTAATTATGTCGAATATAAGAATTATTTTGGGAAAGGAAAACCACTCAACAGTTTTTAATTAAGAATTTGTTTTTCATGAATATGTTAAAATTTTAATGTGAAATATTGCTTGCTAGAGCTAGAGGCAGTATAAGATTGTAAAAAATATAAAAACTTTTTAATCAAAAGAAAATTTTTTTAAATGATTATCCTCAGCTTCATATTTTTAGATAGAACATAATAATTATAAAATACTAAGACTTTTATAAAATGCTACAAATTACTTAAAATTTCTACCTATTGGTCACACATATCAGATTCTTAGAAGCTTTATTTTTGTTTTTCAAAATAATAATAATAATAATAGTAATAATAATAATAATATGTTTGAAAATGTTAACTTATGCTCATTAATTAATGTAAATGATATTTTATTTTAAAAAATGGAATGTGGGCTGAGTTTTCTTAAAAAATGGGGTTGATGAAAAATGGATTCTGATATTTGTGGAGTTTTCAAAGGCATTCAATACTGACATACGTTAAAGTCATTCTAAGATACGTTAAAATCCCTCTTAGAAGTTTTTTAGACAGCATATTCCTCTAAGTCAGACAGTTGTTTTTAGTTCTATTTATTTTCTATCTGTATAGTTTGTTAAATTCTGAGAAATTTTAAATCCAGATGCATTTTGAGATACAGAAGGTCGTTTGCCCTTTATGGAAACGATTTTGTAATTCCTTTTCTTTTTTGCATTTTGAGATACAACTTTGTGTGGCAACTTCAGAATAATCATATGTTAAAGTTTTCTTTTGAATGGAATGTAAAATAAAATATTTATTTTAAAAATGGCTTCTAAAAATGATATATGGCTCAAAGGTTACGTAATTGCTCTATCCAAGTAGAAATATTAGTATCAGAAAATTAAAAAACGGTGCAAAAATCTCGGTTATTGCATTTCAATCAAATGTATTTATAATATATTATTGAATGGGAAAATGGGTCTATATATATAGCAGAAAGTAAAAATGAAAAAACATGACCACGAAACTTCATTCTAAGACTGTTCAAACGCAGGCAATTATCAAGAATGCGAAGTCCTTGATCCTAAAAGAAAATTCGCCGACTCAAAGATTCATTGGATTGAAACAAGGAATGCCTTCCAGAACTGTAATTAAAATCATTCATAAAGATTTAAAGTTAAAACAGATATTTAAACCTAAAGTTCGTTTCCTTTTTTAAAACATATTGCTGAAGGAAAAGCAAATTGAAGAAAATTATGTAAAAAACACATAGCTGCTGAAAAATGGAAATTTACGGTAACGCTCAATGAGGTATGAGTATTTTTAAAGAAGATCAATTTTCTATTGCTTAATTGACGAGAATGCCTTACGAAATGGCTTCGTCGGTGTAATTTCCAAAGGGATTCATGATAGTTGCAGTATTTTCTAACAATGGCATACTAAAAACCAGTCTCAAGTAAAGACAAAATTAATTCACTCTACTATTAGCAGAATATTTTAGAACCAATTTTTGAAGAAGAAATTCTACCTTTATATGGAAAGGACTTTGATAAAGTTGAGTTTCATATGGGCAAAGTTTTTAGTCAGACGTCTAAGTCAACTGCCACTTATTTAGCACATAAAGAATCAGAAACAGGAATAAAGTGTATCCCATTTGATGAAATACGTGTAAAATCCCCATACGCTTCACCATTGACTTTTCTGCTTGGAAAACGGCATCTAAGAGCACCTACCGGATTTTGGAATACGGTTCAAGAGGAATGGAGTAAAATTGGCATTACAGTACAAAGAAAAAGTTTACTTTCATGAAAAATTCGAGCAAGAGCTATTGTCAAGCATAATGGCTATCAGATAGAAGCAAATTTCCACAAAAAATACGGTATTTATTAATAAAAATTAACCACACAAATTGTTTCTATAAAGGGCTAACGACCTTCTGTATTTCAAATTAAGAGGACAAATATCAAGCATGGCTTCTTTGATTGTATTTTAAACATAGTATATGAAAAAGCCAAAGAATAATTTACAAGTCAATTTAAAAACATATCTCACGGAATAACGCTTGACTTTTAATTCCTAGTAAATAAGCTATAATGCACTGATTGAAAATATAAATGAGAAAATTCTGTACAAACTACTTATATTGGAAGATCATTCTCTAAAAATAATATTTTTTGCTTAAAGACCGAAAAGGTACTACAAAACACAATAATCTCAAGTAACTTTGTTTAAAAACTTTTATAAACTGTTTAAAAGGCGCAAGAATGACAGAACCGATAAAGATTAAATACTTGTATTAATATGTGAACAGAATTTTACTTTCTTTCTTTGCTACTTTGTTGTAGTTTGCTTTATTAAAAAGTGAAACTGTTAGCTGTGTCTTATAGATATTTTTACGTAGCAATCTTTTTAACCATCATTTTTGCCCCCCCTTCTTTTACATCAGTTCCTTTAATCTTGAAGTGTTAACACATCTTTTCTTTACAATGACATGCTTTCCATTAATGAGATAACAATGAATATTTTAAAGTTTTCTACTAATTAGTGTCTTACAGAATAAATAAAAGAATAATGCTTGTCATTTTTTTGCGCTGTGCTAGTCTTATCAGTTGCAATGTATGTTTTACACAGCAAATCATGACACAAACGCCGGAAGATACTGTTTGAAGATGGTTGATATATTGTTTTGAAAAATTTGTTACTAAAAGTATAAAATTTCTAGGCGTAACAGTATCCGTTCTATAAAGTGGCCCATCAAGGTTGGAAAAGTGATTTAAAAGATAATCACGAAGCATGTAGATACTATCAATTAAAAGAACTCACGAACATTTATTTTGTTATCTTACAAACACAAACAAGTTTACTTGATAGGACTAGTATGTAATAGTATTTTCAGAACTCTTTTTTAAATTTTAAAGATATCTATACATGAGAGCTCTTTAAAAAGTTTGTGCAAATTTATTACAAAACAAATCTCCTTAAATGTCAATAATTGTTGATATAATATAAAATCTTTACGTTTCTTGCAAAATATCTCTTATCTGTGATGTATTTAATGGAATTTTTAGATAAATTTTCACTCAAAACTTAAGCATTTTATCAGAAATCTAGCCAAGATATATTTACAGATTAATGCAAATGAGCTTAAATTTAATTTATCAGAATATAAGGTCCCTTTCCTTTTATGAAAATTTAAGAAACATATTTTTTTCTTCTCATCGTTGCGATATATTGGAATACCAGGAACCCCTAAGACATTGCAGTAGAACTATGAGTGCATTTATTAAACTCGCTAGAATTTAAAAATTTAGAAAAGTAAAAAGAATTTTTGAATAGATAAAAATTGATTAGATTTTAGAATAGATTTTGAAAGAATTTTGAATATTTTATTAAAAGCTAAATTTTCATGCAATGAAATGAGAGAGAGGTTATATATAATTCTAGCTGGTATACCCGTTCTTCGCATAGGTTAATTGAAAAATTAAACAATACAGATAGAAAGATAAAGAAGTTTTTAATGAGTTAATTTTACGTGAATTGCAAATTAAAAAAAAAAGTTTTTTTGCATACATCAGCTGAACAAAAAAATCATATTTGTTAAATTTTAAATCTGTAGGTCTAATAGCTGATAAAAAGGATTTTTTAAAAATTTATAACGCTCCCTTAACTCCCCTGTGGGTAGATTTTTGAAAACACCTTCCAAAGCTGATCTCTGCTCAGCAAAAGTAACATTGTGTTACAAATTTGTGTAATGAATGATTAAAATAGTGTAAACAATTTATATCTGGATGTGTAATACATTAACATTACTTTCTGTTGTATTTATTTTATGTTAAAATTGTAATATTAGCAAGCAACACCGTTCCTTACTTTATAATGGCGATTCAATGGAAACATACCGAAATGTTGGCGATAGAGCCTAGTTGGCAACTTGGCAATTGATTGAACAATGCAGAAGTTAATATGCTGTAGCGCCATTTGGTGGGGAGCTACAACAAAGAGGATAGCACAAAAACCTTCTCCACAAAAAATACATATATATGCCAATTTTCTTAGTGATTGGTTGAACAGTTTTGAACTGAAGTGAGGCCATATATACAAACATCCAGTTATATACATATACTAGCCGTTACCCACCCGCTTCACTGGGTATTTCATGATGTTGTGTAAATATATACTGTTTACATAAATATATAAATTATTGATATCTAACATTAGAAATTCGATTGTTTTGAAAAATATATTTAAAGCTGTGACTCTCGCCTCTTGATATAAAAAGGACAGAAATTATAATTTCTAATTTCTATTAATATCTAAAATAGAAGTAAAATAATTTTTTGCGCTCACTTAACCCAATAATCAAGTGGATTTTCGCCAAAGCAACTTTCTCTCTCTCTCAGTGGATTTCTACTCCATAAAATAAACATGCGTGCTAAATTTCATGTCTAAATCTAATAGAGCAAAAACGGAATTTTTATCATCAATACGCTCCGTAACCCCGTTGAGAGCATTCTTAGCGGATTTCAATTCAACAAAAGAAACATACAAACCAATTTTTATTATAGTCCTAGTAGTTCGAAAACGGGAATTTTATCTATCAATACGCCCCAATAACTCCCCGATTCCCCCTGGAGTTGATTTTTGTAAAATCTATTCTTAGTGGAACTCTATTCAACTAAAGAAACGTGCTCAACAAATTTCAAGTAAATGGGTTAAATTCAAAAACAGGAATTTTTCTATAGCTCTCTTTAACCCCTCGCAACCTCACTCCTTTGGGGGTCGGTTTTCGCAAAATTCTTTGTTAGAGGAATTCTATTCCACGAAAGAAACATACCTTCTAATTTTCAAGCAGGTGGGTCTAATAGTTGAAAAACGGAAATATTTATCTATTACGCCCCTTAACCCCCCTTAGTGACCCTTGGTGGTAAATTTTCCCCAAACGTATTTTGTAGCGGATTTCTACTCTATGAAAGGGGCATCCGCTTACCAAATTTCAATACTGTACGTCTAATAGTTTAAAAATTGAAATAATTATGTAGAACGTCCCTTTGGCCGACACAACGCCATTTGGAAATCAATTTTCTAAAAAACCTATTTTGTAACGGATCTCTACGCCATGAAAAGTATCTGCGTACCAAATTTCCAGACTTTAAGTCTAATAGTTTAAAAATGGAAACAATTACGAATAACCCCCCTTAGGCCCCCGCAGCCTTACTTGGGATTTGATTTTCACAAAACCCATTTTGTAGCGCATCTCTATTCTATGAAAGGAATCCACTTACCAAATTTCAAGTTTGTACGTCTAATAGTTTAAAAATGGAAATAATTATGTATAACGCCCCTTAAGCGCCCTTTGGAGGACGATTTTCGAAAAAATCGTTTTATAGGGGATCTCTACTCTATGCAAGGAATCTTCATACCAAGTTTCCAGACTGTGTATATAATAGTTTAATAATGGAACTAATTATCAATAACGCCCCTTTAACCCCCGTAATGCCCCTTGGGGTTCTATCTTTGCGAAATCAGCTGATGTCTACTCCATGAAAGGAACCTGCCTACCAAATTTCAAGTCTGTAGGTTTAATAGTTCCGGAGATATCGTGATTAGTCAGTGAGTCAGTGTGTGAGTCGCTTTTCTCCCTTATATATATAGAGTTTTGGGATATTTGTTCGGAGTACCGAAAACCCCAACTCCGATTTTAAAAAATTTTTTCAAAAACCTTCCCGGGGATATATCTAATAATTTCCTAAATTTTCACGGCGATTGGATGAATGGTTTTTGAATCTATCGAGTACAGACAAACACACATTCATTTATATATATATAGATATAGATATTATACATAAATACATTTTCATATTAGTTTTTCCAAGAAGGCAATCGTTTTTATCTTCCGAGTATCTCAGAAGCCGTAATTATTTTTAGAAATTTGAATTGATTAGAAAAAGATTTAATTAACTATTTAGTTCCGAGAATTCCCAATTATATATCTATAGCTACATAACTACTGAGATTAAGTGTCTTGGAATTTTTGTTTCGGAAATTATATTAATTTCCCAAAAAATGAAAATTAAATGTAATTCTATTTAAAATAAAAATGCAGGGTAATTTTCTCTCTTCAATAATATTTTCCAAGTAAATAAACACCCATTACAACCTGAAACTGAGTTCTTTTAAAAATTGCAACATTTTTATCAATTTTTGAAAATTGTAATCAAATTTAGGAACATTTACAAACATCTTTTAAACAATACTATTTATTTATCGATTTTGCATATGTTTCTTACTAGGGTGACCCACGTAGTCATAGTCACAAATTTGAGGTCAATATTGTTTTTTTTCGATTCGTGGGTATGTGTCTTGATGCCACAAAATGACCGGACAAAAGGAACTGATACATGTTAAATCTGCCGAAGCTCAAAGCCCTCATGTGGGCATGGTGCCAACCAGTAGCGCACACAGGAATTTTTCAAGGGGGAGGGGGGGGTCTGGGGTCGAAAGTTCACCATTCTTGTATCATGCTCCTTTTGATTTTGTTTATTTTCGGGAACAAAACACAGTAAAAAACTAATTATTGAATAAATAGTTAGCATTAATTAATAAAATTAATCATTAAAAACAAATAATTAAATTTTATGTACTATATACTTAGAATTATAATCAATCGAAAAAAAATCAAGGGCTTTGGGGGGGTCTGGCCCCCCAGCCCCCCCCTCTTGTGTGCGCCACTGGTGCCAACGTTTGGAAAGTGGAGGCCAGCTTGGGTCTCATCCTCATCATTTGACTGTGATTTAAAATTACAAGGTCTGTCGCCAATCGTGTTGCTTTTCAGTATGCATAATCAATCAACCAAATTTCTCTTACTTCTTCTTTTGTGCTTCGTATCATATAATGTCGCCAAGACGGTTGTGATAATACGTTAAGTACCGAGTTTCATTTTAAATATGTGTGTGTATCATCACACATCATATTATTTAAAAACATTTTAAAACAAAATACCTTGCATATAAACTTAAATTAAATAGTACACAGGATTGCTTTTTTTTTTGTCGTAGAAGATAAAAAGTGCAATGTTGTACTTTAAGATAAACGATGTCTGTATAAGCTAAAATAAAATGAAAAAATTTAAAGAAAGATAAATGTAATATTGGAAATCAATTAAAAAAGAATACATTTTCTTTAGTAAATATTCACTGAAATTAAAAAATACAAAAAGATAAATAAACAATAATATGGTAAAATATGAATAGTGTAATATTTTCTTCGAATATAGAATCCGTTTTATGAATGTTTCAAATTTTCTTTCTTTGCAAAATTCTTAGTATCCTTACGTATATTTTGACTAGTTTTAATCTTAAATGAAGGATTGCTGTAGGAATGCCAAAGAAGTTTTTGAAAGATAATATATATTTTTACTTTTTAAGTAGATTTAATTCTCTCTTAATTGATTTCATGGAACGAAGTTCAAATTCTAAAGTGTTGTTCAGTGTTACCTTAATGTGTGCATTATACGCTAACTATAAATTTCATGCTTAACTATATTATTTATAGAATATAGTTATTAATTATGAGATATATACAGAATAAACACATTTCTTTAATTTCAGCTAACCATTTAATTAAAATTGTTTCATGTTTATCAAATTCATTCATCCTTCGTGAGTGGTCCTTTCTGTAGGAAAGATGTTTTCTAACACCTGATGTGTTTTGTAATGATCTCAATCCTGATAATAAACAAGTAATATAACATTTTTTTGTTAACGTCAATTCCTACTTCGTTAGAAAAACGTACTGGCCCCATCTGGAGCAGCTAGTTGTAACTACGACAGAAATAATGCAGAATAAATTTAAAATTAAATTTAATTAATGAATTAATGTTTGAAAAAAACCTGTACTCACATCAAATGTCATCCATTACAAGTTTTAAAAAATTAATTTGAACTTGAATGGATGAATAGAAAGTATTTTATTAACGATTGAAAATTTGAACAAGATATATATATATATA
>BMAV01024885.1:382071-423200 GCA_019973955.1 Trichonephila inaurata madagascariensis | reverse complement strand
ATAGTAGGAATTGAAAAAAATGACCAAAACGGGGATGACCTAAATAAATAAAGGTTATTTCACTTTCTCAGTGGACAATTAAGAAAGATTTGAGAATTTTGACAGTAATTTGAGCATACCCGAAAAGTGTCATGAAATATCCAAAAAACATGATTCTTCTTTTTGAAGATAAGAGTTTTTAAGAAGCAAAATGATTAATTTTTGAGTCTCAGAGAAAGCTGAGTGGTCCTTACTGCAAACTTACGGGTGGCGATGTTTTAATCAAGCTGCGCGATTGAGTTTTGATTCTGTCTAGACACACGTTAATCTTCCGAAAATCGAAATATTCACGTTGGCGTGGATGTTTAGAAAGTGAAGTACTGGAATAGTTATATAAAGGAAAAAAACAATAATTCAGGATGAAATGTGTTTTTCAGCTCTGTGCATAATATATCCTACATATACCACAAAATGATATCGACAATGGTGTGAAAGAATCTAAATTATGTGAGATTAATAAATTAATCAAACTAAGTAATTCTCGAAGTTAAATAATTTGTGGAAGATAATTCTCTTATTATATGGAGCCTGGTTGTTTTGAAGAATTATTTAGATAAAATTTAAACCGCCGCGCTATTTCAAATATTTCATTTGAATCCGATCATAAGTACCACAGATATTCAAAAGAAAAGTACAATCGCCTATGCGCAACCATAAAAAAAAGAACTTTCTTAATATCATTCTCAATATCCATCGCAGCCTGAGACAAAATTAAAATAAACATTAAAGGCTCAAAATGAACCAAATTATAATACCAATAGATTAATTAACTTAATTTAGAAAAAGGGATTTTCTCATAATCGATATTGAATTTTCAAACTTATCTGAAATAATGAAAAAAAAAATCAAAATTTTAAATTTCATAAGATTCGGTTGGAAACCTTTTAAATTACAGGCATTTAAGAAACTAGATTCCTTAAGGTCAAATGAATGTCACAAACATCTGACGATACAAAATTTTCCACCTCGCTTCACAAAGCCATTTACTATAAACGATAGATGGTATGTTTCCAAATCTAAGAGCATAACAAACTGAAAAAAAGGAAGTAAGAAAAATTTGAATTATTAAACATAGTTATGAAAAGTTACCATTAGCACACCAATAATCTTATTTTTTTTTTAGGTTTCTCATGTCATAAAAATATTACATAATATTTCATGCAATTTTCTCCAACAATTCAAAAATATTCAATATTTTGTTTAATACTTTGCTTCTAAATAATTTTTCCTGGAAATATTTTAGAACTTATAATTGGATTCAAATTAAATATTTTGAACACATAAATTTGTAGGTGATTCTCTAATTAACTGAAGTAATGTCGTGTAGTAATTCCATGTTAAAAATTAATGAATTATCTTAATTAGTTAAACAATTTATTCAATATAATTTAGCTTATCCAAGTTATCATCATTAAGAAATATTTTGTTCAACCGCGATGAAAATTACGAAAGTTATTGAGGGTGTATCTTTCTGTTTTTGACGATAGTACTTAATTATTCGATACATGATTGTAAACTGCATTATATATAATTTTCTGTCAAAATGGTTAACGAAAGTGTCAAATTTATTCAGATTATAAGAGAAAAACATTTACTCGTATATTTCGTTAATTTTGTCATTTTCATCATGAGGATACATATATTCACAGGTTTTGTCGATAAATGCGAATTATTTTTAATGAACTAATCACTTTCATTGCGTACCGCAAAAAATTCTTATCTGTTGCATTTCTTAGTAAAAGGGCGACTCATCTTGTATTGTGAACAAACAAGATGCGGAATTTTAAATTAAAAGCAGCCAACAAAACATTTCTTATTGAAAAAAAATTACTAGATAAAGGATTATTTCCTTCATTGATTACATTTAATGAAATTTTATTGATTATAGCTTTAAGGTAACGAGTTTTCTAGAAAATTTCTCTGCATCCTAGTTCAGTTAATTTAAATTGATCCGTAAAGAATATCTTGTTACTTACTCGTTAAAAGAAAAAATCGGCCAAACACACCATTTTAGAATTCATGTACAGCAAAAAAGAATACCAGAAGAGTTTTTTTTTTTACAAACAGAAAAGAATTTCTTTGAAAGAAAAATATTAAAAACCTGTTATTTAAAAATTATTTAGGAATGTAGGAGGCATTTCAATGGAAATTTTTTTTTAGGTAGAAATGGTACTCCTGGTGAGATAGTTAGTGTGTAATTATTTCAAAATTATGTTATAACTTATATTATTATATTACTTACATACATAGAATATTTTTCTTGATAATATTAAAAAACAGAAATATAAATGCTATTTTTGTTTTGTTAAATTTTAGTTTTTCCTTACATTTTTTTCTTTTTGACTTTTTTTTATCAGATATTCAAAATAAGGAGGGAAGGGAGAGAGGAATCTATTGCTCGACAATTAGATACAATTATAATTCCCTAAGAAACTGCTGTGGTTAGTACTGATAAAGAATCAGATTAATGAAATCACACGACGAAGGTGATTGTAAGCGTCTGGCACATACGCTGTCCCTTACGAAGAATGCTACTAAAATCAACCGACATGAAAAAATGTAATACTGTCGGAACCGAGCTACTTGAACCACTGAATGCAACAATGTGGTGTTCACCAAATCGTATTGGTTTTCTTTTTTGATGACAGTCACCGGGTGACATTTTAGTTATATCGGGGAGTGGAGTCAATTCGACCACCACTATTGAACGCCATACAGATATTCAAAGATGCATACTAGTTTGGAAAGTCCTCAGACATAAATTTAGCTTTGGTACGCATCAGAAACAGATTGGCAGCTTGTCTATATGGTGATTAGAAGCTACAGCTGGTTGTATTAGTTAACATTCAGTGGAGGGAAAAGGATATTTTCCGGCATGACAATGCATGACCACCCCCGGCATTTATCAGCAAATAAGTTTTTCAACATGTTCATTGCTGCCTTCGTGTAAAATGTCTATTTATTACTTACAAATAAGACAAATCAAGGACAGGATTAGAATTCGTTTTCATGATTTACCCATTCCTCAATAGAAGGGTGGAGAATTATTTAGTATATGGACTCCTATTCCTCAGTACAGCGTTTATCAACTTTTTAATAGCTGCGATAATTAACCTTTTAATAGTTGTTTCTTTGAAACGAGAAGGTTTCATCTGGGGGTAATAGGAGAAAATGACATCCAAAGTGTTCCATTGTTTTGTTTTGGTTGCCGTCACAGCAGAAAACCCAGACGGATAGGTTGTCAGAAATGATAATAAAGATTTAAGTGCTATGAGATGGTTCTTCCAACAAGACTTTAATCTTGAACATGGGCAGAATCGTTGTCTCGAACGTAGTTTTAAGACAGCCGTCATTTCCAATCTTCAGCATTTGATTTCTTTGCACAGACATGCTAGATTCGTTGACAAATGGGTAAGCGGATCCACTCCTTACCAGTTTGTAGTTGGGAAGTAGCGTTCGAAATTCACACTAAATAAAAGGGAAATAATTTAATGTTTCTTGAGCGGCCCCTTACCATTTAATCCAAGAACCGGTACCTTATCAGTGATCCGGGGATTGCGGACCACTGCTTCAGTATACGACTTACACGTTAATTGAACCTGCTGCTTGTAGAGTTTCTGCCCATATAGCCGTGAGAAACGATACTACTTCTAACAAATTCCTTTGCATTTTCATCGTTGCGTTAAAATAATCTTCTCGTAAAAAATAGCTTATTTTACATTAGCATGCCCAGTCTCTGTATGAACTTCTCCCTTGCATTCTATCTCCTCTGTTATATTGTCTACGTCAAAAAATTTATAACAAAGAAACTTTAGTGAATAGATCACATCGAATATAGGCCCTCATTGCCTTAATTACTTAAATTTACACTTAATGTTAAGGTACTTATAGCGATAGGGCGCTTAATAACACGGTCCATTATAACAGTCCTGGTGAAAGTAACGCCCTGAAGGGTTAATATGAAAACTTTACAGATTAAAAAAATATCTTAGTTTCTTGTCATTTGTGATGGGATCCAGAAAATATTGAAATTATAAAATATTTTGGGATGGAGGAAATTTTTTACCATGAATTTTATTATAACTCAAATTTTCTGTTCGAGAAATAACGTAAAATAATTATGCGTTAATATATTTTTTAAACTTTTTTTCTTATACTGCCTGCTCTTTTTTAAGTTCCAATTTTTCTTTCCCTAAATCTTTCAAATTCCTTCATTATCTACGCCTTCTTAGCTTCATATGTAAAGGAATATTTATTATTTTCAAATTAACTCATTATTAATTCTTGTTTATTGTATTCATTACGTAGTTTGTATATACAAAGTTGATTGCTTTTTACAGTTTTACTGTACAAATTCTGCAACAAGATCGAATTTATGGAATGAGAATAATTGTAAATACATCCTTCAAGATTTATTATAAGGTGACCAATTTTTTTTCAGTGAAAAGGAGGACGCTCGAGCGCGAAAAACTTAAGAAAAAGTTACAACATAAATATATGAAACATTTTGTTAATTCAAACAAAAATGTGCTAATTAAGCTTGCGTTCCTTTTAATTATTTACTTAAACGAGTATTTCCCCATTGGATAATTTTTTTGTCAATATATTATTTTCTAATACATTGGAAATTTCGGAGCAAAATATATCTTTCATCCTAAATTTTACGGTAATTACTGCAGCTAAAATATCAATATTCAGTCTTGATTTCTCACTTGCCCCAAAATCATTATCAACTGAAAAAACTCTTTCAACTTCTGCATTTGTTCCAGGGCAGCAAAACGTAAATTCAATAAAAATAACTAAATTATCATATGGAAAGTTTTCATTTTTGAAATGGTTAAGTATTTTCTTCCATCTTTAATCAATTCCAGCATACTGATTTTATATTATTTCAATTTATTAGAATTTAAATACACATTCAATCTTCTAATTTCTTCAAACAAACAATTGTCATAGATTTTAATAGCAGGCATATCTTTCGATAAAAACTCAACACAATTTTCTATATCAGCCCAATTTACTTGCGTTGAAATCAAAAAGCACCATTGAAGATTTATTTCCTGTGATATTTGTTTCAGGCCATTCTTTGACATATTGAAAACATGTTCGGTTCATCTCTAAATAGAGATTAACACAGGCCAGTTTTAAAATATTGAAAAGGAGGATACTTTTCGATGAAGGACAGAACCTAGTAAAGGAGGACTGTCCTCGCCAAAGGAGGACGGTTGGTCACCTTATTTATTAGAAATATATTCTCCCTCTCCCCTCCAATTTATATTTAGTTTGAATATTAAGTAAAATATAATTAATAATTTAATCAGGAAAACCAAGTGTAATTTGATGTTGTGAATTTGAACCTGTAGTTCTATAGACTGTAAATTTCTAACGAATTTCAATTTTCAAGTTATATTTTTTAAAATAAAAATCTGTTTCATTGTTATGGCACTTTATCATACCATTTAATCCTTAAAAATGAAGCTGTGTCAGTAATATTTTTATCATAATTTTCAATAACTAGATGTTTAATGTAGGGAGCAAGTAATTCTTTAATTGAATATGAGCATTTTTGTAAAAGCTGATTTAATTCCAATATTCATTAATTCCCACCCACTCAGAACGCAAGCTCTTTCGACCCATCTCAAATACTCTAGGTAAATCATATATTTTAGAGTTTGAAAATAATTAATCTCTCTTTATTTTTTTCAAAAAGCATCAAGCATTTGTTCTTATCTATTCCAGAGCAAATTTTCTCCATTCTCTAGCTTTATCGGATTAGTTTATAGTTTTATTCATTAAATAATAGCAAATTAAGTAATTTAGCATTCAAATGAGCCTTTCAACAATATCGAAACATTTATAAACAACGCGTTTAATTTCTTTCCATTTTCAGTAATGTTTGAAATTTCTGCATGGACATATAAGTCAAAATAATATATCAATTAATAGAGTTAAAATAATTAATTTTTTGTATAAATTTCTAATTTTTTTCATTTAAGGCTTAAATTTTTTTGTAATTATTCACTGAACTTAAAAAATACAAAAAGATAAACTAACAATAAAATGGTAAAATATCAGTAATGTTTACATTTATTTAAAAATCATGTAATATTTTCTTAGAATGTAGAATCTTTTTTATGCAGGTTTCAAATTTGCCCTCTTTGTAAAATTCTTAACAGTGTTATATAAAATCAAAATTAACGTATCTAGTGTTCGCTTGAGTACAGTTCATTCAAAAACTTCATTTAGATAATTTTGTTTCTTGAAAAATGGGGATTTAAACTAGTAGAAATATTTACTATCAAGGAAAAGAAACACAAGTAAAAGTATATATGAGTAGAAAAATATCCCTCTTGGAAAATTAAAATGTATTCTGTATATTTTTTACAGTTTTAATAAGTGTGGAGTTCAAGTATAATCAATCATCAAGGCGAAATTGTTAAGCAGAATTAAAAAATAATCCAAAGGTATATATAATTCAAAAAGGTTTGTATAAAAACAAATTCTGTTTAAAATCAATATGCAAATGAATGTAATGACTTCTTTTCATTAGAAAGTTCTCATACTTGTACAGTATTTAAAGATTCTCAAGATCATTTCAGTAATTTAAAGAGACCTAAGATATTTACCATTTAGACATTTTACGGATAAAATAAACTATATTCCTGAAGTTTAAACTAGCTCCACAGAAACGAAATATATTTAATCTTAAAAATGTTTCACTAAGGACTAATCTTAAGGAATATAAAAAATATTAAACTATAAAATGGTTTTCTGCTATTCTTACATAGAATTTTTAAAAGTAAATTTTTCTTAAAGTTTTCATTGATTAAAATGAGCTCTCATTAACATTAAACATGTTAAAGTTTGTTTATCGGTACATTAACTGAATTTTTAAGGAAAAAATATTGTGAGATATAATCGAAAATAAAATCATACACACATTTTGTCTGGGAATTCTTAAGCCAATTTTCTTTCAGTTTATTTCCAAATTGTCATACTATATACAAGAGAGAATATTCGGAGGAGTTTTAATACTATCACTTACTAAGCTAGTAGGTATTGAATTTTGGTAAAAGATTGAAAATTACTGAAAAATGAATAGAGTATATAAAACAGTCTTTACTCAGCGTTTCCTGTTTATTTATTTAGATATATAGTTCTCTACTTCGTATTATTTTCAGTGTCCACTAGACAAGGGGTAGCCCATTGGTTTATAAGGTTCCTTGCTTGAATATTAATACCTTCATTTTACTGAGCTGGAGGTGAATATTGGGAGATATTTAAGGTAGTAGTTGTGTTAAATTTATTCCGATTCTCGACATCCGTTTTGAACTAAAGTTTATCCATGGTATCTTAGCTTAAATCAAAGCATGTTTAATTACAAGTAAAATTTTTTTTAAAATCAATATTTCAGTTCTTTAATTATTCTCAAAGTGTGCTCCTGTGAAGATCTTCAGGATACACACACTTTGAAATTCCCTGTTATGAAATATTTTTTGTCTTTGCACGCGTTACATAAAAGAACTACAAAATATCTGTTGCCTATAGTCACTGTGTAGTTTTAAAGATATCTTTTATTCAAACTAAATAATTTTAAGTCCTTTTATCTTAGTGCATATTACAATTTTGTAATCATGACAGAGCATGCTGGCATGTTTGGTTCTTCACAGTTCGAAAATGAGACTAATTTGAGTTTTGAAAGGAAATGATTCACGCGTAACAGATATTATTTAACACGTACATATCAGGGGATAAACAAACTTCTATTTCGAACCACTGTCATGATTTTTAAGATAAAAATTACTGAGAATTACATTGGCCAAAAAATAACTACGACAACAATTCACCATAAAATAAGACTGCAGCAAGGATTTCATTTTGTTATAGATCAAAGAGTTCATTGCACAAATTATGTGAAGGAATAGCAGTAAAATGGTTAATTTGGAAATTTAACTGTCTGGAACTTGTGGCTTCTAAAAGCTTAAATTTTATCTATAGTAGTAACGTAAATTGAAAGATTTCTTAGTTTGTCCTAAAAATATAGATTCATTTTAAAATTATCGAAATCTTAAATCTGAATGAGAAAAATAAGAGCAGTTAATAAAATATTATGCCATTGTTCGTGTTCCAGGATATGATGAAACTTATGTTGTTGTCAACCAAAATGAATAAATGAAAAGTAAAAAGACAACCTTGAAAGTTCTTTATTCAATTAAATTTGAAATGAAAGACACATTATCTTAAAAACACTTGCTTCGTGTAAGATACCAGAGAATTATAAAGTGTGATAAAATTGTCACAAAGGAAACTATTTGACAAAATGAGAAAGAGAAGGGAAATAAATATTTTTCTCAGATAATGAAGGAGCTTTAAATTTGTTTTTTTGTAGAAGTAGTAAAATAAATGCCTAGAGTTCTTATTGGAAGAAGAATTAATGAAACAATGCAATATAAAAGCTTGAAAAGACATAGAGCTTACTGTTTAATTCAGTCACTGGGTTTTAGATAATTGTTTTTGGAATGTTATTTCAATTTGTGTGGTGCTTTGAGAAAAAGTCACTCTCCACAAATATAATTACGAATATCTCCGTAAAATTAAGCGGCTGCTTCTGACATTTATTGTTTTGTCATTAGAATTTTTTTTCACATCTTTCGAATTCTTACGTATGGCAAAAGAATTTTATACACAAAGAAGTAAAAAAGGAAAGGATAGAAAAGAATGTTGTTCTCTTAGAGAATAATTTTTTACTCAATGCGCTTAACGGGCACTTTTATTGAATTTATTTTGGAAAAGTCATAAAAAGTCCTTTAACTCTGATTTAGTGGTAAATATTTTTTTTTTAAAGATTAAGTCAATTATTTTAAAAATATTAGTTAAAATTCAGTGAAGTAATATAGTGAGCAATACTTACTATATCCCTCTCTCTGACAGATAAGAAATGTATACAAACATGAACAAGAACATATGGGATATGGAAACTTGTAGTAAAGTTTTGTAAAATTAATACTTAAGTTCACAAAATAAAATTCTTATACATTACTATTTCCTTCCTTTTAGTAGTTTCCTATAAAATTCTACTACTTCTATATAAAAGGAATTAAAAATAAACGTGTTGTATAGTTTTATTGTGTTAAAAAATCACATTTCAGCAGCAGTTTTCGGAATGAATACACAACCATAAAATCCGGCGTATAACGCACACCTATACTTTCAAGATGCATTTTTGAATTTTAAAGAATATTCACCATCTAACTCGCACTCCTTTTTTTTACGAAGTAACCTGAAATGTACATATGCTCTATACTTTTAGAATTACAAGTTCATAAGGTATGTCACTTCTTCTAAATAAAGAGTATTTCGATATATGTAGAAGTCTAATTTTCTTTATGCTCATCTCTTTTTCATATTTAAAGCTGTCATCTTTATACCCGGAGTATAAAGCGCACTCATAAATTTCGATTTTATTTTTTGTGTTAAAAGTGAGTGTTATACTCCAGATTTTACGCGTGGTTAATCTAAATAATTATTTCACTTTCATTAATTTTCTAAATTAATTTGCAAATTAAAAATTGTATCATGTGAATTTTTTTTATTTAGTCTCTTAAATGTTTAATTGACAGTAAATGTGGAAAAGAGTAATCAATATTTTTTTCATTTCATTTCATTTTAAGAATTTGTTTTAACTATTACTATAAATATGGCAGAATACTATTTATAGAAATTTAGTAAGAGATTTGAAAGTTTTCTATATCTCTCAAACATTTTTTTTGTACAGAACTGCAATGTGTTAAAAAAATTGTTAAAAATTTTAGACAATTTTTGAAAGAATTAAAACAAAAATATATTTAAGAGATCTGATCAATATTGGTTTAAAAAAAATGAATGTAAATAATTCAGGGAGCATATTTAATCAAAATGGTTCTTGCAAAAAATTCAAATACAAATACTAGTATAATATTTAAAAAATAGGTATTTAATAGTCACATTAGAAATACGTATCACCGTAAAATTTCGATTTGTGCACCCCCCTTCTTTATGAAATGATTATTAATTTTATTATTCATTCTTAAGCAAAATAATTGTGAACTAAGTTCTTCGCAATGCCATTTTTATTTCTTGATCCCACATTCACAGACGAATTATTTATTCATTCTTAAGAAATGACTCAACAATTAAAGTTTATGTAAAAACAAATAAAATTGGTAAATAAAAGGAATGTTTAATTGATTATTTATTTTAAAGAAAGTAGATGCTCAGTAAGTAAAATTTAAAATTAAAAAAGAATGAGTTTATCGTATATATTAATTCGTTAGATCTTTTATGTGTTTTTTTATTAATTGTAACTCAAGTTTACATATAATTAATTAATGTCACTTCTTTTACCACTAAAGTAAATAAACAGAATTTCCACCCATTTTTTATTGTTACTTTTCCGCAAAAACTTTTGACATTTCTGCTTAATCTGTCTGCAACGCTTCTTTAACGAAATAAGATTTATTAGCCAATCTATATCGAATCCATTTTGATTTAGGCATATAGCTTAAGTACTTCAAAAAGCATGACACGATTTATGGAAATAAAGACAAGACATTGCGAGATTATGACAGGAATCTCCAGTTATCAAATGGTTAGGTATATTTCTTCATATAATCTGATGATTATAATTAGATCCGAAGTACAAACCGTTTTGTTTCAAAACATCTGACAAATCTACGCTGAATTTTAAGATAAATTATTTGTAAGAAGGAAATTAAAAATATATCTCTATTCTAAGCTGTCTTACAAATACATGCTTCCTTTTGACTGTAGTCCCAAAATTTATTTCTAAACATTCATTATGAAAACTATCAATAAATAATAATATTTAAATGATATATCAGAAAGTTGGATGCTATTTATGTATCCTCCGACATTTCTATATAAATGAATTAATTATATTTGTGCCAGTTTTATATAAATTTCGTGATTATAAAGTTCAAAAAACATTTTCCATGAAAAATTTTCAATGAAGAGAGAGAGAAAGAATTTAAAAATATAGTTTTAAGAAAAAACCCCACGGCAATTTTAAAAATAACAAGAATAAAAATTATAGGCCTTCCTATTCTTTTCAGATACTTGGAAATATTAAAAAACTTTGAAAATCAGCAGTTGTACAATAATTACTGCCTTATATTTCTGATCCCAAAGTATTGGACCTTCACAGATTGCTAGAGAAAAAGTCTTCACTCCAAATATACTTGATCTTTAATACCGATCATATAGACGTCCCTGTGTGGAAGAAGAAAAAATTTTCGTCCACAAGAAAAGGAAATAGAATTGTCCAGAATTGATTGAATTTTTTCCCTTTATTTCCTTTTGAGTACACTTTAAGATATAACTCAACGAAAGATGTTTTATGTATTATAACCATCTCGAAAAGAAAAAGTTGTCGTCTCACAAAAAGTTTAAGTGGTCAACGAAATTCAGTGCTTCACAATTTATTTTTGTTACAGTTATTTTCCAATAGAGTGTAACCAATATTCTTTCACGTTTTTATAAATTACAGTGGCTTTATACGTACTTATATATATATAGTTAATAATACTCTACTTTTATATATTGTTAATACTTCACTAGAGAGACCGAAAGGAATGGAATTCTAAAGATAAATGAAAGCTATAAAATAAATATTGGAGTTTAAAAAAATGTAGATGCAGCAGTATTATAAACATTGATGACTTAGGAAAGCTCTTATATATAAAACAATTTATATAAAAGTAGGATTTAACAACTTTTGTGGCTAGCCAACTTTTCCCTTTCGGTTTATAAAACTGAGCGAAATTCAATTGAAAATAATGGATAGAATTTTTAAATCCAGTATATATATATATATATATATATATATATTAGCGCGGGCTTAGCATTTTTAAGTGCAATTTTTAGGTAAGTTACCTCTATCTTGTAATGGATTTAGATATTCCTATCCATTACTTTCAATAGGTTTTTGCTCAGTATTATTTACATAAAGGGGGAAGGTTGGCTGGCCAAAAAACATATTCAACCCCACTTTTATATAAATTACTTTATATATTAGCTGTCCTAAGTCAGCAATGTTTATAATACTGCAGCATCCATTTTATAATTTTTAATCTCGGTTACTCATATGTCCTTCATTGAGTGATTTTCCTGCTGTCTATGTGTTTTTCGAATGTGATTGTTGGATGTTATCTCTTGTTTGTAGAGAATAAGCCTATATATATATACTGGGGTTTAGAATTAAGAGAATTTTCAGATTTGGTTGATTATCTCAAGAACTAATGGACCGATTTTAATGAAATTTGGTTTGTACATAGGTTTGATATAACACAAAAAATAACCATTCAACAGTAATACACACGCATGACCATGCGTAAAACTCATTGGTGGTAGAAGGTATAAAACAGCGGTTGTAGAACAGAAAAAAACTGGGTTAATAGGGTGGTAGGGTCCATTCTTACAGATATACAGGGCCCACACCATGATTTTATCCTACAGATAAAAGAGTTTATAAGTTCCAGTGGCAATGAGTCCCACTCGTTCAGTAACGCTGTTTTCAGGCCTTGGGTGGTTCTCCGGGGGGGTTGCAATTGCTCTCCTCAAAGTGTGTCAAGCATGCTCTATAGAGTTGAGGTCTGGAGATCTGGCTGGCCGATCCATTCGGATAATACTCTCACTTCCCTGAAATTCGTCAACCGTTGTTATCCATTAAAATGAAATCAGGGCCAACTGCAGCCCTAAAAAGGCAAACATACGACTTCAAGACCTCATCCCTATACTTCACACCAGTCGCATAATTGTTTTAAAGACATGGAGGTGTGTGTGGCAATCCAACGTGATACCTGTCCTGTCAAATAAGGATCAGTGGCTTTAATGGCCAATTTCTTGGATTTCGGTGGAGGGGGGGGGCAAGTAGTGGGTTCTTGGTTCTCTCTGTATGGAAGTACGGCGAGAACCACAGGTTAGACTTAACTCAGACTCATCTCCAATTTCTATGATGTCTGTGCCTTTTTAAGCGGACTGTCATGTTCGTTGAATTGAGCGGAACGCAAATAGGCCTTCTTACAAACAGCTCTCACTCATGAAGTCTTCTGCATACAGTCACATTTGAAATTCGGGTTGCTGGTTACATACAACTCACGAAAGAGCTGAGAAGCTGTAGAATCCTTGTTACGCCTCGCTATAATGGAGAAATGGAGATCTTCTTTGGTCGTCGTAGGTCTTGGATGACTTTGCCCAAGTTTTCTCCTGATTAATCCGGTATCCTGAAACTATCTCCATAAGTTGAGCACAATGATGGGAGTTAAATGGAATGCTCTACAAATTTAGATTTGAGACTGTTTTGCTTCTAGTCTACCCACAATGCGCCACCTCATTCCATCATCTTCACTTTGGTGATAACGCTTTTTTATTGTTTGGATTTTAATTTACCTGTTGCTATATATACAAAAAAATATCAAGAAACTCGGCGAAATGTGCTAATGAACGAAATGTGAATTTTGTCACGCCCACTTATGAATCTTGTTCCTCTACTAGTTCCACCCCCCACACACGAATACGCTTACGCTTCCGACATACAAGATTTGCATCTTTATTTCGAAGTAGTTTTTTAACATTTCGTTTAGTTCTTTCCATGAAATTCGACAGAATATGGAAATTCTCTCAACGCCAACGGGAGTACCTTGAACATTGACAGATTTAACACGCACAAGTCACTCTACATGGCAGATCTTTAACAGCATCAGGACTCGAACACATGATTCGACAGAAATAACACTAGTCTTGAGATCGCTTCCATGATCCCTCGGCTACCGCCAACTATTAGTTCCACGAGTAAAAAATTTTTTTAAAGAAGACTAAACATAGTCTAAAGTAGGGGTAGAGGCGAGAGAGAGAACTTTTACACAAGGTAAGGATTACTTGTAATGTTTTTAAGAGACTGCAGTTCACCCTGTGGCTTAGGTGTGACCATTCTGTATTAAAAATGTATTTCTTTTCTTAACATTTGTTTTCGACATAGCACACCTCTTTTAAAGTGACAGATTACTATTTTTGCTATAAAAACACAAATAACACAAAAATGTCAAGTTGAATGTTTCAACATCTACAAGCGAATGCTAGACCGTGGAGTGCGAATGTAACCAATGCAGCAAGCAGAAAAAATATGTGAACCGATAAATCTTAATCCGACGTATGTTCTTAATTTGTTAGCTACCGAGGCCCACGCCATCGTGGAACATGACATCTACACGGCAACCCAAACCCGTGGAAGCGCGGGGTGTGTGAGGGTGTCTCATTAGCCAATTCTATATTATCGTGGCAAGAACTGATCATCAGCATTTATTCTTTCCTTCCGTCAGTGTGAGGGAAAAATTCAATTATACGGCTGGCATTGCAGTGATCGCTTTTTCCCCCTACAGCGGCAGTGAACTCAATAAGCTTCATCGTGGGCTTCCAATGAAGGTACAGGTGTCACCTATACATTTATCGAATCATTTGCTTAAGTAAGCATAGTCATATTGATTGCTAAAAGTTGATTCTCCAGTCAAGCTGTCATCGGTGTTCCATATATATTGCTACGAATTTTGTGTAAAATAGTGTAGATAATTTGTACTTGGATGTGTAATGCATTTATACATCTTACTCTAAATTAGATTTAATTTACGTTAAAATTGTAATATTCACAAACAACGCCGTCCCTTACGTTATAATGACGATTCAATGGGAACGGCGAAATCTTGGCGATAGAGCCAAGTTGGAGTCATTTTTGGTGACTTGGCGATCATATTGGTGACGAATTTTGGCGAGTTCGGGACTCTCTGGATTCTTCTAGAAATTAGTATAGAAATACATTAATTTCAAGATCTAAGACGCAAGTTGGTCTTTCTCGAATTATCCACGAGGGATATAAATAGAGAGATGCTCGCCGAAAGTCAGTCAGACGCAAGTTCTCGAACTATTTTCAATCATCTCAGACCCAATAAAAAGAAATTCCAAGCTTTTAAACTTACTAATCAAAATTAAAACTGCAGTAACTGACGAAGAAAAAACTTGCCTCCTTTTGGAAGCAATGATTGAAGAAAAATAAATTTTTCTCGCTTTTTAACTTAAAACCTCTCTTATTAGCACCCACATTCTAAATTATTAAATTCTTTTAAATTTTATTTCGACATTTCTTTATTTTATTTATACTTTTAAACTTAAATTTACACTAGTGCAGTCATTCCCTAAGCTTTTTTCTAACTTCCATCAACCAATCAGTGAAGAGAAAGAACTTTTTTGACAAAGCCTCCCCATTGGCCTGCTCTCTCAGAAACCACGCCTCCAGCCTGCTAGCTAAGTTTTCAACACAACGATTCTCATTTCCAGATAGAGAGCTGAGGAATTCTGGAGCAATCCATTTTCCTCATTCTCCAAAAGCATCGTGCAAAACATCGTGAAAGTCAGTCAGTCTGGTTTTGACTAGCGATCAGTTAGTATTGCCCTGATTGTTGAAGCGATTAGTGATTACTTCGGCTGTTGAACGAGTGATTGTTTTTGTGAAGGATCTTTCATATACGTGAATTTTAGACACCGATAATTGTGTCTGAGTGCTGTTGAAGGTGTGGACCTTCTGAGATTTATTCTGCGAATATTGCTGCTGAATCCTGTATTTCAAGGATTGGATTTTCGACAATAAATTCTCATCGCTCTTAAAGAACTATCTTGTTCTTTGCGACTGATTTTCATAAAATCCTCGAACCCCGGATTTACGTAACAATATGTTTCTTTAAGTATGTACGTCTTAGGTCTTAGTAAAAGTGGTCACCGCAAAAAAAATTTGGTGGTCCACCAGTCGATCACGATCGACTTAATGCTTATTCCTGATCTAAAACATAAGATGATTCAACACAGAAACATTTTCTATAATTTCTACCTCCACCCTTCAGTAGTATTTTCAAGTTAGTTACATACCTTGCTCAGGATGACTTCGGGAGCCAAGTACTCTGGTGTACCACACAGTGTCCAAGTCCTGCCACGTACTTTCTTGGCGAAGCCGAAGTCCGTAACCTGTACCGAAAGATATAAAACAACAGAAATGAACAATTTTTTACTTATACGTGAATCAGTCAATGAAAAAAGTGCAAAAGAAAATGATATATACTATTTTATTTTTATATTGATGAAAAATGTCTTATAAAATAAACGACATAATGGGTCTTCTTTAAAAGCTCGTGGGCAGTGTGTGTGTGATATTTTGATCAAATGTAAATTACGTAAAAGAAAATGTAGTTGTATTTAGGATGGAGTTCATTAGAACAAAAGGGGTAAAATTATTCTTTGATGTAAAAAAGTAAAAGAATTATCGGATTTTTCTAAGCGAATAAATCGTAACTTATTTTACTATTAAGTTTTTGGCAGTCATGAATATTTGATATTCTAAGTGAACAGTATCATTGCTAACAGATCAGAAATTTTTTTTCATTATTATAAAAAAGAAAATTGAAAAATCTGCTTGCTTTAATGGTGGAAGATTAATTTACATTCGAAAGCTTTAAAAAAAGACATTGGAGTATAGAAATGAACTTTGAATGCAACTTTTGCAATTCGTATCTAGGGAAACAAATTGATATTATTTATTAAAATGAATGCAACATTTCTTGCAAATGCAAACGCAATTCGCTCGTAGACAATTAACCTTCAGGTTTAGGAGTCATACTTAGATTCTGAGATGTGATGCTGAGTTTTTTCAATTGAAATGAATGCAGAATACAATGTAATTATTCATGAATTATCAATTGCATTTGCTTGCATTCACGGACTGTGAGAAATTATCTAATAGCTACCATTTAAAGGAGTCACAAATAAAACGCGAACAATCACACACACACACATTTCTAGTATTTTGTTCTTGTTGGGAAGAATTTAAAAATATTCCAGATTAAAAGCTTCAGTTGATTATAATACAGTAAAAAATCTCAATAACATAAATTGTTAAAAGTGAACTCTTTTATTAATTAAAAAATATGTAGTACGCGCGGTGATAGAAAACTGAAATAAATATGTTTCACAATTCCTCTAAAATAGCATTTAGATAATATATTTCTTCGCATCATGTCAATTTACTTCATTTTTTTCATTTAGTTTAGAGTAGGGGTCAGCAACTTTGTAGCTGTGGCGTGTCAAAACAAACTAACAATATCATTCGGGGTGCCACACTATAGGAAATACTTGAAACAATTATGATTCCAGCGATAATGTAGGCAGAGTTAGGCAATAGAAGTCAAAAATCTTGATTTAAAGTTTTATTACATATTAACTATGCATTATTTAAAGATTTTTATTAACGTAAAAATAAACATAAAATTTAATTATTTCTTCAACATGTATGAAAATTAAAATTGTGCTTATACTAGGTTGGGGAAAAAGAAATCCATTATTTTTGCATGAAATTCAAGACTTTATTTAACATCCTTCGGATTGTCCGATTTGGATCAAATATGCACCATTTTGTTGTATAATTTGTTGCCATTTCAAAGGTAGTTTCATAATGCCTTTCTCATAGAAGTCTTGGTTCTTATAGGCGAAAAACTCTAGTATTCGATTTTCACAATCTTCTCTTGATCCCAACTTCTTATCACTCAGCAAGTTTTGAAATACGAGAAAAAGGTGATAATCGCTTGGTGCCAGGTCCGGACTATACGGTGGATGCATTAAAACTTCCCAACCAAGCTCCCAGAGTTTCTGGCAAGTCACTACAGACGTGTGTGGCTTGGCGTTGTCCTGATGGAACACAACACCTAATCTGTTGGGCAATTCTGGCCAATCGCTATCTTCAAATGGCCCAATTGTTGACAGTAGAAATCTGAATTCAGTGTTCGGCCATGCGGAAGCAACTTCTAATAAATGATTCCTTTCCAGTCCCACCAAATACACAGTAGAACCTTCCTGGCTGTTAGTCCTGGTTTGGACACCGTTTGAGCTGCTTCACCGCTCTTTCACCACGATTGTTTTCGCACAATTTTGTCGTTTGTGACCCATTTCTCATCCCCAGTCACCATCCGTTTAAGAAATGGGTCGATTTCATTCCGTTTGGCCAAGGCTTCGCAGATGGAAATTCGATTCATCATGTTTTTGGTGTTAATTGGTGTGGCACCCAAACATCGAGCTTCTTTTTGAATCTGACTATGCGTAAATGGTTTAAAACTGTTTTATGGTCGATCTTTAGCTCCTGGACGATGCTACGACTACTAACATGCCGGTCAACTTCGATTATTTCTGTGATTTTATCGACATTTTCGACGATGGGCCTGCCTGTGTGAGGTGCATCTTTAACATCAAAAATGCCTGAACGGAATCGACGAAAACAAAATTGCACGTAGTTAGCTGTTACGGTATTGGCACAATAAACACCATTCGCAATTTCAGCCACCTGGCTTGCATTTTCGCCTTTATCAAAGAAAAACTGTAAAAAGCACTAAATTTTTTCTTTGTTGATTTCCATTTTTAGCACCCTGTATCTCACAACTGAATGGAACCAAAAAAAAAAAAAAGCAAAATAATTTTTTTAGTGTGAAATGTCATCTTGACAACGAGCATAAATTTGAAACTGTTTGATTGATACTTCACGAGATATCCACACAACAGCCATCTACCGAAAAAATTATGGATTTCTTTTTCCGCAACCTAATATTGTGTGGATTATGTATCTCTTAAACATTTGTTAAAACATAAGAAATAAATAAGACAAAATGTAAGTATTCGCCTTCAATATAATTAAGTAAAAAATAAATATCTTAGCGTGAACTTAATTCCTGCACCATTTTACTTCATATAGTAATATCAGGGGTTTGTATAATTTGTGACTTGTAAATTTACACAAATATGAACATTCAGCTGTTAAACAACTTCTTTGGTGATTCAAAACATTTTTCAGGTTTGTTCCCACTGACATGTAGAGCCAAAAGCAAAAAATCACTGGACATGACTTTTTGAAAGTGTACTTCAACTTGTTTGGCCTGGCTGCTGACGAGTACTGATCGTTATGGATCACCTGCTCCAATGCACTGGACTTGATGAATACCTAACTGGTGACGTCGTGTCAGTCTGTACTGGGAGGCTTGGTGTTAAATGGTTAAGAAGCCAAGCATGGGTGTTGGATAAATAAATAAATAATTGTCTCTCTCACGATGCTAATCCAATAAACTCTATTACAAAATTATCAACTTCCATCCATTTAAAAATTCACAAATTTGTAGAGTAGTGTAGAGTACTACTGAGAATTATATCACGTTCTTAATGTGTCACGCGTGCCATAGGTTACCGACTCTTGTTTTAGAGTATAGTATATCAATATTAGAATTTTAATACTCATTCCATATCTATATATGTATAAAATTACTTTTTTTACTTATTTATGAAGTCAAAATCTCTGAAATATATTCTATAGAAAAATTACTTAACTTTAGATGGTGATTTAGACTTAAAATGGTGTTTCTTTCTTGAGCACTCCTTTATTATTTTTTAAAAAATTTGATTTGAATATCTTTTTATTACTTATAATCTTATTCATATCATAAACTGTTAAATTTCATTAAACATAAAAATAGTTTCTATTTTAAAAGGCTTCACAGTACTCTATAAATTCCTTTACCGATTATTTTTGCATTTTCTTGTGGCCCATATCATTTGGAAGCTTTCCACCAAATTTCAGATGTGTTAACAAATTAGTTTTTAAGATATTTGAAGTTTTCTGAGCTATGGTTTTGGTTTCGATTTCATTTTAAAGCCTTTTTCCACTCTTAAATTGAGTTAATTGAAAATATTTTTGAGCATAATCAATTCTTTTAGAGTGAAATGTTTATTAATTTAAATTTTCAGTACTAAAATCATTTCCGCTTGATTATGTTTTGAGTTTTCTGACTTCTCATAATTAATTAAGATTGATTTCAAAGTCAATTTTTGCTTTAAGAATAGTTTATATAATTTAGAAGCTTTATCATTAATTTTTCTTTTTGAGAAAATACTATGGCCAAAACGTTCTCAGTTTGCTGTAAGTAACAATATTTCGAAGAGATGGAATCTAATCTAAAAATCTCTCATTTCTGGTATCTAAAAATCATTCCTCAGTTGACACTACAATTGTACTTTCGAATACAAGTATTCTGAATTCAAGTATTGCAGATAAAATTGAATATTTCCTTGATGTACCAAACTACTTTATACTAAACATATTGTAGTGCTATATTTTAGTATTTTAAAGTCTGCAACGAGAGCTAAAACTACCTAAACTACCCGATTTAAAACTGAAAAAAATTAAATTTTATGAACAAACCTAGCCATTTTTAGATTAAGTTAGTATCATTATTATTTTGTACATAAATGTTTTGTATTTCAAAACTTTTGTGAAAATATTTGGTTAAGATTAAACTGAATTAACTATCGCCGTAAAAAAAAAATTGTTATCAATATTATGCAAAAATATATTTTGAATTAAAAAAAATATTTTCTGTCATATTTAATTAAAATAGTGTTTTAATGTAGAACACACACACACATACATTGGAAAACAAGATATTAAAAAAACTGGAGCTTTACGGACATTATAAGTTTTTGTTTCATGGCTTTACAAACTTTGAATGCGTGTTTTAGAGATTTTTAATTTTGAAGGTATAAGTGTTTTCTAATCATTAAAGCTTTTTTTTCTGTTCTGGATAGAGCCTTGAAATTTTTTGTACATACTCCCCAAACGTACTTTTTATAAAAGTTAATATGTATTTAGGGCTGAGATATCTAGTTATTTTAAAAAAAAATTCTAAAGTTAGTCTTTTAAAAATTCTCCTGTTTTTTCCAGGTTTAGTTGGAAAAATAATTATTAAAAATCAGCAAAGGAATAAATTTTCAAATCCATACTGACTTTTGTTCGCAATAATCTAAGAAACATAAATCACTTTTATGACTAAAAAATTTTAAAAAAGTAAGCATTTTATAAAAGTTTGATAAAATTTCAAAAATTCTTAATTTTTTGACACTAGAAAATAATGGTTGGTCATACTGACTTTTTACTTTCAAAATCAACTTAATAATATAATCTAAATATAAAGCATAAATTATTTTACTATTACTGCCTCCGAAAAATTTTTTGAAAAAAAGTGCACTGCGTAGTCTTAATATTAAAATAAAAATAAAAGCAATTTTAATTGTGAAGTAGTTGTTTTGGCGAGATTACGAAAAGGTGTGTTTTATTGAAAATCTTATATGATCAATGCTGTAAAAACTATTGTTTGGGAAAAAGAATGCAGCTTTAGAAATATATTACGTATATACGTCAGTAGAACATCTGAGCAACCCAGTGACGTGAAAGTTAAGAAAAAGATTGAAGAGCTGAACAGAATTACCTTGACGTATCCCTCTTCATCGATCAGAAGATTCTCTGGTTTGAGATCTCGGTAGACGAGATCCAGGTGGTGCAAATACTCGAAAGAGAGCACAATCTGAGATGCATAGAATCTGGCACTGGGTTCACTGCAAGATAAAACGTTTCAGACATTTTACAAAGGAATTGAATTTTAGAAAAAGCGCAGGACAAATAATCAATTTTACTAAAACAATTGTGAAAAGTATAAAGATATAAAAAGTAATTCTGATTTTCTCAAAAAAAAAAAAATGAAAATTATACCTAAGCAAATAAAAGGTTTTTAAGGGAAGAAGCTTAAAAAAGTTTTATTTGGGAATTGAGAGAGTCAAATTCGTTAGATACATACTTTTGTATCATATGTATTTAAAAAAATCTCATAAAACGTGGTGAAAATACAAAAAAAGTTTGATTACATTTTCTTCTGAGTTTCAGTTTATGCAGTAGTTTTTACACTTTTCTAAAATATGAATTGTATGATTATTACGCGCATTTCTAATGCGAAGAATGCATACGTTCACCATTTTCTCTCATTTGGATAATTTTGAGCTAAAAAGTATTTAATATTGTTGTAAAATAATTTACCTGAAGCGTCCAGTCCTTCTCAGATGAGAGAACATTTCTCCTCCTGAGACATACTCCAAAACCATGTACAGGTAGGAGTTATCCTGAAAGAAGTCATAAAATTCACTGTTTAGAAAAAAAATTAGCAATATTTTAGGTATATCGTAAACAAAATACACAGATAATTGGTACGCACGTATATATATATATACACGTTGATTATAATTAAAGTTTCAAAAAGCTATAAAAAAAGAGCCACTGATCAGAATGACGTCAAATTTGAACGGAATATGATTGAAGAAAAGAGAAAGCGTCTGGCATAGCGTATGGCCAAATTTTAGCAACAGATGGCGCTGAAAGCATAATTTAAAAGAATTGGATTAGAATTGACAATGAATCGTAAAACAATAGTTAAGGTGTAAGTTATACGTTAAACCAAGTGTGATGTACAGCGTGCATGGCTGTTCAGGTGTGATACTGTTAGTTACGTAAGCCCAACACAGCGGCAAGGTAATATCACATCGGATGGGAAAAATTGGTTTTTAACAGTCCCAAGGACAAAAACCGCATAAAGAGCGTCCATCAAATCGGTTTTTAACTGTCCTAAGAGCAAAAATCGCATAAAAAGCGTCCATCAAATCGGTTTTTTTAAAATTTCGCGAGACTAACACAAAACATGTTCAATATGCTGTTCATCGTTATCTGCAATATGTTTAAGTCGAGAAACAGCATGTTCCACAACTGATCGAAGTGTTTCCAGGGTCACATTCAGAATGTGTTGTTCAACGCGCGACTTCATTTCTGCTCAGTGTGCAATCGGAGCACTGAGATCAACATCTTTCAGATAGCTCCACAGCCAGAAGTAACACGGATTAAGATCAGGCGATAGTGGAGGCCGGCTAGAGAGAAATGGCGGCTGATAACTCTAGCATTTCCAAAATGCTCCTTCAGCAGCTGCTTCACTGGATTTCAAATGTGCGGAGGAGCATCATCTTGCAAAAAAATGACCTCATTCACACAACCACGATGTTGAAGATCTAGAATGACGTGGTTGCGCAAAAGACACTCATAGCGCTGACTAGTGACGGTAACGGCAACATTACCAAATACACCCGTCTCTTCGTAAAAGTATGGCCCTATGATAAATGATGGCGTAAACTAGAACCTCACAGTGATATTTACAGGTTGAAGTGATACTAGTCGAGTTGCTAGTGGATTCTCTGTTGCCCATATTTGGCAACTGTGAATATTGACACATCTTGTCGGATGGAAATGTGCTTTGTCTGACCACAAAATTTTCCACAGTCATTCATTGTACACTTCCATGGAAGCAAGAAATTCTAAAGCAAAAGTCTCTTTTGATGGCAGGTCAGAAGAAAGCAACTCCTGCACATGGTTTATTTTGTTTGAATAGCAATGCAGGTTGTTTTGTAGAATTTTATGCACCGTGCTCACAGGCCTGTCCAGAGTTCGGGCAATTCCCCGAGCACACTGCACGGTTGCAAACCCCCTCTCAATTCTTCCAGCACTGCTGTGGCCACTTCATTTCAACTACTGTCGAATTAAATATTTTCCTCCCTCTTGCAGATTACACATGGAAAAAACATGCCTCTTCTAATTTTTGAATAATTTTCTCCAGACCCTGGGCAGTCATCGGACCAACGCCTTTATTCATACCCTTGAGTGTTCTTAACTTCTGCAGAAATATTGGTGCATAGTAAGTATTCTTATAAAAGAGCTTTACATGCAGAGCGCGGTCTTTCAATGAGACTGTTATGGCGAAATTCTCAGACGAGAAATGAGGAAAAGTTTTTATAACAATTGAAATGAGTCGGACATATGACAGGTATTTTCACTTATATATTCTGACGCTTACAGCATCATCTGTTGATGAAATTTGGAACTATTGTTTTTCCTCTGTCATACGCTTTCCCCCTTCTTCAATAGTATTCTGTTCAAATTTGACGCAATTCCGATCACTGGCTGTTTTTTTTACAGCGTTTTGAAACTTTAATTATAATCACCTGGAATATAGCATTTAACAAACCAAATAATTTTTCATTTATTTCCAAAATAACAACGTTAGGCAAAATAAATCGAATTGAATAGAAACTGGCTTGCCTTGATTAAAAAAATGAGATACAAAACAAGAAATGATAGTAAAATGTACGATAAAAGTTAAAAAATATACAGAAAATAAAAAAAAAGGTTTTATTTTTCCTTTTTTGATGGCGTTGCTTAAATTGAATATTTAGAAATCATATTAATCTTTGAATCATGCTTCTTTTCAGAAATTATAAACATACATTTTTTTATTGAATAAAAAAAGTCCCGAACAATTATGAAGGAATTAACTTTTAATTTTGATTTCTATTTCAAAAATAATAGGTTCCATTAATCTTTCTGTAAAAACTGCACTCAAGAGATTTTCAAACAAAATGAGAAAAATTTTAAGAAATATTATTTTACGCTTAAAATATCTGTTGTGGAAGCTGACAAATCGCGTGGCCTTTCTTCGCATGTTTAGCTCTTTTAAAACCCATGCTCTAGAACATTGAAGTAGAAAATTGGTTTTCAGCTTCGATTCTTCCAGATTAATTTTGCTGAAAATTAATCAGCAAGTGCTTAACGGAAGTGAACATTTCAAAACCGATTTTAATTAAAACCGTGCAGAGAATCTATTAAAATTCTAATGCCATTTTCCTCGAAACTTCGAAATACTTTGAAGCAGCAGATCCTTCTCATTAATGCGCACTTAGACGACGAACTATTTGTTCAAAGAAATGAATGAGTGAAAAAAAAAACTTTGATTAACATTACCGTGTGATTTCCCGTTCTGAAAATAATGTGAAATAAAATTCTTGGGAGACTTTTAAATTGTAAAACAAATAAAACAAATATTGAATTTATGAGCTCTACCTTATAGTTCTATTAAGAAAAAATAAAATAAGTAACACAGTTATTTTAATCATAAATATTAATATTAACAATCAGTTATAAATATTTTTCGATTGATATCTTTCTAGACCATGGGTACTCAACCTTTTTTTTCTGGTGGGCCGCATACATATGTCAGCTATTTCACGCGGGCCGCAACATGAGGATAAATGGAGAGGGGGAGGGAAATGCTTTAAGACCCAGATAACATTGGAAATTTAAAATGTGGAAAATTGATTAAAATGTTTTACTCCTGTTTTATTTTTTTTAGTTATTGTTTTTTATATTTTTTGTCACCAACACTGAATTAGAAGCATTCAAGAAACACTCCTTCACAATGTCTGCATCAGTAAACGGTTTCATATGATTACCAATAATATAACAAACTCCATAGTACGTCTTTGTTACCGCTGTGATATTACCACTGACAAAACACTTTGTTGCTGTTGCAAAGATTATTCAAGAAAGCTTATTTATTACCTCTTGAAAGAGATCTTCGAGGAAAAGAGTCAATGGATGATCCCTGTTTATTAGCATTATCACTAACCGTAACTGTTCCAAATAGAAAAAGAATATCTATTCGTACCCGTACGACACCGACAGCAAAAAGTAAAATTGATATATTTAATTTCTTGACAAAGAATTTCCCACCAAATTTCTAATACAATGTTCTTAAATAAGTAAATTTTTCAGAGCAATGGGCCATGAGCGAGCCACTTAAAAAGGTTCGGTGGGCCCCAGGTTGAGTATCGCTGTTCTAGACCTACATACACAAAGAGTTATTGACATTGAATTTTACTTGGAAATGAATTTTATTGCCAAATAAGTTCAGTCAACAGCTGAACTGATGTTTGTGTCATCCTCACGTTGGCATGATACGGAATTTCGGAGATTAGAATGCTAGCTCATGTGTGTGTGTGTATCGTTTTCGTCACCTGACCGGTGTTTAAAATTACGAGGTTCAATTCCAATAGTCCTAGTGTAGCTTCAAAACCCAAAAGTGTTATTAAAAAAAATCAAATTATATCATAATGCTTACTTCATTTTAATTTCAGAAACCCAATGTTCATACATAGTGAAAAAAATAAATGAAAAATGGAAGATTTAAAAAATAGATGCTATTAGCTTGCCTATATATTCGATTCTGACTGATGAGCCATAATTCATAAATAAAACTTACTCAGTACAACATTGAGTAATTTTCGAATTACATTTAAAAACAGGTTTTTAAATTCTAAATGTAAATAATTTTAAGCATTCCTTTTATCAGGTATATTTATCCATAACTTATATTCTAATTTCTTGCTTTTGCCTAGCATGACTATTTGATGAGTCATCAAAATATATTTTCTCGAAATACAGCTAAATTAAAAAATTTCTGCTAAAATGAAATTAAGTATAAATATACAATTTTTCAATGGAGCAATTATTTATTTATTCTAGCCATTTCTTTATTTTTGATGATTCAATCAATTCCAGATCTACTAGATGGATATTTTCTTTTAAACATCTATCTTACGATAAAAAATGGTAATATTCATCATATACACAAATGTAAATTACAGTAGCTTTAAATGAAAAGACCCATCAAGATAATAACATTTTCCTACCAAATTTTTCTTTTGGACTCTAATAAAGAAACAAAACAGAATTTTTAAAAAATGGAAGCTAAGTCTTCTTATCAAACACAAGAATACTATCTAAACATTAAACTAGCTATGAGGTATGTAGGAGCCTATAATCAGCCTCTCTGTAATACATTAAACATTTTGTCATGTATATTTGAAAATAAAACTTGCAGCAATTTTGAACAAAAATGATTAAGCTTGATTTATAATCAACACCAAAAATGCATATGTTGCAAACTTTACAAAAATTAATGTCACAAAAATTATTTATTTGAGAATTCAGAAAATATTCTGGTTGATATTTGACTAAAATTTCTTATCTTTTTAATTTCACTATTAAAGGGCCTCGATCTCAACAAAAGTGAAAGAAATAAACTGTAGAAGAAGCTTACTTTGAAGTGATAGACCATGTTGACCATGAAAGGGAAGTCAACAGCCTGTAGTATTCTCTTTTCATTGAGGGTGTGATCCACTTGTTTCAGTTTCACTACCTGGATACGAAATAAATAATATATAACGAAATATAGAATAAAAAACTATGAAACATAATATCATACATAAACTCTCTCTCTCTGATATGGAATTCTTTAATACTAATTATCTTAGCCGAAAATAAAAAAAATAAAAAGTAGCTGTATAAATTAGCGTAGTTTTTTTTTCTAGCTGAAATATCACATCTCACACAAAATCTTTTTATCTTTGAGACAAGACATGAATTGGCAGTAAAATCGATAAAAACTTTTTTTCAAAATTTTTGGAAATATTCTACCAATTAAGATTTTTTAACACATAGATTGTTATTTGTTGGACTTCACTCGTAAGTTCATCTAAAATTTAATAAGTACGTGATATAAAACAAAATACAATTGTATATGTAAAAAAGAAACAGTTCCTATTTTTTGAGTTTGAGTGTAAGCAATTTAAATTTTGTTTCTTATATCAGAGGTTTTTTTTTCTTGATTTTACTAGAGAAATTTACATTTTTATTTAATTTTAGGATGATCACGGATGTTTTTTCCTTAAGTAATAATAGTCGAATAAATATATGATAGATAAACATTGTAATTTTGTTACATGGGCTCGATTAAAGAATTTGTGTTTTACTTTTTTACCTTATCATTCAGAAATTCGTGAAAAATGTTGAATTAAAAATTTTAATAAGTAAAGAAATCTTATAAATTTCCTTAAGTTTAGTGAATTGGAAAAGGGATGAATACTTCCATCACCTTTGTAAAAGTCATATGAAAAAAAGCATGAACGTTTGAAAGTTCTATAATTACAGAAAGCGGCTTGTATATTAACGCTGCTTCGGGATTAAATTCAGATTGATTGATTGAATATTAACGTCGCACTGTTCAGCTACACGAGGGCTTTTGGCGATGAACCACGTAATTCTGAACCATGGTTAAGTGACGTGGACGACACCTGAGCTGGCACCCCCCTCTCCTAACTACCACACCACACCACACCAATGGGAGGACGTTTCAGCTCTCGACAGATTTAACGTGCATCGCTGCCCTACACGGCGGGTCTTTAGTGGTACTGGGCTTGAACTCGTGACAAGGCAAGCCACGATCCGATACCTATACCACTCGGCTACCGCGGCCACGGGTTTAAATTCAGACCAGAGGATTGAGGGAACCTTCGAATGTTGGACAACTATATGTATATACAGTACTAAGATATTTCTAATGTAGCATATTGGGTTACCTAAAGTCATATTAAAAGAAACTTCAAAAGCACACAGATGTTTTAGTAGAATATAATAATCTCGTACTAAAGTTTAAAGGCATTTCAATGCTCGTGATACCCTTTTCCACTAATCAGATTCAATGAAAAAATTAAATTGAATAACTTGTACCGAAACAAAATTTCGACAAAATCGTTAGATTAAGAGATTTTATAATAAATACATTTAGGAATTATTTGAAATTCTACTATTTTTTTCTACTCTCAGGAGCATTATAAGCTTAAATATTAGAGAGACTGGAAAGTAACGTCATTTTTCTACGTTAAATTCAAATAGATGAATTTTTACTAAGTTTTTAGTTTTAATCAATTATATAATCATCCTCTCATTATAAACAACTTTTTGTCGTCCACTGTGGAAATTTTCAAAACCGGATCGATAAAAATCAAATGATTTTTGAGCAAAATATCTGGAGATGGTATTTTGGACATCCTCCGAATTTAAAAATTTTTACCACCTAAAAAATCTTTAACAGATCGGAATAAATGGAAATCCGTTGGAGCAGTATCGGGCCTTGTACGGATGGTGAGACAATACCTCCCATCTCAATTTGTTAACTTATTCCAGGTTTCGTCTTAAGCAGTGTGGTCTTGCATTATCAAACTTCAGAATAACACCTTTTCTCTTGACAATATCTGGGTACTTTTCATTTAAAGATTGATTTACTCGATCTACTTGTACACATTAAGGGTCTGCATGCACAGTTTATTTAGGTTTCAGCACTTCAAAATGAACCAACCATGTGAATTCTTTTCCAAACACACAAAAACGCATTTTGGGAGAGAACCACTGTCTTTTTGCGTTTCGGGTTATTATAGAGAACTCATTTTTTATCTCCAGTGATCAAACAATCAAAAATCATTTGTGTAGGGTGCCGCTGAAGCAACAAGTTGCATGTGATGAATCGGTCAGCTTTGTTTTCTTCAGACAGATTATGCAGGACCAAACACCTGCTCTGCTCACTTTACCAATCTGTTACAAATGTTCTTGCGAGTTCGAACAAGTTGGTACACTGTGTTTGACAGTTCCTAGATTGTCTGACATGGATTTGTCTCCACTTTAACTCTTAACATGCCAATGTCTAAAGCTGTTCGTCTTGCTGAAGAGTACGACTCGGAAAGATCGAAATTTCCCAAGTTGAACTTAACAACCCACTTGAAGCACTTCCGAACGTCTAATGCGCTTGTATAAACAATGCAAAAGAGTTTGGTATCAACCATTGCGTTACTACACTTGTGAAACTCAAAAAAATCATATAATGCAGGATATGGGCGTGTTCTGGCATTTGGCTGGCCATTCTTCCATAAATTGCAGAAAAAAGTAAGACTTAAATATTAACGAGTAAACAAATCACTCTAATCATAAAATGTCTTTGGTACGACTTTGAAGCACACGGTTAGCTGATAAATGACTAACTAATATAGACATACGCAGAAACGACATTACTTTCCGGTTCCCCTAATATTATTAAATGGAAAAAAATAATAATAACACGTAAGGATTGTTCATCAAAATCTTTATTTTTTTTCAAAACACTCTGAATTTCTGTTTCAAGGTCAACAAAGAAGATACCATGCAAACATTTTAATACACGTTGAAAAATTGAATTAAAAAATTTAGGTGAAAGTGCCTAATGTAGCCCTTTAAAACAGGGTACGTAACAGGGAAAGATTGATATGAGCATCTACTACAATAATTCTTCTTCTCATGATCTAATTTTAAATTGAATACCCTCTCTCTCTTCCATAGAGCAAATAATGTATTGCTGCAAGGATGTAGTAACTACTTTGTACGGGTGGTGAATACGCGCGTTTATTTAATAACCATTTATAATCATGGTTTGTGTATCTCACACAATACGTTTATATCATTAAGCATAAAATTGCATCAGTATTTAAACCAATGTTTAAAGATGGTACTTCATGGCTGGTCTGTGACGTACGAGTGAGGCCTTAGGTTCCAGCCATCACATGTGATCTGCGCATCAAAATCTTTACTTATGATGGATTGGAAGTCTAGCTAATGAGGTCCAGTTTAAGTTCATCTGACAGTTCTAATGACTTGATAATGATACAAAGTCACAAGGGCCGTCACCCGTAATTGGTTGGGTTTCTCGCGTGAAGAGGTAAGGCAAATAAAGTAAATGATTTAATCTGTATAATTAATATTTGATCAACGGTTCTATAATGACAGTATTTTCAAATGGTCGTTATTTTTCCAAATTATTTTGATTTAAAGTGAGTTTAAAAATTAGTTCTATGAAATTCTAATTCCGATTATATTAGAATGAAAATTAGAATGTAGAATTTTCGAACTTGATTTAAGACATTTTGTTACTGATATCTTATTTCTGGTGATTATGATGGGGCAATTGAGGTGGAAGCATCTTGTTAAATAACAAACGACACTTATTTAATTAAAAAAATAACTCTCACACACAACACAAATAGCTATGGAACATAACAGAGACATGGGCATGATAACAAAACACAAAAGTATTCTTTGTTCACTCCCGAGATCTTAACCTCTTAGATTTGGTAAACCGGAAGTAGTTAGAATCCTATGATTTCCAGTAAGGGCTTTTCTAGTTAGTCCAAATACGTAGGTCATGTAAGATTGCTTCATCCTGTTTTAAGAATGCTAACGTGTCAGTCTTTAGAATGCTAACGTGCCAGTCTTTGGGGACATAAAGTAGTGTTTACATCCCGTTAAATGGATAAACTGAAAATTAATAATCACGTGAAATCATGGAGGGCTCAAGACCATTATGAATTGAAATTCCTCGAGAGAAAACTTAAGCGAGCTGTTACATAAATATAGAATGTCAGAAATACTTTAAGTTCCTCGTAGTACTACAATGGCGGTTATCACAGAAATTATATTTCTAAAACTTTTTGTGATATATGTTTAGAATTTTTTACAAAAAAAAAAACGTTTGTGAGGAATAAAAACATTCGTACAAAAATAAATTTAAACTAGAGCAAAAGGAAACAAATAACAAAAATAAATGAATAGAAGAATAAATTGTGAGGTTATTTAAAATACCACTCTAGTTTTTTACAAAATATAAATCAAGATTCAACTACTCATTTTTCTCCCAAAGTTCCGAAAGGTTGAATATTCCATAGGTTTCAATTTTTCAAACAAACTTTCATTTCGAATCGACGTGTTTACTAGAAGACCTTGTTTGGTAAAAGACGAAATATTTGACGTAGGAGAAACGTCAAAAATGGAAAAGGCTGGAAGAAATATCGAATTCTTTGAAGTAAATTTTATTCAGCTAGAAATTTCGAACTATACCGAACAGATTCCCAAAATATTACTCGTATCTCAAGACATTGATTCCTGTAAAATGCCCCCAGGGAAAAATGTTCAAAAATAGTAATATAAAAAGAAGGAAAAAGTTTCAATATTCTACATTTCTTATCGATTTTTAGGTACTGACTCCTTGAAAAATTCAGACTCTTTCAGTTTATATTTCTTCTAAGGTTCTTTAAGGTACTGTAAATATATAAATGAAAAAAAAATATGTATTTGCAAAAAGAAAAGGATATTTTTAGCTTCGTTGGTTTTATTGTTATGCAAATTTGCTCTTGATATTTGTTGACAAAAGTATTGATTCTCTTTTCCAAGTTGACAAATTTAGTGGTAAATAAGTATATAGTTTTGCTTAATTGTTATATTTTAGAATATATTTATAATATTTAATACTGAGTTGCACGCATGCTCATACACACACTCTATCTCTTAAATTTCATTTATGTTCATGCATGTTTCAGAAAAAAAGAGGAATAAAAATATTTTGCTAAATCTGATCGAATTAAATATAAATATTTAATGCAAATAACTACTAATAAACTATGAATTTAAAGGAATATGCAAATATTCGTATGGAATTAGTTTTGAATTATTTTCACAAGGGTAGTATAATTGCATTATTCAGATAGAATAATTGTATTTACTGCATCTGTATCAGAAATTACATATAAAAAGAGGGAAACGTGGCAACATATGTGACTTCTTGTTTCTTAGGATTTCAGAAACTAAGTACCCGTAGCAAACTCTAGTTTAGAACCGGTTTATTACGGAATTGTTTTAACTCGGTACTTTTCATGCGTAGAATATATCATACCCACCGCCTAAATTTTTTCAAGACTCCATCAAAACATTTTTTGACAAATGAATAGTTTCTCGTGTAGCTGACTTTAAGTTTACACCCTTTGAGGGGCTTTAGCTTGTAGGCGAATTCTAAATATATATTTTTGAATACCGCCTCTTCGAGTATGTCATACCCTGCGCATGAATCGCCGTTACAGTTATAAGTCCATGACTACGCTTTAAAATCTTTCTTATGCAATGACGTATTATTGTAGTTATGATGAAGAAATGCGATATTTAAGTAATTTAATAGATACAGTATTTAATAGAGAGATATAGTACAGCAGTATTTTCAGATAAAGAAAGTATTTTTTTGGAGAAGATGAGGAAGAATCGAATGATGAAGAGTATTGTAGAAAGTATGATTCGTCTACTAAAATCTATCCAGATAATTTAACTGAAGGAACAATTATCACCCTTAATAAAATGACCACATCATATTCAATGTCTGGAAAATGTAATCGTTAACCTGTGGCAATATTTTTTGTGTTGCTGAACGTTGCGACAGTAAATGCGCAAATTATTTTGTTTACTCAGAAACCACCTGCTAAACATCGAACCGGACACTGATTTCTGAAGTGTTTCGGATTTCGATTTATAGAAGAATATAGAAGAATATTATAAAGAATATAGAAACCAACAAGCAATGCTTCTACGAAATTTTTAAAAAAAATTCAGTTCCAGTGAAAACTTTGCACTTACTCGTGACGAAGACTAAAAGAGTGTATGTATAAAGAAGGTACTAAATGACTTAACAAAAGAACAGAAAAACTAAATTTACATGTGGAAATGTAATAAACATATTGTATTTCCTACTTTTCTTTCTTTTTCATCATTGTATGCAAATTCTACGGTAAAAACAGAGTGTAAACACCCTTGGGTATGAGATACCCTGCGCGTAAAATTCCGTTCGTTTTTTTTTTGGTGCCGGGTTAAAGAAATTTGGTTAACATTTCGAAAAATTAGTAGCAATCAGTAGTTCGAAAATTTGTGAACTTATTGTATTTTGTACGAATTTATTATGTTCTATTAATATTCCTTGAGAACTAATGTTCACTTTTCAAAATATATGTAAATCAGGAAAAAAGTAACTGAGTTGTACAAAGTAATTGACACTGATAGCGATTCGCTTAGCCTTTTCCATATGACGATTATTACTGTAATACATACATATTTGCTAATAATATGTATTTGTAATATATATATACCTGTATTTACATTTTTTTAATTGATCATATTGTTAATGAATCTTACTTGCTTTATTGTTATATAGACGATCTAATAGTTTGTGAGAGGCTCGGACCTCTCTCTCGGGCACCTAGATGTGGGGGGAGGGAAGAAGCACTCGACATGATCCAATTAATCTATTTATTTACCTCACAAAGAAAAGACACAATTTCAACTAAGAATAGAAAGAGAATGTCTCAATGTTAACCTTAAAAGTGGAACAACGACGGTAAAACGCGAACGATTAGGCGACTAACAAACTTGATCCGTACCTTAAAAAAGGATCAAACCTATCATCGATTTAAACTAATATTAAATCAATCCTAGTGAACAATCGTCACTTTAAAAGTTTCCTCCTAATAAGAATCAAATCACAATAATTCTAATATTATACCTTTAGTAGCAATCTCACCTGACTCGAGTATAAATCTCTCCTACTCTCTTTCTAGCTAGAAAACCTTAACTACATAAAGTACAGTGCTTCTCAAACTTTCAATGTTTGCGACCCAATTTTAAATCAAAATTTTCATCGCGCCCCCTTTCACACAATAACAATGTATTGAATGCAATAATAATGCACTTTGACGTTATAGCTACAATACGATTTTTTAATCATAATTCGTACAAATTGTCAAGATAAGTATTCAATTTTGTATATGAAAAGCCTATGTGAATCGCTAGTAACTATTAAACTTGTTCTTAAATTAGTATTGTAAGATTAATTATCAAATACATTGTGCAGTGGAGACACATTTACAAATACTTTATATCAGCTTAATTTTTTTACTATGTCCGAATGTGTATTTAATTTAGCTTCCTTTCAGTAAATTTGTAATTTTTCAAATAATCTTTTATTTTTGACTTTTCGATATGCTCGCGCTCCCCTCGCAGGGTTATCACGCCCCCTAGGGGGGCGTGCCCCACAGTTTGAGAAACACTGATATAGTAAGTTAATTTAAATATCACGATTCTCTAGGGTTGGTTGTGAATAACGTGAATTGATAGCCCAAAGATTTCCCAAGAGGATTAATTGGAAAAACGAGTATAGTTTTTGGTAAAAATAGTGAATTCAAACAAAATGTTACATTCTACCCTGGCTATCTAAGCGTCCTAAAAACTAACTTTAACTCTAATATGGTTGAATTCTCTCTCTTGGATTTTGGCTTTCATCTTATTGACAAAAATGCAGTCAGTGACATTTTTGACAAAAGAGATTTTTTAAAATTCCATGTAATTAAAATTCCTGTATGGAATAGCAATTTACATTTATAAAAATTTATGGAAATATTATTTTTAATTTTTTAATTCGAAATGATAATTTAACTACCCACAAAATACATAAATTTAATAATATCAAGACATTCTTCCAATGCTGCTTAGGTCCTGTCTATCCTTTAACTTCTTAAGAACTTATATTCATCTCAAATACATTAAGGTATCCGACTACGTTCGGAACCGTGATTTTAAAAAGGCGCATAAATGGACAATTTTCATGATATTTAGTGTCACTTAGATTAGAATACACGTATAAAATTGTTTTAAGGACATTTTGACAAAGAAAATTATTTAAATACAATATTTTGGCAAAAAATTTACTTAGAATAAACTTTTTTTCAAAATGTTCTCTTTTTGTGAAAAGTACTTCTATTATAATAATATTTTGCCTATATATAGCTCAGACCTCTGTTTAGAGGCTCAGCTATGATTTTTGAAAAATTCAAATCATTTTCAGAGTTACAACCATTTGAAATAATTATCGGCGTTTTTTTCTTAAAATTTCTCCCCTCTGTTGTCGTAAAACATGGATAAACCCACTTCTAAGTTATATATTTCAAAAATTCTAATTGAGCTTCTATACAGAGGTCTGAGTTATATACAGGCAAAATATTATTATAATAGAAGCATTTTTCGCAAAAGGAGAATATTTTGAAAATGTTTCATTTTATGTACATTTTTTGTCAAAATAGTGTACTTAAATAATTTTTTATTGTAATACTATTCTTAAAACAATTTTATGTACACTTTCTAATCTAAGTGACACTAAATATCATAAATATTATTCATTTTGACGCTTTTGCAAAATCACGGTTCCGAACGTTGTCGGATACCTCAATCGTCTTGTTACTTCTGACTCCAAAATTACCACACAACAAAATAGATTTCAAAATCAGCATGTTATTGATCTTGCTGTGTAGATTATATTATAACACTCTACTCAAAGTTTACATTTTATCCACACATCTTGAACATCTTGCACATTTACAAAATTCTACATTTTTGACAACCAACTAAACTATAGACTACCAAATTTGATTGGCATCGATCTTTGCATGCTGGTTTAAAGGTTACGTTTATGTATAGTTTGGATTTTTTACTCAATGAAAATAGTAGCTTTTCATATTTTCAAGACTCTTGTTTTCTTTGGTAAAAGTTGTGAGTAGAATTTTTGGAAAATTTTTTCTTGAAGAAATCTTTTCTTAGGTATAATTCTTTTTTAGTTTTCTGCTTTAAGATCTTAGGAGAATTTGGTGTAGAATAGTAGTCGGTTGATTTCTCATACTTTTTGTCAGTTTTTATATACTTCGAATTTTTGTTTATATTATTTGGTTTTTCCTACCGAGTTGCAAAGCGGGAAGGTTGGCACCTTCAAACTAGTTTAACCCCATTTATTCGGTCCTAAGTCCGAAATTGCATTTTGACTCGCTAGGTTCTTTTTTTTTTTGTATTTCTTTCTCTAATTCGATTTTCCTTTATTTCTTTTATATTTTTATTACGTTAACTGTTGTTATGTTCTTTGTTCTTGTTTTTGATACATTATATAAATTTCTTTCATATAGAATTAAAGCCGGAAAGCTGATATACCGTTAGTTTAGTTCCTAAAATTTATTTGGCTTAAAAATTTTTAAGTCAGTACAATTAAATTAATTATATATTCCCCTGAATATTAAAATACCATTTGAAATTAAAAAACTTTATAATTTTGTAAGAAATTAAATCAATTGTAAAATGAATACCTTCAGTTTGTCAAGTATCTTCATGGCGAAGTACTTTTTGGTTTCTTTGTTTTGAACCAGCATCACTCTGCCAAAGGATCCAGTTCCCAAAGTCTGGATTCTTTCAAAGTCTTTTAATTTGCATGTGCTCTATAAAAAGAACAATTTAAAAATATTTAATATGGGCAACGATGAAAACAATAAACTTTATATTTCTCATGCAATATAAGTAAATCTTCATACAATAAAAACACAAATTTACTTTAAAATGCATTTTTGAGGTTACATTACATTCAAATTTAACTAAACATTTAACAATAAGATACAAAATGATAACAATAAAAACAAAATACTTAATATTTCATGTAATATAAGCAATATTTCATTTAATAAATATAGCTTTTTACTTTAAATAGATTTTAAAGTTACATTACATTCAAATTTAACTAAACATGTATGAACTAATGAATGTTTTCTCCTGCGCATCCCTTTACATATGTCTCTCAAGTATAATCTGTATTACAATCTAATCTACGGATCAGCAAATCAACAGCCGCATAGCAAGGAATGAACTGAAATTATTCATGAATTAAATAACATGCATATATATGAAATAATGCATATATGTTTGAAGAGAAACAATGAGTTGTGTAAATTGAAAATCAGTATTTTTAAATTCGTTGTATTTTTTATGTTAGTATTTTGATATTTTCTGTTTTAAAGCTAATTTTTTAAATGAAATCTTTGTGAAATATGTTACCTAGAGTCATTCATTTAAATAGTGAGAAATTTTAGATATTCGTATCGATAACATTTTACAGGTAATTAAAAAAGTTATTAAAATCCCATTAATGAAGTTCCATTGGGAAGCAATCAAGTTTATTGCGCAGATAGCTATTCTTCAACGATTAAATATTATATTATCTTAAACAGATTTAATGTTAAAACAAAACAAAAAAGTATAAAATATCAGAACTGATTAATGAACTGATCTTCCAAGCATCTCCTCATTGAGTAAATATTTCGGTGACTGTAACTATATTACTTGAACTATTATTAGCGTCATATGACATGATTGAAATAATTTTGTTAAAAGTGCAGGTAAAAAAAATGTAGCATTTTTTATAAATATCGTTTTTTTTCAAAAAATAACTTTTTAATAAAATAAATTATGAAATTATTACTCATTTAAAGTCCACATGTAATCTAATTTTTGATGCAAACGATTCACATTAAGGTTTTGTTTACATATATTTCTTCAAAACCTATTAATACCTTTTTAAAAAGTGATTATTATTATTATTATTATTATTACTAACTAGCATCATGGCCTGGCGTTGTGCACGGGCTTTCTCTACTTTTATAAATTTTCCCTTCTCAATATCAGAACTTCGGGGTGGCTGTGATTTCTAAATAATATGCCATTAAAATTCTCTTTTTCTAAATGCATGGCCCGCATTCCAGTCTTTCATAATTTTATTTCAATTTCATAAAAATCTAGGTGAAAGCTACATAGTATTACTTACGGGTGTAGGAGTGTTCCACTTGGTTTCAAAATCCTTCTTAGCCTGATCCAAGAAACCTTTAACTAAAATAAAAAGAAAATCCATAAATACGTGGGATACAGGTTTGTTATACATTTAAATAAAATAGGAGGATATATGGTAAAATTCCATATATCGATCATTTTCGCCTAACTAGAAAAAGTATCTAGAAACGGTGCAATATTCCACCCAAACTACATTTTGGCATCAAACACATTTTAATGGTGTAAGTTTGACTGAAACTGTGGTGTCAAAGGGCAATGAGATTTTACTCATACATCAAATTTAAAAAAAAAGCAACAAATTAGTTAAAAATATCCATTTTAAATGTAAAACTATACATATAGATAAAATTTGGAATTTATAATCTTAAAGTACGAATTTTTATAAGCATTATACCAACCTTGGTGAAAGATAAAGATTTGGTGATGAATTACTGACAGCGTATGCTCTATTTATTACTAGAAATAGTGGATATAAACAAAATAAAAAGACGAATCCATTTTTTGAACAACTGTAGTTTGTAAGAAAAACCTCATTGCGATGAAAATTCTTTCAGATTTTTAGGAGATAGAATGCTAGAATGTAATTAGGATAATTTTTTTCATAGTAAATATTACTTTATGACATTAAAGTGAAATAAAAGTTTGATAAATTCCTGAGAATTATGATCATTTCATTAATGTTGCACAATCTTTACACAATGGATTATTGAAGATAGTGAAATGCATAGAGGCCAAATCATCATGGCGATATCTCATTTGGCCTGTGAATGTATGTTTATTGATAAAGAATGTGAATCAGTTTAATGGAATTAGTGGTGAACATGAGGCAAATATCACTTCCGAATATCTTCCAAAACCAACATTTTATTTACAACACATTAAGTAACTAAAATTCTGTTCCATTGCCAGAAAAACATTTTACATCATCCAAGAAATAAATAATAAAATAAATCGTCTGCTAAAAAGTAATATTTGCAAAAATAAGTATTATATTATTATTAAAATATTAATACATACACAAATAAATAGTCAATTAGTTAATGATTAATAAATAAATAATAATTAAGTTCATTTTAATTATGCTTTTATATATACAAAAAAAGTATGTGTGCTTATGACCACACGATAGAAGTAATAACTTCAAATTTTGTAATGTTATTTCAGGGTTTAGTTATGAATAAAAAACAAGATGTTAGCATTGTCCTATAAAATTATTTACTCATATGTCTGTACTCATAAAGTAATATTTTTGTGCGAAATAAACAATCATATTTGGGAATTAATTGTATTCTAAGAAGGAAACAATTGGCTTATGGTAGCTGAAATAGGTTATAAATCCTTTAGGTTCAAACTTTTATTTAAACATCTATAAAAAAAAACTCCGTCAAGCGTTGTCCCATACTTCTTCGTGCATCATTTGGATCATTTGAGATAATAAAATTGAATTTTGATTTTAAAAAATCAAGTAAAGGTTTTGATTTGTCTTTTGAAAACTCTACTTTAATATTACCACTTAAAATCATAGATTAATTTGTTCAGAAGACCCAATCCGGCTTTGTGAATTTTGGTTGTAATTTAACAATATTCAATTCTATCCATGAATTAATTTAAGCAAAGGAATAGTAAGACTGGTAGTTGATTCGGAAGAGAGAAATCTAGGTCAAAACCTTTAGAAAAGTATTTAATCAGAAGATTTACATCACCTAATCTCTGGCTTATACTAGCTCTTTTTTGTCATTGTTTGGGAGTTTTGTACAAATATATCCAGTGCTGCTGCAAGGAAAGTCTTCTTAATTATATTTTGTTTTCTTGTATTTAAATTTTTTAGTGTAACTTTTTCTTAATACCTGTATACTTAATTTTGTTATTTTCAATTTTTAATCGTTTTATAATTTTCTGTTTAGACTCAAAGTATATTTAAGTAATGTGATTAATAGAACTATTTGTTCATTGCTATTCCGATTCACTTACAAAAATAGATTTTTATTCTTAAGATCACTGCAATATTCCTGATGATAATAATACTATTTACTTAGTTCTATAAAAATGTGTCCTTTTTCTACATTTTATGTTTAATTTTAATGTAGCATTTCTTTTTCTTTCTAAGCCTATTTTTTTAAAAATATTACGTTTCATTTTCATGCTTCAACTAGGATTAGAAAGAATCCCACATTCATTACCCTGGAACATGGGTGTCCAACCCGCGGCCCGAGGGCCGCATGTGGCCAGCCTTGAATAATTTTACGGCCCACGAGGTTCTTTACAACTTTAAAATTCGACTATTTTGTACAATATTTTTTTGTTTAAAAAGTATTTTATTTATTTATTTATTTATTTTTGTAAAAAATGAATCCCATAACTGTTATTATTTTATCACGCTGCTACTGTTACTGCAAATCTTTTTTTTTCTAAATTGAAATTTATCAAACATAAATCGTACTCAAACTTAACGCATAAAAATCTGCAACATCAATTACGATACGCAAATACACATGCATTGAGATCGACTTGCAAAAACTAAGTGAAAGAGTTGAGAAACAGATATCTCCCTAATTAAATAAATTAAACATTATTTGACCATTGCATTATTATTATTTTTCTATCTATGTTTGTATACATGAAAAACAATGAAAACAATAATAATATATCAGTCTGTTTTAAATTTTCACCCCAACAAATGTTTGTAAGGGATCCAAATCTAATATAAAGATATATATTTTTATATGCGCCCGCGGGAATTTAATGTTTTTCCGAAGTGGCCCGCGAGGTCCTTTGGGTTGACCACCCCTGCCCTAGAAAGCGTTGAGGGCAGGGGGGGGGGAGCTCCACTTAGATCGAAGCTAAGAACTTTAATTTTACTTTTATTGGGGGGGGG
>BMAV01024885.1:340025-362894 GCA_019973955.1 Trichonephila inaurata madagascariensis | reverse complement strand
GTCCAAAGGTTCTTCGTCAATCACCAGATTAAATTGCTTTCCTGGCCAGCTCGCTCTCCGGATCTTTCGCCAATAGAAAACATGTGGTCCATGGTTGCTCAACGATTGACCCAGATTACACCCCCAGCAGTCCTCACCAGATCAACTTTGGCAACGTGTGGAAGCTGATTGGTCTGCTGTACCCCAAGAACACATCCAAAGTCTCTTTGAATCATTGCCGAAGCGTGTGGCAGCGATGATCTCCAACAATGGCGTCTGCTCTGGCTACTGATTCTGGCAGGAACCACACTTCACAGAAGTCTATAAATTAAATCATTTGATACTTGGTCCACATGTTATCTACAAAATAAATTTTGTTGTGCTATCTCTTGTCTTTCATGGTGTTGCATTTACGGTGGCCAGCAGTGTATTTTACAGTTATTTATGTAAGAAATTAATAAAAATTTAAATTTCAGTTGTTTCAGAGTAAAAAGTACAAAGAAAGTAAACGAATAAGTGTTTATTTAAGCAGAGATATAGAAGTTGATACTAGAACCATTCTTGCTAATATATTCAGTTCAGGAAAAGAATGTTTTATTCCAACATATGAGTAAGTTAGTCATCAGTTTTTTTTTATCTAAATCTATTTAGTTATTTATTTCTTTATATCATTTCCATTTTTCAATGAAACATTGTTGTTAAAAACATTATCGTATTATTTTTTATTGTTATTTTTAATTTATATCTTAGTTGATTGTATTAATATGTTTATATCACATTCTGTTTGTGTGTTAGCTGCACATGCTATTACTACTATAATGTAACTCAGTGGTGCAACAACCCATGAGGGCCAAGGTCCAACTTAGTAGACGTGACCTTGGGCCCTGAGATACATGAGCAGATGTTCCGGTCAAGTGGTCAGTCTGACGCGAAACCCCCAGTGTTAAGTTCCAAGCAAGCTTGGTACTCATTTATCAACCCACTGAAGGGATGAAATGCTGAGTCGACCTTACCCAGCCCAGGGTTTGAACCTCAGACCTGTGGTATGGAAGCCCGATGCTCTAATCACTCAGCCACTAGGCTTGTTATTACTATACTGTTCAAATTAATTAGGACAAACAGTAAGAAAACAATTTTTCTAAAACCTTTTTTATCATTACATACCTTAAGTAGACAGATAAACCCTCTATATTAGTATGAAATATATCCTGCTGTAGCAGTAATGATCTCTTCAACTCGTCTTGGTATTGACTTCACTAGTGCAGAGCACATGTTCATAACTTCATCATTGTGGAACCACACTTGTATAGCACTTTTTATCATTTGTTCTGTTGTCGTGCAACTCATCTTAACTAAATGATTCTTGAGAATATGCTGTAAATTTGCAATAGGATATAGGTCTGGTAAATTACTGGACCAATTGTTGGGGAAAAAACCCCAAAACATTTGTTTAGCAGGGTGTTTTACAGTCTGTTGGGTATGATCTGTTAGCAGAGTTTCATCTTCATTTTGTCTAACTACTCCTATTTGGATCCCTACACAAATAAATGTGTTTCATCACTGAAAATTCCCTTCTTCGAGTCGTTAACAGTCCAGGATCGGTATTTTTTTGTCCCATGCTGAATGTTTCTTCACTTTTTTCTTAACTGGAAATTACCTTTTCTTAGGTCTTGTTGCCTTACTGATAACTTCCAGAAGCCTTTTACATATTGTTGTGGGGCTCACTTGAACATCATAATCCAATAAACCCTTTGAAGGTCTTTGCTTATCTTTATTGGACATATTTTGCTAATTCTTATTAGAATTTTATCAATTCTTGGAGTAGTTTTCCCGTTTGAGCTCACATTTTCCTTTTCTCTTTGGAGATGATATTCCAGAATCTTGAAATGTTCTTAAAATTCTTGAAACACTTGAGTTGCCCGCACCAATTACCGTAGTTATATCTCTCACAGTCATAGAGTGTGTTCATTAAGAGTGATTATTTTAGAATGCTCCATTAACATGTCCATCTCAGAACAAGTCAAAATAATACATATTACAAGGAATGCAAAATTATAACCACCAGCTGCCGCACTGAAAGGCTCACAACTGGACAATTTATACATCAAGACCAATCAAACGATTAAATTATAATCAAGGTTGACCAATTACATTACCTCTAGGCAGATATAACCAATTTGAGGGGGCTTGGGACATCACTGATAATAACATACTAACTCAGACAAGAAAAGAATGCTTGTCCCAATTAATTCGAACAGTATAATATTTAGATATTACTTATTAAAAATTTTAAAAATTTTATTCGTCTTTTAATATTTTTGATTACTGATATTTCATTTATTACATTTGTATAGTTTTATTTAAGTAAAAATTATCTACATTTTTGAGAGGTTATATAATTATATCTTTATAAATCTAAATTATGCATGTTTACTTCACACATGTATTTTTCAGAAGATTTTTCATCATTAATTCTGTTTATTGACTAATGGGTATTTTAGCATAATTGATATAAACTAAAAATTGTTCTGTATTGTATATTTAGAAATGTCCTTTTTTAAATACAAACTCGGTTATATATTCAGTTGTAAAAATGAAAAAAGAAATATTGATTTAAATGAAATTAATGTGGAATTTAATTTTGAACTGTAATTAAAAGTTAATTTAATATTTAAAAGTTAACATGAAAAAGATGATACAAAATTTTTAGTATTATTTTTTTTTAAATAAAATCTACTGTACTTTAAAGCACTCACTTTAGTTACATTATGACATTTGTATATAGTTATTTCCTTTTAAGTAACAAGTGTTTTATGTATGTTTTTCTTTACATATTTTTTCATTAAAGCATTATTACATTAACTATGTATAATCAGTAATCATATACTAAATTGCAATAAATCTAGGTATATAGTAAGATAGTATGGTCAAAGTAGAATGCCACAATATTAAAAAAACAAACTCTTAGACTTAGGACTAAGATTGTAGGGTTAAACATTGTTTACAGACTCCAACTTTCCTTTTTATTTTCTTATATTGTTTGGCTAAAATAAGAAAAAATAATATTTTTTTTGTAAAAGCAAAAATAATTTCTAAAAATATGCAATACTAGAATACTACAGTATGATCTATTTATTTATATATATATATGCACACACATACACTTCACAGGGCCATATTTATTTTATGGAAACTTAGACTCATACCCTAGGCTGCATTTTTTATTTATGATAGCAATTTTGATAAAGTTGCTGAAAGCCGGTTAGTATAAAAGGGTATTTCAAATGGAGAATTTCAGTATTTGGTGTCTTCTGAACCAAGAGTAACTTTGCCATTTGTGCATTACTGGTGGTCAGCAAACTTTTGCAGGATGGTACCATCAAAGGCAGCATTTTCCATCCTGCCCATGAGAGCAAAAAGTGTAATATCATTTTTACAGTCCTGTATAAAAATGTGTACACATACAAGGTGGTTTGTGACCATTGCAACAAACTTCAAGGTGGTTTGTGACCATTGCAACAAACTTTCAGGAGGAGCAAGAAGCTCAAAGAGGATTAGATATTGCAGAGTTGGAAATGTCTCTTCATTTAGTAGAAAGCATTGTACAGGAGTTTGACTGCATGATAATTCTGCTTGAAGCCAATATTGAAATTGCATTTGAGAATTTTTTGTTGAGATAGTGGGATGTATAAGATATTCAAGAACTGAATTGGCAGACATGCCTATGACATATGAAGCTGTGTATGGTATCAGACGTGCCACTCTGTACTTGTATTGATAATATTTCTCAAACTGCCGTGTTCTTTGTTATACAATTTTTACATAGAAGATTATACGAGAAATGCAGTTTCAAAAGAGCTACCCTGAATCAAGAATAATTTGAAAAGATGCCATATAGAAAAGAGAGTGCACTGTAGATAAAGTCTTGTAAAAAATGATTCAAGTGCTATCCTACGCTTAGGTATTTCCCAACATATATTGGAGATACCATCAACAAATCATGTCCATTCTATTTATGATGCATCCAGGCTATGGTATCTGAGGATCTTCCTGTGGCAACATTTTCTGGAATTCATTGAAGAAGCACATCTCATTTTGTTCCTCAATTTAATTCTAGCTTTATGGGATTTGTCCCATTCCACCAGATGAAGTCTGATGACACTTAAAAATTACATTTAGACATCCATTTATCAGTTATGGTGGCTCAGCTCATTGGGCTATTGGATCAGATCTAACAGGGCAATCTATTGGGATTATACGAAGCCATTAGTTATTTTTCTTCTACTGAGGTTATATTGTCATTAGTCTACAAGATCTCCATTGAATCAGCATAAAATCTAGTTGCCCATTTTTTGGTTGCTATCAGGGAAATCTGAGGCATGCCAGGAATCTTTCTGAATATTAAAGATTCCATGCAATGCCAAAATGAGTGCTAGTGGATGTAATTTTGAACACCTTTTGCAACATGTGTGACTTTTTTTTCCCAATGTAAAATTTGTCTTCAAAATGCTTTTTGTAACATTAACATGTTATTGTTTCTATTCTTATCTTTGTATCTTTTCACTCTAGCTCATCTAGAAAATATTTCTGACCCTGCAAACTATGTGATTTAAAAGCATCAATGTGTCCCCCTACATCTCCTGCAGGTTTGTCCCACTGGTAGTGAATCACCCTGTATGTGTGTATAAATTGTGGGTTAAGGTTTATTTGAATAGTAATCAATAAATTAAAAATTTAAAACATTATAAAAAATAACTAGGAATTTTAATTTCTGTGGATGTTTTACACTGTGCAGTCATGTTTCATCTCTCATTTCAAAAGGTTCCATAAAATTTGTATGTTTATAACAATACATACATCTTGCCTTATTGAGCATAATTATGAAAGTGCTTTTAATTTTCTTAGTTCTAAAAGTACATCTATGATGATGGTAAAACTTCAGTCTTTGCAAGATTTTGAAAATCTCCCTGTTACATCATGGAATATTAAACAGCCCCAGTATTCTAAAGATCTTCAAGATGCCTTATGTACAGGTATTTTTCTTTCCTTTTTCAATTTCTACTATTAGCTCACACTCTCTATATGTTTATCTTGTTCGAATTTTCAATTGTTAATAAAATACATTTTAAAGCACTCAATTGAGCTGAAATTTTATATACGTGATCATTTTGGATGACAATACAGTAATTTAATTATAATTAATAAAAATCAATTGATTAAAACTAATTAATCAAAGAATTAAAAATACATCCACATTGACATCATTTTTGGTGACTTAGCGACCATTTTGGCAACTTGTGTCAAAACTTGAAAAGGTTTTTCCTCACATTTTAAAGCACTCATTTGAGCTGAAATTTTCTATACATATTACTTTGGTGACAATACAATAATTTAATTATAATTAATTAAAATTAATTGATTGAAACTAATTATTTAAAGAATTACAGATGGAGCCAGGTTGGCTTCATTTTTAGCGACTTGGGTCAAAATTTTAAAAGATTTTTTCCCTCACATTTTAAAGCATTCAGTTGAACTGAAATTTTATATATATGATTGTTTTGGAGGACAATACAATACTTAAATGATAATTAATAAAAAATAATTGCCACTTAATGTTGTGATTCTGTCATTTGTATATACTTATTTATATTAATTGTAACTATTTAATAAAAAGTAATTAAAATAAAATTGACTTAAATTTTTTTTTCATATTACTTGTTATATATAAATACATATATTAGGTACACTATTTTATAGAGATGAAATGTTGTATGTTATTTTACAAATTTAATATTAAGTGACATTGGATTATTTTTATTATTATTGTAAAAAAAAGATGAAAATTTGTGCTTATAAAAATTTATATTATCATAATGGAAGAAGTATGATAAATATTATGTAAGAAATGAATGCAATTTCAGTTTTATGTACATACAGGATAATATTTATAATACTTCTTCCAATATCCCCCCCCCCCAACTTTATTTAAATTAATGATAATTTAATATTGAAAATCATGCATATATTCACTTTATTTCAAATAATTTATATTAATAGTTAAATGTTTTTGTAAATTTCTCAAATTTTTGTATTTTATTTGATATGATTATATTTTCTTTCACATTTAATTTTTCATTAATCACAATTTTATGTTTTATTATAAAATTGCAGACCTGTGTTAAAAAGAAACTATATTTCATTGCTTAGGCATTTTATTATAGTGCTCATATAGTTAGGTTAGAAGCTCACACTACCCCCCTGAGTGGTAGTGTATCACGCTTCCATGCCACAGGCCCAAGATTCAAATCCTGGGCTAGGCAAGGTCGACTCAGCCTTTCATCCCTGCAGTGGGTCAATAAATGATTACCAAGCTTGCTTGGAAACTGAATACTGGGGAGTTTTGCATCAAACTAACCACTTGACCGAAACATCTGCACATGCACCCTAGCTTCAAAGGTCGTGTAAACTGAGATAGGCACAGTAGGCCTTGGCTCTCATGGGTTGTTGTGCCTCTAATTTTAGTATAGTTAGGTAATTTAAATAAATGTTTAATGAAATTTTCTTTTTTGGAAAAGTCTGTGCAAAAAGTTATTTTTTTTCTAATCATTTTAATTCATTTTTCAAACTCCTTTTCTCATTTACTTCTTATACTTATGAAAACAAGATTATTAAAACGAGATTAGTCAAACTGTTTGATTTGATTTCTGTTAGATTCAGAATTATTTCAGATCAGTATCATAGTATAATTGAGATTTTAAGATTGTTTTCTTAACTAATTTGAAGATTGTTTTGATCTAGTATTTCCATTTGTGTTGTCAAATTATTTCTAGGCATTGAAGCTATAAAGAATTCCTTTTTTAGTGTATTTAGGTACCATACAAAAAGAATGTTATAGTCGCATGTTCTATATTCCTTAAATATGTTTTACACAATTTCACTTCAAGTTTCAGAATATGTTTAATATGTTTGTGAATTTTGGCATGCTTTCATTACTCATAAAACATTTAACAAATTTTTCCATATATATTTTTATGTTATTAAAGTACAAGATCATTATGGAGTGTAATTTTTTAAATTTGGAAAAATAAGGAATATCCAATTTATAAAAGTGCACAGATTTTTGGAGAACCAATTTTTATATCTGATGATAAATTGTTTTTGCTATGATTAAATATTAATGAAAAAGCATTTCTTTTGAATAAATATTGAATTCTTATATATATATATATAATACATTATTAGAATTTTTATAGTAATCCAAGAAATTCAAGTAAGAAATAATTAATTAGAAATTAAGTTGTATATTGTGCCTTTGAAATTTATAAATATGTATAATTGTTTTAGGTGGACTAGATCTTATAATTGTTCCTGGTATTGGTTTTACTAAAGATGGACAGCGCATTGGTAATGGCAAAGGTTACTATGACACTTATTTAAAGCTATGTAAGGAAAAAATGGGTGAAAAATTTTCAACAGTTGCTCTAGCTTTTCGTGAGCAAGTGGTGCCATCTATCCCTGTTAGCGACCATGATATGATGATAGATGAAGTAATTTATCCTGAATAACAAAACTATTTTTTAAGAAAATAAAGTATATTTTTCTATAAAATTATAGCGCAATTTTAACTTTTTAAAATTTTGGAAGAATATGAAATGTAAGGTTTTTGCTCGAATGCAGTTGGTCCCCAAATGTTTTTGTTCATGTACCCCTAAAAAGAAAATAATTATAAGTACCGCATTTCATATATTAGGAGCTTAGTTCTTTTGGGCACCCCCGAGAATCACTTTGTGCACCCCCAAGAATCATTCTGTACACCCCCAAGGTACATGTAATAAATTTTAAAGACCAATGCACTAATGAATGTTTTTTTTAAAAATAAAAGTCCCAAATATTTAAAGCAAAATACATAAAATGAAAATTGATTTTAAATGTTTAAATAGAGAATTAGAACATGCTAATTCAGCTTTACTGGCTCTCTAAATAATCAAGTCTTTTTTAGGAACATTTTAATATTTATTTATATTAAATTATAATGAAAAATTATTTCCTTTTTTAACGGAATTACTTTGTATGAGAAAAGGGGTATTTTCTTTATTTTTGTTTAATTATTAATAATTTGTGTTATGCATTGTATGTTGTGAAGTTATAAAGTTCCTTTTTTTATTCATTAGCCTTCTCCTCAACTTACAACCATCCACATGTAATATTTACTGATTTTAATGTTATGTAATGTTAGATTGTATATTTATTTACAGTGTATACAATATAGTGTATATATTTTGCATCTTTTAAAATTATGTGCAAAAAATATGCATACTTAAATTCAATTTTTATGTTCTATGTGCAATTCTCATTATATGTTTGGATGAAAATTGTGTTTAAAAATATAAATCCAAATTATTACCTGCTGTTCAGAATTCAGTCATAAGTCAAAAAGATCTAGTATATTGAATTTTGAAAGCTTTTAGTTCCTTATGTGTACAATTGTTATTGCTTTTTTTATTGTATTCATTAACTGCTCAATTTAAAAAGTTTTATATCTCATTTTTTTACTAAGCATATCACTTATTATCATCATTTTTGGAGATGTAGAACTCTTATAAATATTTTCAAATGTAGTTTTAGTTACATTTAAAGAAAAAAATTATTGTGATATAGCTTCATACCACAAATTTTGTTATTTTGCATGTAAACAAGTTATATGAGAATATTTTTAAAATTTATGTATATAAATCAAATTAATATTGCTTATAGATATTTGAACATTTTCTATAGTAAGTTTATTTGACATTATATTAATGTCGCAATGGAATTAAGGATTATGTTCTTGTAATACAGAATCTTTATTAATATGAGTGCAAAATTGGATAGTTTTTAATTGAAAATTACTTTTCAATGAATAGGCATTTTGATGATTAAGCACATTTTTAAATGTTTTGTAATTGAAAAATTTTACTACACTGAAAAACTTATACTAAAAATTTAAAAAATAATTTTTGGATGTAATAAAGCTAAAAAATTTTTTCTGAATGAAGTATATTTGTGAAATAATGGGAAAAAAAAGTCACTTATGGAATATAATTAATTTTATAAATTTTTTCATTGACTGAATATAAATTTCTTTGTATGTGCCAAATTTGATTATCTCTGTTTTAATGTGTTTGTATGTGTGAAAGATATATTTTATGACTTGACTTTTTGTTTTATAATTTATCTTATTTTAATTGATATTAAAATTTGTTATTATAAAGGAATTCTCACTTATTTTTTAAAATTTTCTTTAGACACATAAGTTCTCAACAGTTAAATAATTCTTTAAAGCAAGGTGGAAGAATTCCATTTTTTTGAAAGTTATTTTTGTATGGAAACATGTTTATTTATTTATTTTTGTATGATATAATTGGTGCAATCTATTTTTCAACAAAAAAAGAAAAATTATTTTTTTCCTATTTATCTTTGTAAATAGGAAATTATCTTTTCCTATTTTAGGAATACATATTTATAAAAAAGTTTTTTTAAAAAAATTCAAAATCTTTATATTTCATTAATGTATGAAATGAATTTAGTGTATTTTCCAACTTTAAAACAGGTATGCTTAAATATAATGTATTCAGTAGATTATCTTGATATATATGTAAAAAAATAGTGTCTAAAGTCATCTCTACTCAAGCTTCCTCACTATTTTCTGATGTTTCTTAAATGGATTAATTGGGCTTCTAAATGATTAAAAATAACTATCTAAAACAGGGTGGGCAACTTTTTTGGCTCGCAGGCTACTTTGTCGGAGTGGGCAGCACAGAAGGGCTGCACCTTTTTAAAATAATTGCATTCATCATAAATTATAATAAATATAAGTTAAGTAAAATAGTATCAGTTTTATTCAGTTTATTTACTGTGTGTTCTGTTTTCATAATTTTAGACTCAGTTTAATGAGACAAATGTACCCTATCACTCTTTCCTACAATTTTTTTTTAAAGTCAGGAGTGAGATTGCTTGTTTAAATTCTCATCACAGCCTGCAAGTTCATGTCATCTTAATGTACTCGCATTTATATTTATTCTTGTAGATCTTCATGCAAAAAAACTTTGCCCCCAAATATATGTCTAAAGTATAAAGAACGATTCTCCATCAAATTTCTTCATGCATGAAAATTTTTTTGTTGATAAAGATTTGTAAGTAGGGCTAGTGGTCAAGTGGCAATGTATTGTGCTTCCACACCGCAGGTTCGGGTTCTATCCCTGGTTTGGGCAAGGTTGACTCAGCCTTTCATCCCTTCAGTGAGTCGATAAATGAGTACCAAGCTTGCTTGGGGACTAAAACACTGGAGGTTTCACTTCAGACTGACCATCTGATCGAGATATCTGCTCATGCACCTCAGCGCCCAATGGTCATGTATACTGGGATGGGCACACTAGGCCCTGGCTCTCATGGGCTGTTGCGGGACTGCGGTAGCCCAGTGGTTAAGGTATCGGATCATGGCAGGCATGTCATGAGTTCGAGCCCTGTACCACTAAAGACCCGCCGTGTAGGACAGCAATGCACGTTAAATCTGTCGAGAGCTGAAACGTCCTCCTATTGGTGTGGTGTGGTAGTTAGGAGAGGGGGTGCCAGCTCAGGTGTCGTCCACGTCACTTGATCATGGTTCAAAATTACGTGGTCCGTCGCCAAAAGCCCTCGTGTAGCTGAATAGTGCGATGTTAATATTCACTCATTCATTCACTCACTGGCTGTTGCACCTCTGAGTTTGAATTTTAAAGATTTGTAAAAGTCAGTGTCATAGCATTAAACATTTCCTTCAAACTGTGATCTGACTACAAGTCAATAAGTTCCAGCTGTAGATCCTTAGGTGTTGTATCAATATATGCATCAAGGGGATAACAGAGAAAATTGAATTTAGGCTCAATTTTCTTACCATCTTGAAATCTTCCTGTGACCTTCAAGCTTTGCAGATGATCTCAAAGTAGAAACAATTTCAGCTATTTTGTTTCCCTAATAAAAGAATTCTGTTTTTTTAATAGTGAAAAATAGAATACATATCTTTGATCTGATCACACAAAGTGGATTTTCTGACTGGCTTGGTGGGCCACAAAAAAGTTGTTTGAGAGCCACATGTGGTCCACAGACCGCTAGTTGCCCACCCCTAGTGTAAAGCAGTGGTAATATTGCAGATGATTAATAAAATATTAACAAAGCTTATTAGACAAGTAGATAGAATTATTATTTAATATCGTAATTATACTGTTTGAAATGTATTCGTAAAATTTGTAAATAGTTATTACACCATGATAACTATTGCACAATGATAATAGTTATAGCACAATGATCTGTAAGTTGAATTGTTCTAAAGTTGTATTATAATTAATGAAAGGAATGTTTAATATTTATTTTTAAAATAAATGGTTCTTTATATCATTCAAGTTTGTTCTAAAACCTATAAACACCAATATGCTGTTAAAATTTATGTTTTTTTTTGTAAGAAAAGATCACAGAAAAATCATAAATATGAGAAGTGCTAAATTTGTATGTTAACAATAAAATACCATAGAATTGTATAAAGAATATTGTGGTTATTAAAAAAAAAAACTGTTTTTTTTCCTTCTGATTATTGAGATATAACTTTAAAAAATTTATTTTCTTCAAAGAACAAAAATAAGAACTAATCATTTTCCAAATTATAGTGCTTTATTTATATTTCATTTATCAAATATCTGGAAAAAAAACTTATATAACTTTAAATTTTTACATTTTCATGATTTTTGGTTAACAAAAATTTCTAATAAAAAGTGATGCATTGAATTTCACCCAGTAAAAGAAATTGTTGAATATAAATATTTTGGTGTTGGAGACATTTTGAAAAATACATTGAACCCGCAATGCTCTTAATAGATTTGAAGTTTTCTTGTGCTGTCACAGCATTTTTTTCTTTCTTGCTGTTTCATATCGGAATAAATATAATCCGCACTTTAACTGTTGGCTGGGTTCTGAAATATTTTATACCAAGTGTTTATAAAATTACAAAGACAGAGTGAGAAAAAGTATTATTTTTAAATCCTATTCAAGCTATTATCATGCTCGTCTTATCCTCAAGAAAACAAAAGTTAATGCTACAGCAATTCCAACAACCAGTATTATTCCAATGGCCATTCCAACCATGTTTAACGCTCGTTTCCTTCTCTTTTGTAGATAGTTTCTTCTGTAATGAGCTTCCCATTCTCTAAAATTAATTGGGTAGGACCTATAAAGCTCATCCATCTGTAAAAAACAGTTAAAATCATAAATTTTCAATTAAAAATGCAATAAATATAAACATAAAAATTGAATATACATATTTCAAAATACAAATCACATGCAAAAACAAAAATAATGCCTCAGATTTTACTTGTATAAAGCACTTACATATAAAAACTAAAGTACTACTAATACTCTTATCCTTATTATACACATACATACGGAAGACGTCATTTATTAGGGAGGGGGAAGATATATTTAAAAAAAACTTCTCGAAAACGAAAGTTGGTTGGTCTGTAAAGGGGGTTTGACACCTCTCCCCTTGTGTACACCACTGATTTGATGTATAGGTTTTTTTATTTCTCTCCAATACAAATACTGCAACAGATTATTGTAGAGCACATCGACGAAATTGCCTAGTGAAAAATTGTGTAAAGATAGAAAAAACTATAACCGAAGGTTGAAAAATACTATTGAATAACTATAATTTCATTCTATATATTTAAAGGAAAAGTATTAATATATTTCTGTATAAAATAAGCAAAAGAATGATAATTAATAAGCACAGTGGTGTACACGGACCTCTCTTAAGGGGGGGGGGTACATTAAAAAAAACACGGAAGCATCGAGGGAGAATTTCTATGGTAAAAATTAAAAACTATGGGGGTGGATTGAATCCCCTCCCTTTGTGTTCGTCACTGACTAAGCATAGGATTAGCCTCATTAAGAAAAACTTTCAATTTTAGCCATTGATATAATTATACACATTTCAGTTAATTTTATAATGAACTATATTTTTTTCTCCTTGTGAATTTTCACCAGTGGAGTATACAGACTTCTTTTATAAAAGGTGGTGAGGTTTACATTCTAAAAATGCATAGATGAAAGCTACAAGGCATAATCTCTACGCCAAAAATTAAAAGGTTTTGGTCTGTAGGAAGAATTTGAACCACCAAACACACACACTCTACCTTTGTATACGTCATTGATTTACACCAGGGGTGTCCAACACGCGGGCTGTATGTGGCCCGCCAGTACGTAAGTTGAAGCCCGCCGACTAGTTTTTAAAAAAATTTTAAATATCAGACTTTTAAAATTTTTTCATTTTGAAATTTATTTGAGGGGAAATTTATATGTATGTATACATATATACAATATATTTACCTGTTTTTGTTTTAAGATAAATTCTTTTAGATAATAGAAATGTCCTTTAGATTAAAATAGATTCAATATTTTATCAAACAGTTACATTTGATTTTTTACTATAGTAAATTACTTATTTAATAAATTTCGAATTGTGCATTATGCATATCCTTTACTATGGATGGTACATGATTTTCTGTGTGTGCGACTTTCGTTTCTCCTTCTCTTTTTCTGTTTGGAGTGCCCAAAAAGCAAGAGACAGTCAGAGATGTTTTTTAAAATTTAAAAAAAATATTCAGGACGGTTAAGATAAAGGACAATTTATACTTAATCCTTTGCGAATGACAGCACTATCAAATTTCAACAATGAGTAACGAAAGATCAATTCAATAGAACCACCGTAATTTTCAAGAAAATGGCAACTGTAATATTTTAAACATTATTTGATCATTGCATTATTATATTATACTGCAAACATTATTATATTTATATATCTGTATACATGAAAAATAATGCAAATAATAATAATAATTCATTCTGTTTTAAATTTTCACTCCAATAAATGTTTTTTTGTTTCCAAATCTGATATAAAGGTACATATTTTTATTTGCGGCCTGCGAGATTTTAATGTTTTTCCGAAGTGGCCCGCAAGGTCATTTGGGTTGGACACCCCTGATTTACACTAATTCAGCGGTTCTTAAACTTTAGTCCGCGGACCACAAGGGGAGGAGAGGGGGGGGGGGGTTCGCGGAGGCTCTCATGTAAAGTTGAGATTTCCCTCTTTTACAGACTCTGAAAGGCCTCGTGGAAAAATTGGAAGATGTGCCATTCTATATAGACTAGACTATTAAACAGTCCCCAAAGAAGGAACTCTTCAGAACATGTATTCCGATCAAGAATATTAAGTCGAGGAGGGATGTTCAAAATCTTGGGGGGTCCGTGATGTCACCCTGTTACGTAAAGAGGGACCGCGGCGATCGAAAGATTAAGAATCGATGCATTAATGTATTTGGTTAAAATATTTTGAAGAAACTATTTTTAACAAAAGTAATAGAAATTCTATATTTAATTTACTTTGATAGGTTCTTTCAATCCTCTAGGAATTAGTGGAGGAGCCATTTTGGACTTCAGACCATTTTCTTTGATTCCCTGATTATTGCTTATTGCATGACCATTAAGATGAGGCAAACTCATGACAAAAGCTGCATTAATTGGTTCTCCGTTCACCAATTTTTCTCCATCTTTGCCTAAGCGAATAGGGACTGAGTGCATATGTCTGTGTTGTGACACATCTGTGTCTGAAGCAAACTTAACTCTTCTGTGTGAGAGGCAATGGCAAGGGCATGTGTGGCTTCCTAAATTTGATGGATGAATTCCATTTTTGTCAAGTGCTGATTCCAAACAGTGTTCGCATTTGCATTTTCTTGGCTCTCTAAGAGATCGCCTCTCTGATAAAGATTTCTTCAATTGGTTGGAATCAGAACTATCAGTTTCTCGAGAACTTCCATCAGGAGAATATCTAGTACCCGATCCTTCTCGACTGTTTTCTTTTTGGGTAGTTGAGAAGCTTTTATCTTCAGATGGCCTTTTACGTTTAGGAGGGTTATCTAATAATATTCGGGAGTTGGTGTAAGGTGCCCAAGAATGTCTTGCCCTGGCCACGTCTGGTGGATAGTACATGGGATAGAACACATCATCATCAGACGATGGAAGGAACGAATTGCCATGGTGATGGTGCATACACGAGCAGCACATCCCAGACATTTGAGGGAGGTATACATTATCGTAACTCCAGTGGCCTGGAAGTAGTTGATGAAATGCCAATGGTCTATTGGCGTTTTCACATAATTTACATTTATGAGGCTCGTGAGACTTTTTGGAATCGCTCGATTCTTGATTACTTGTCATACTAGTTCTCTTTGATTCCTTTTCCGAGGAATGTTTGTTGTTACGATGTTTTCTGGGTTTTGTAAAGCTAATTGAACTTGAAGCACTTGACTCATCTTGACGAGTAACGCCATTGGTATCTTTTTGTGAGGAGCTTTGAGAAAAGTATAAAGTTTTTGGTGAAGTCGAGCTGGAATTACTTTTTCGGTCTAAGGATTTGGGTCTCGCTTGTGGGAGTTCATCTAAAGCGCTGTCTGTTCGAGTTACCGTCTCATTATCATCAATTTTGTTTGGCACTTTATTGTTCAGGGCTCTTGTTAAAGACTTCATCAAGTCACTTCTAGACTTTTCGATTTCGCGATCCATGGGTGGTTTTGCTTCTAGTGAGTCTGGGACTGTTTCTGTCGATTGATCGTTTCCTTTTTCTAACAGTCTCTGCAACTTCTCTCTGATTAAGGAATTGGGTTTTTTGGCTTCTGTTTTTTGCTTCTCTTCGGGATTACTGGACATGGTAAGACTGTCGTACGGATCTTGCGACGTATCACTGCTTTCCCCACAGTGACTACTGTACGAATTGGCACTGAAGGTGTGACTACAGTTGGAAGAATTGGACGACAAGACTATAACGTCTTCCGGATAGGACACCCTGTGGACATCAACTGACACGACAACTTCTTCTGGTTGTGAGAACTCGTCTGAGTCCGAGCTCATGTGTCGAGCTTCCAGCGAGCCCACATCATCAGTGAGGCTGTCTGCTGTAGTCACACTCTTGTAATGGCTGCTGGAAGAATAACCTGTGTCGTCCGAAGCACGAGTTTCGTTTTCTCGTCGTTCCTCGCTAAGAGATCGCTTTAAGTGGATTGAAGAGATTTCGTTCTTGGTCTCATTTTCTTCATCCTCAAAAATGGGATTGACTCTGTTGACCGAATAGACTTCTGGAAATGGAGATTTGGTGAGGTGGCTGCAGTAGAGGGGGTCATCAGTGAGTACGAAGGGCAGAGGCTCCCTGTGAGCTTGCCAATGGCTGAGAAGAAGTTTCAGCATCGTGTAGTGGTCCTTCCAGCCTGTTAAAAAAAGATACAATTATCAGTTGGAAGTAAATGTATTGCCTACATAGAAATAGAAATACTTTGTTATTTTCACGTATTTATAAATACTACGTTCGCGGAACCGTGATTTTGCAAAAGCGTATAAATGGATAATATTTAGTGTCACTTCGATTATAAAAGGTATATAAAATTGTTTTAAGAATATTACTACAAAAAAATTTATTTATGTACAATAATTTGACAAAAAATGAACATAGAATGACCCATTTTCAAAATATTCTCCTTTTGTGAAAAATGCTTCTATTATATAATAATATTTTACCTGTATATAGCTCAGACCTCTGTACAGAGGCTCAACTAGAATTTTTAGCATATATTACGTAGAAGTGGGTTTATCTATGTTTTACGACAACAGAGGGGAGAAATTTTAAGAAAAAAAACGACGATAATTATTTCAATTGGTTATAACTCTAAAAATAATGCGATTTTTTTTAAAAAAAAATAATTCTGACTCTCTGGAGAAGTCTTTACTTTATATAAGCACACAAAATATTATTATTTTAGAAGCATTTTTTATAAAAGGAGAACATTTTGAAAAAAGGTTATTCGAAGTTCATTTTTTGCCAAAATATTGTATTTAAATATTTTTTTTTTTGTCAAAATGTCCTTAAAACAATTTTATACATGTATTCTAATCTAAGTGACACTAAATATCACGCAAATTATCCATTTATACGCTTTTTTAAAATCACGGTTCCGAACGCAGTCGGATACCTTAATAGCGGATTTATAACAATGCCAAAAGACTTTTCCTGCCTTCTACATTTTCTATATACATTTCTGACTAATTACACAATACGAAATTTGAAGTAAAGAAAACATACCACCAATAACACATGAACGCGCACTTATAATAAATCAGACAGTCTGACATTTAATGAAGTAATAATTATAATAAAAAATCCTCAGTACGGAGGAAATTTGAAGTCCATATCATGAGGAGAGGGTGGATTGCTATAAATATCTGAAGAATGATCTCCACTGGATCCTTTTTGTAGATACATAACTTACTATGATCATGCAAAAATTCAAGGAAACACACGGTAAAAAAAAATCATACTCTTGTCATAAGAATTGTAACTGTCTGTCTCAAGCAGTAGAAGCCCCCTCTATCAACCACACATCTTCAGAACAGGTCAGGTGAAGAGAGAAAGGGGTCACTATGAAAAACTGTCCATATTCTTTATTTATTATTTTTGTTAATGATATGTGTTGTCTTTGTGAACCAAACTTTTTTTTTTCCCAATGGGGACTACAAATTTGCATCAAAATCAAATAATGTATCCATACGTCTTACAAACATCTTTCTTTAAAAATTTCCGAAGGAATTAATAATTTTTCCACACAAAATTGGGGCTGGTACTGTCTAGTTATTTCTATTCCGAATTGTAAAAAAAAAATAATAACATCTTTTGTACAACTTATGTATGAATGAAAAATTTCGCACGAAAGAAGAATTTTTTGATTCGTATCTTTCAAGTTTTCAAACTATGTCGTAACTGATTAAAATATTTTACTAATTACTGTGTAATCAATTTGTATTAGAGCATGTTTTAGTAACATGAAATAAATATTTGTAAACCTTAAGGAGCTTTTATAATCTAAATGTTAATTCTAACACATTTATCATTGTTACACATTTTTATTATAATATTTAAAATTAAATTGTATTTTAAAAACCGTTTTGAGTATTATTACATATTAAATTTAAATTTCTGAAATTAATTTTTAAAATCACAATGCAAATAGTTATTTACACATTTTAAACTTTCACAATTTATTTTTGCAATCAGATGAACAAATTTGAAACACCCCTTCCAGGTAGAACTTACTAAAAAATAATGAAGTTAAAATAAAATTATTCATAGAAATTTTTTTAATAATTTTAATAGATTTAAAAAAAATTAAAGTGACAGTAAATAATCTCATAATTTAACCGTAATGCTTAAAATACCCGGCATTAATGCATATTTATAACTCTTCTCCATTTATTTTATCTTTCATGAATTAAAAAAGGTTTCTAAAAATTAATATTTAATTAGTTTTTGTTTAAATTAACAAGTTTTACTTCAAAATTTAGTTTAACTAATCTTTTATTTCCTAATGTGCTCTTTGTACAGGGATATATTCATATGAATATATAGGAAAAAGAAATACTGTAAGGAAAATTTCTACATACACACACATTTATATACATTACTTATGATGTTCTTGTAAATTTGAAAAATCACAAGAAATCAAAATGCTGTAATTTATTTGTTGATAATTTTTTATCCCACAAAAGTAAAAAACAAAAACAGATGCACTAGATAAAATTATTTTTCTATTCTTTTAATAGAAAAGTATTGAAACATGCACACACACAGAATATGTTATTTTTCCCTGCAGAAATACTCTCCTTGTGAAGAAATTGAGTTCAAAAACATTAAAAGTTCTTTTCCCAGCGTGAACTTGAAAAATAAGATTGTGGCGAGCATAGAAAATGTGACCATGGTTACCAGACTGGCGACAAAATTTGGACAAAACACGACATCACCAAAGAATCAGTATGAATCAATCCTTCACTCGTATTTGTTGCTAATTTATTTACATTTACGGTATTTATTTCAAATTTTTATTGTAGTGCATGTTTTCCAGGAAACTGGAACAGTTACGAGTTTTTTTAAGCTATTTACTACCATATATTTAAAAAGTACCTGAACTTGTATAATATTTACAAACCATGTCTTTATAACAAAGAATTGCATTATAAAAATTATTTTAAATATTTTTAATAATAAAAACAATTATTGTATAAATGATATAGCCACAATTTTGAAGATAAAATTTATTTTTACTTAAAAATTTCTTAACAATTCATAATTTATGCAAATGCGAGATGAAACATTATTTCTGCGAAGACTTCTTTCTTTTTATTTATTTCGTCTTTTACAAATCGATTTAATCCTGATTCTCATTTCGTATTCTTTGTTCAGTTTTCCCACGATGTGCATCCTGCCCGGGCCCCTAACTTCCTATCGGAAGTAAACAAAGCAAGAATTAACGCTGTTATTTTCATTCAAAATCATCCGATGACAACACAGACTGGGGTAAAAACGATAAAAGAAAGACCGAAAACGCCGACAGACAAGATAAACAAAACGATAGAAGAATAAAAGATTTCCGAAAACAAAGTGTGTGGAAAAGGGTGAAAATAAATAAAATAATAATAAAAAGGGAAAAAATATTTTGATAAACGTAGGGATCTAGCGATTTTCACGGTTGACAAATTACGAGAGGAGGGAAAAAGTAGATTAACTTCGGGATAGCTGTGTTCTGAGAGAAAGCATTTTTATATTTATTTATTTTACCGGTATATAATTAACATTTCGGTTCTTTGTGTGTGTCTACATTGTGGGAAAAAAACTGCACCTTCTGTTTAAATTCTTTAGAATTTTCAATTTTCTTTGATTCAATTCTTTCGTAAGATCAAATATATTTATAATATCACTTAAGGGGAATTACTTCACTTCACTACGTTGATAATTATTAATAAAATAATTTTCGACTGTATATAGCTTTAAAAACAATAAAATATCAAAATTTATTATAAAACGAAATGAAATTTTGCTGCAAAATAAATATATAGAATTCGAGAAAAATAAAAGCAATATTCGGCGAATTATTTTGGAAAGTAAAAGGAAAAATAAGCACACACAGATTTTCAGTATTATTCAGGTTCTGATTCATGTTTCAATGAGTTTATGTCTTTTGTACCGTAGGTGATAGAAAAAATTGAGTTTTAATTACTTTTAGAATTCTTATCGAAAATGGATATCATTGGCAACAGGTTAAATGGCTCGAAGGAAAACTAGAGTATAAAATTAGTGAATAATTAGTTTTCGTAATTTCTAAACAAAATTTTACCATTACGTCACACTATTAATATTTTTCCTTTTTATTTCTTTTTTTTTTTATATATATAATTTATGTTCGAAGTTTAATTCCAATATCATCTTTAGTACAGAAAATATATAATGAAAATTGCTGAGTGACTGGAGACTAGATTGCTTTGGAACAAACGAATCATAACGGTTTTTTCTCCTTTTCCTAAACATCTAGTGATAAATAAATTTATAATTAGAGTTTAAAAACTATTATATATGGCCCCTCAACGTAAAAAATTGGAAACTTTTTGAATGTTCATAATTAGGGTGCAGACGATTTTATTCTGACAGAGAAAAAAAAAACTTGGTTTATAAGTAAATATTTGTACAAATTTAGTATTTAAGTACTGAATTGATTTGATATGTTAAAGTATTCACAATAACTTTCCTTAAAACGTATTTTGACCGATGAAACCATTCGATGAAGATTATAATCAATTTTCATCAAATTTGCTTGCTTCTTTTGTTGGATGAATGCTCGTTCGAAATACGAATATTTCCCTTATTTGCAGTAAATGAAAGAAAGAATCGAAATAATTGCAAATGTTGTGAAAGCACGCATTGTTTTCTTTTCATGACGTTTCTTTTTTTTCTCTTTCAGCTAAAATTAACGTTGTTTTTAATAAACACTTCCCAGTTAGTAAAATTCAGTATACGAAATAAAAAGGGATAACGCTGACTTAAAGTATTGCGTAATCAAGTTTTTTTTTTTCTCTCGCGGTTTTAAAAAATAAAAAAACATATTTATCTAATTTAGGGAGATAATGCGTAAATAGCTGAAAAATACCTTCTTCCTGTGTCATTGCAATTCGCGGAAAATAGAAGAATGGCGGACAAAACTAGATATTACGCACGAAATAAGCAACAATGTGGTTCTCGACCACTATAAATACAATGTTATGCATGACCAGCTCAGAAATGTAAAAAAAATTATGAACATTTTACATTGAAATTATAAATGGTACAATGTCACGCACAGGAAAAAAAAATGGACGATAAGTTTTTGGAATGATATGTTTTCCTGGTTGGTAGATTTCACCAATCTTCAAATAAAAAAAAGCATACATTTTAGTTTCTGAAAACATTCTTATTCGCCCACTTAAAGGCAAATAATTCACTGATTATGGAACATACTCATTTTGTCAGAAGCATAATGGTTTAGTTGATGTTACAGTAGCAATTTCCACGTAATTTGGAAAATTGCTCATAGATTTAAGCCGCGCATGATAAAAAAAAATCATACCGATGAACAATGCTATGCTATTGGAAAATAGAATGTTATTTAGTAAAGATGACTAGTTTTGAGTAGAACGTCGTGGAAGAGACGTGATAAGTGGAAAGGTTAAAATAATGGTTTACATTTAGTTCAGCATGCACCTTCATTGCTTCTTTGCCGTAGCTCTCGTGATGTCTTGACTTCTTGAGGTCTTGGGTTTACCTGAGACCTTTTTAAGTAGTCAAACACTCATGCACAGAGTAACCCATAACAAATAAATATGCGTGATTCACTATCTCACATACCCAGGCACAAACCAATTCGACCAACTGCCATCTTTCGACTAAATGAGTATATATAATGGTAGGCCTTGGCCAAGACACGGGACAACCCACATGACATCATAATGCAATATCTTCCCTGTTGCCAGTTGGCAAATAGATCGATATTCCCAGTATTTTTGGAGAGTATATCTGGAAATAATATTTGGCGATTAAAAACAATCGGATCATGATCTTATTCAGGTCACGTTGAGAACCAGAACGAGGCCCCTTCGAAGCTGAAGTCCTGGGCCAATTAGCTCATGCCTCGAAACGCCCTTTGGTTGCAATATTATGTTAGAAATTAATAATCCACGAGCCCATTAACTATATTTTTTCAATAATCATTTTGTTGATCTAAGGCAGTACTCCCCAACCTTATTATCGGCGCGGACCGGTCAACGTTCGATAATTTTACTGTGGCCCGTTGAAGGGGGTGGTGTTGATTGTTTATATTTTAGATTGTTTTGATTTAAAAATTTTAATTTAATTGTATTTATATAAATATACCTTCAAAATAAAATGTAGTTACAAAAAAAAAAATGAATATAAAGTGGAAGTCGCTCAAACTCGGGAGAAATACACCACAGTAAATAAAAGGTAAATACGCTAATGTTCCTTGGACAGCCCACAACCATTTGATACACGGACCTGTGCCGATCGCGGCACCACTGGTCTAAGGCAATGATTGTTTGATTGTTAACTAACGTCATACTCCGAAGTAACTCGGGGGCTAATGATGACGGTGCTTGTTATTTTGAACCTCCGTCAAATGGTAAGGATAACACCTGAGTGAGCCTTCTATCCTCTAAACTTACACAGCATGCCAATTAGAAGGCTTTGAGTCTCAACAGATACTTCAATCCACGGCTCCACACAAAAACATCACAGGTAACACACACACACACAAGATCACAATTGTGACTAAGCAACAGCGGCCTTGCTTTAAGGTAATTAGACTTATATTATATTAAGGTTTGGACTGAGATAGATATTTCTGCTACTAAGCTACATCGGCCTTGCTTTAAGGTAATTAGACTTATATTATATTAAGGTTTGGA
>BMAV01024885.1:319387-335025 GCA_019973955.1 Trichonephila inaurata madagascariensis | reverse complement strand
AGGACATATTTAGGGTTAAACCTGACAAGATTGGTATCAAATGTTGAATATATGTTATTGCATACCCAGATTCATCCCTCCCACTAAAAGCATTTGTTTGATGCTCAGTTATTTTATGTATTAATTAAATTTTAATTTAATTAATTAAAATGTCTTTTCTAAAGTTTTTACACTATACCTCTCACTGCAGTTAAAAATTTAAATATTTTAAAGTAAGTAGCTATATATCTGCTATCAAAAGCACATTTAAGTTGATGAATTTACAAAAATTTAATTTTAGGTTAGTAGGGGTCTACCCTAAGCCGAAAAACCTGTCAAGGGTTCTATGAGGCAAAACAGTTTGGGAACCTCTGTTGTGGAGCATTGGGCGATTGAGATCAAACTAAATGTGATAAATTCGGGGTTGGGCTCAATGAAATCTTTGAGGTTACTCTAAAACAACACATGTCGTTAACAAAAATAATGGGCAAAGAACATGGACGGTTTTTCATAAGGATCACTTTCTCACCTCGCCTAGCATCTACTGAAGATAAGTGGTCGCTTCTTCTGCTTGAGAAAGTCAGTTACAGTTATTATGGCAAGAACGGTTACAGTTATGAGGCACCAGCCTGTGAGTGCCCCTGTTCTCCATTATCTACGCGACCTGTTTCTGTAGGAAATAACGAAGAACTAGACATATCAGTCATCTTAATATCTGTTTATTAAGATCTTAACTTAATCACAATACACAACAATAATAATAATCAAAGTAAGCAGATCTGGAATGAGAAGACACAACTCGTATTACCAAATAATCGCGTAATTGACCACTATATCTAACTTTACAGCTTAATTCTAATCTCACTAATACACGCACTTTCCTTATAGTTTAATAAAATGCGTTTGTCACTATATCCTAAGTAAACAGCTACTTTGTTTGTCCTAACTGACGTGGCTTCAATTCAGCTCTAATCCTTGTGGTCACGGATCCACCTTTGACTTGATTATACAGGTACGGGTAGGTTAATTCTCGGACTGGTTATTCTTCTAAACGCTATCTAAATCACTTCCACACTTAAACATAGACCTCACATAGCCACCACGCGATTGCTAAACTTCTACTATATATAAGATTCCTAATTTGTATATACACATGTTCTTCTTCTCGAGTTGGTTGGAAAGAATTGCCATTTCAGCCCCAAAGAAACCCCAAGAAGACATTAATAGAAATCGCGATGGAAGCCCTGTCACACAGTATCAAATATTAAATTATATTAATATGTTATATATCATAACAGTATACGCAGTGTGTGTCAGTAACTTTGATATCTTCTTGTCTTGTCTATGGATTTAGTGCATTTCTATATTGGTCCAAAAGCCTTGATAAACAAGCGAAGCCAAGTCTGGAGTATGAGGACTGTAAAGAATGTCCTGTGGTGACGCATCAAGTTTAAAAAGATATGCAAGAATGGCCTTGCAGTCAAAAATATAGTCTGGTGTTAATTGGGTTTGTGGACAATTTCTGCAGATGGGATAAGATCGGGAATTATCTGGAGATATTTTCATACCTTTGAAATAACCCGTGCGGAGTCTTGGTATTGTAGGACAAATTTCCAGGGCAATCTAGCTCTGCGATAGTTGGATTTATGAAACGCTGGTTAGAAATTTTGCACTTGGCGACCACGTTTGGATCCCCCAAGGTGACAGTGGAAGGCTGATCCAAGTCCCGAGCTTCCTTAGCATGGGCGTCCGTACATTCATTACCCCCAACGCCCATGTAACTTTGATACAATCGGAAGTTTTGAGAATAAATAGAATTCCTGACGTATTTCTATTTTCTATCTCATAGCATACAAGGGACAAATTTAATAACTATACATGTTTTATTAGTGTTATCCTCGCACTTTATCATGGTTTAAGTAATTACGAGATCCTCTGCCAATAACCCATCTTGTAATTTTATTGAAATATTAGTTTAAAAATTGATTTAGCTAAGTATTTTTTTTAAATATACGTAATGAGTTTGACATATGAGTAGAGAGTTCTGTTTGCTTTCATCACTACTATTGAGTTCAACTCTAATCAAATAATACATTTAACTGTAACAATTACATTGATTAAAGTTACGTTCGAAAGCAGAATATAAAACCCTTTTCGAAAAGGAATCTCTGAAAGTCTCTCGGATTATAAAACAGATGTTTCATATAAAATAGTCTAAAGGTAAGACCAATTTCAATATCTCAACAAATTTAAAATATTTACGAAAAAAAGTGTTCAACTACGAATCTGATTGCTTCTTCAGAAGAGACTCGAACGTCTACATAGTTATATTCCATCTGATGTCATCAAATCAGGTGCTGTCCAATGTTCCAACAAGATGTCATCCTATGTTACAACAAGGTGTCATCAAATCAGTTGTCATCCAATGCTCCAACAATGTGTCATCAAACCCAGGCGTCATCCAATATTCTGACAAGGTGTCATCAAATCCAGCCCCCAAATTACCCTGTTACATCTTGTATTTTCATTAACTTAGAAAGAAGAATCCGAATAATTTTCTTGTTATTCTAATGTCACAAAACAATGATGAAAAACTGATGGAAAAGCCCATTTGTTTGGTCATCATCTTCGATAATCGTTTTGAATGAACTTACGCTTCATTTCCGATAATACATTAAATGTAATCATTGATTGTATACCATGTAAATTTGCTTTCAGTCTTTTTTTTTAATCTGTAGAGATCTACTTTTTTTTTTATTTATTTATCAAGGGTAATTTATCCGGTTACGTCTAATGATAAGACATATACAAATGGATAGCTTGGAGAAGCATCATCGGAAAGTCAAGGTTCAACTCTTGGTCAACGACGTGTTAGGGAAACATACCTGGTGGGAATATATGTGGGAATTTATACACTTATTTTTTTATATATTATAAAGGGGAGAAGAGTGTGAGAGAGAAACAGAAACACTGCATTATATAGGGGTATTTATAAATCCCTCCGGGTTTTCGAAATGCTACAGTAAGAAAACTAAGACGAAAAAATACAGCAAAAAAAGAACATTTGAAAGAATACAACCCAAATTTTATCTACATAACTTACGTGTGAAAAACCTTGGTTACACGGCATACATCAATGCGACAGTCCAGTTCCTCTACCACACTCTTCGCAACAAGGAATTAACAACGTTATTTACAGCACGTGTTATCCGAAAACTTGGTATTTTACATAAGATCAAGCTGTCGCACCCCCTTTGCCGCGTGATGTAGCACAACTGCATGAAAGGATAACACGTGCTGTCAATACCGTTAATAACACTATGTTGAATAGTGTGGCAGGAACTGGACTATAACATTGACGTATGCCGTGTAACCAAGGTTTCTCACATAGATCACCTGTAAAGTACGTAAATAAAACTTGAATTGTTTCTGTATCCTTTCAAATTTTCTTTTTTGCTATTGCGCTTCGAAACCCTGGAATATGAACAACCTTGTATAGATATGTATTGCACTTTATCAGTTATTTATTTTTGTCTCTTTTTATATTAACATAACAATTATAATAAAATTTTGTGACAACGGAAATTGCACCTAAAAACAATCAAGTAAACAAAATATAAAAGAGGAAAAAAGTTGAAAATTCGTTAACAAAGAGTAGGAATTTTTTTTATATGAGGGATTTCACACCCATACACGTGCGTGTGTGGGTGTGTGCGTGTGCGTGTACATCCCTATTTTTTCCAAGCTAAAAAGTAAACACTGCATTTTTTTAGATGACATTGAAGTTCAGTATTGTTTAAAATCAATACCAGGCAAATATTTTCGATTCCCTGAGTTCTTTTACATTTTTAATTATTTATTTATTTTTATTTACGCAGGCTCTTAATTTAAAAATTTCTGAAGTCACATTTGATTTATTTGATTTAAACTACTTTACAATGGAATATATAACTTAAGCTTTATTAGTCTGGGAACTAATAAATATCTCATCTTAACATCTTTACCTCTCCCCAATTTCAAAGGTTCAGTTGATGCATGTCCACCATCGTGGTAACTGAATTTCTGATAAGATTACAATTGATAGTATAACTGGTTAAAATGCCTCATGACAGCAGAATAATAAAGCCTATTGTTGTTTGTTGAAAAAATTTTAATTACCGTCCCACTTTCAGCTTTTCGTTAGTTGGGCAAATAGCGACCCGCAGAGTGTTTTTGCGGTCCATCAAGACAGTCAAAAAACCAAATAGATAGAAAATATTCTCTATATTTGGGTCAATATTTATTTGTGTGCAAAGCTTTCCTTATACATGAAGATCAACAAGAGTAAATACAGATGCAAGCTGGCCTGGTTGTGATGAGAATTTCAAAAGCCATCTCACTCCTCATTCCAAAAGAATTGTAAAAAAGTGCGATAGGGTACATTTGTGTCTTATTAAACTGATTTTAAAATTAATTGTGCTTACAGCTGTAGATGATATGAACTTAGCACATTAAATGAATTGAATAAAATTGTCACTTATTTTATTTAACTTATACTCATTGATTTCTATAAGGTACAATATGTATACCTTTTCTGAGATGCAAAGTTAATTTAAGAATGCAATCATTTTAAAAAGATGATGGCATCATTAATGAAATTTGGGTATATAAAGGTAGTTGTGCATAATTTTGAGTTTTATATAAAGGTATCTTCCTCTTCCTCAATGTGGCCAGCGAGCCAAAACAATTTCCAATCCTTGGAGTAAAGTGGTCTTTTAAAATACCGACATCCACCGCAATTTTCAAAAAGTCTCCCATTCAACAACTTAATTTTAAGCTACACTTTGATTTCTTTAAATGCAAGCTTTATCTTTTGCTTCAACAGATCGGTTATCTTTCTTTCCATTAACTTGGAATGGTAGTTTTCTGATACATTCTAAACGCTATCAACGATTGCAGTTTCTTAAAAAAAACCATTATTGCTATTCTTTTCATATCACAAGTTCAATTGCAATGTAATATGCGATTCAGTTCTGTGAAAAGGAACACTTAACTCCACCTTAACTTTTATCTGACGACACCCCTCAAATAAACGCTACTTGAATATAGGGCATCAGATTGTGAGCACGCTTATGGTAAGTTCGGCCGTGCTTCGAGTGGAGTCTGGCTCTACTATCAGCATGTTTGATCAATACAGTTAGCGTAAAGGAAACAATAGAAATAAGGTACCACGCCTTACAATATGATCAAATATAAAATTGCTATATAATAGCGCTTTTGTTTGAAATCAAAGTTAGGGTCAAGTTATACAACTTTTGTGATTTTTTTTCTTTGTGTGTTTGCCAGTATCAATGTCTGTTCGCTATGCCAATTTTAGATACATTTTTATCTCCTTTCTAGTTATGTTATCTTTTTTTTCATTTGTTATTGCAATGAACCAATTCGATGAAATATTTTACGATTATTTCGTAATTAAATTCTTTTGTGTAAAATGTTCTTAACTAGAGTTTTTTAAATATATTTTATCATGTATCGAGTTATTTAAGAAAGGCAATTAAACGACATTGTTTAAAGGAAAATTTGTTATGTATTGTTGACCTTATTGTTAGAGTTAAATAGTTACAGAAGTGAAATGGTAATATTTCTTTAATTAGAATGTTTTTTACACGTTATATAACACCCAATGTTTTTAGATTAATAAGACGTTAATCTCTACACGATAGGATTATAAAGAATTAACAGGAAAAAAAAATTTTTTTTTGTCCTCAGAATTACAATTATTGTTTAAGAAAGGGTGTTTGCAACAGTGCTAGAAACGCGAAAATTTTGGACAAAATGATTTTAAAAATCTATAAGAAATGATTTTATTTATTTTTAATATTCATGAAAGTGCAATGTTAAGACTGCATCGTATCCCCAAATTTATGTTTAAAAATTTATCTTCGTACTTATTTTCAAAGCGCGTAGTAATAACATCAAAAAGACATAACTTTGAAAAGATTCCAAACTCGAATTCAAACTGAAAAACTTTAGACAACTTCAAGCATTTATAAAATTTTATAGCTTTAAGAACATGGTACTATAGACGAAACACTATAAGAAATTCATACATTATTTAACTTTCATAATTTATTATCAAAGAAAAAATAAGAAATTTATTCGCGTAAATTTATGTTTAATCGAATCACACACCATTATTTTAATGATTGGATCCCTGATAAATGATGCAAAAAATTAGTTCGGTAAAAAGTTTTTCTACTTGATATTTAGGATTCTAACTACGAATTATAGTTGAAAATATTCAAGATTATTTTAGATTTTTTTTTGAAAACTATGGAGATCACACATTATGTCGTTGCCTGGTAAAACTTTGGACTTTGGTATACTTATGTACTATACTGTCAACCAATTTCGCCAACGGAAAAGACATCACGAATTCAAAAAACGTCGCCAAATTCTTTCCTCCTTACTATTACTCTCTTCGATCGTGATAGGGAACGGATTTCACGATTGGCTGTATATCGAGGCATTTGGCGACGTCTTTTGATTTGATGAAAAGGATCGATGGTATAATACGTAAGTTTCAAAACTTTTATATCATATGACTATCTGCAATATTTTCTCTGATTGGTTAATTCATTCAATTAGGGGTGAGCCCAATTATTATTTAATATCTTTATAAGAACAAGCAAAAATCATGTATGTAATTTTGAAACAAAGTTTAAATAAACTGATAACTGATTTTATCACTTTTCTCTAAATAAAAAAAAAAAAATCCCTTTTCCAAAAAACTTCAGCCCCGTGGTAGGTAAGAAATAATAATTTGGAGTATGAGATAGTTTTTATGAATACCATATCTCTTACTCTGTAATAAAAATTTCCTGCCATATCATTTGCTGGAATGGAAATTTCATTTTAAATAAATACGCATTCTAAATGACAGTCTTTTTTCTCTTTACAATAACTCATTTTATCTCATCTGAGAAAATGAACGATTATGATTGTCTGAAGGTCTGTTTGATATTTCTTTTTTTTAAGGCAATTTATTCAAGATTTTGTTTTTACTTTTATTGTATGAATAAAAATATAAAGGGTTTTGTGAAGAATCTACTTTAAAACGTAGCTTATTTTCTAAATTAATCTAGTAGGTGTAAATACTTTCCGTAGCACATCTTTTCTGGTAGCTTCAATGATATTTACACCATAAATTATATAATTTTTCAAGTTTTTTGTGATAATAACCATTGATATAATTGCGTAGATTGGATGAAGACTTATTGCAAGTTTACTTTTAACCTGCTGAAGGGCGTTGGAAATGCATTTTTAATGTTCATATGCAGATGAAATTACCTGTGCAAAAACATGTATGGGCTTTATTTTTTTCTTTCATTTTGTACGCTATACTCTGATATAGACACTGATTACTGTTTAGAAACTTTTGCTTGCCACTAGAGTTTATGGCTTTTAGAAACTATCTTACCATTTAAAGAGTACGACTGTTATTAATTAAAAAAAACATGCCTTAAAACTTTGAAAAGTCTAGAATACAGTAACATATCGTTTTCATCACAAAACTTATTTTAGAATTCAATCTCATTTAAATTAATTTTATTTTACAAATGTTATTCATATTTTTTATTTAAAATGTCGTTGCATAAATAGAACATTCATGTAATGGTTTTAACCTTTCATAAGAAATATCGTTTTCAGAATTTGTTTAATTCAATTTCTTTTAACTTTATTCTTTTTTTTTATAAAATGTTGAATATTTAGCATTTTTCGTGGGATTATTGTTTAAGCTATTAATAATCCTTCGCTATTAAACTATTTAATTTATTCATTAATATTTATTTAATTTATTCCACATATACGTAGTATCAGAAATAGTGTAATAAGGAAAGAAGAAAAGAAGTGTGTAATTTAAAAGTAAAAATTAATAAATATTACTTCGTATTGCAAAGTATTTAGTTCTGTTTAAATTTCTTTTCTTTATTTTGCACTCATTTTTAATTGATTATTTAATTTATACTACAGTTAAGGATATACTAAATTCTCTTCCATATGATTATCGTTTGCTTTAACTCAATATATAATTCATATTATTCTAATTTATCCGATTACTTACTTATTTGCATATATTATCGTTAGTTGTTAAAGTTATGTTGCTTAAGTTGGCATCTTTTGTAATTATTCTAAATATGTTTCTTCAGTCGGAGAAAAGAATTTTAATACATAATCGTTGATGGTAGAATTTAATATGTAATTAATATTTATATGTTTTTCAAGTTATTATCATTCATCTGAAGATATTTTCGATAATTTGAGCGATTATAAGAATAAAAGACGTCCGTGGAATAAACTCTCTGGCTACTATATATTATTCACAAATATTTAATTCTTTCTCTCTAACGTGCTTTTACATTACAGTTTACTTCATATAATATTTTGAAACAAGTCCTTTCAATAATTCTTTTAGTTTTTAAATACGCAAACATACAAAGAATAGTTAAAATTTTAAAATTTATTAAATTAATATACTTTTGTATTTAGAACACTTTTATTACATCTATCTCAAAATACAACGTGTGGGGTTTGAAAGGATACGGTATTAAATATCTTACAATCTTAATTTTTATCGGATACAGATAAAATTATGCATGGGTAGTCTTTTTGTGTATTTATATAATGCCCCCAAAACTACTGCAGAAGTATTTAGTATATAACTTTTTGAGCTGCTAAAAAATTCGACATTATTTTCTTCAAGCTTAAAACGTTTCATACGATAAAAATTTAAAACAATATTCAACACATTTCTATTTATTATTATTTATTAACTATAGAAGAATTTTTGTTAATAAGGATTTGAAAATTGGATTTTACGATCTCGAACTGAATTTGACTTGAATTGAATTATTTGAGCTATAAATTGAATTTGATAGAATCATCTTATTTGAATGAAATCGAGCTAGAGAAGTAGAAAAAATTTGAATTCTGATATGCAATTCTCTCTCTCTCTCTCTTTTCAAAGAATGAATTGAATGTTTTTTATTGTTTTTAAAATAGATAATTAAAATATGTTACAACCTATGCTTGTTTACTTTTATTACGCAATAAAAAGAATCATATTAATATTTAGTGACTTTAAAACAAAATACGAATCATTAAGAGCATTTTTAATATGAGAATTTGTAGTGTCACTTAAATTATAATACACGTATAAAATTGTTATTACAATAAAAATATATTATATTAAAGCTATATTATATTAAATTTACTATTATATAAAAATTATAATATATTATTATAATAAAAATTATTTAAATGCATTATTTTGGCAAAAAATGAAGAAAGAATGACATATTTAAAACATTCTCCTTTTATGAAAAAGGCTTCTATAATAATATTTTGCTTATATATAGCTAAAACCTCCAGAGAGCTTAAACTGGAATCTTTGAAAAATTCACATTAATTTCAATTGAAATAATTATCAGTGTTTTTTGTTAAAATTTTTTCTCTGATGTATTATAATATGGATAAATCCACTTTTAAGCTATTTATTTCAAAAATCCCAGTTCAGGCTCTGTACAGAGGTCTGAAATATATATATGCAAAAAATTATTATTACAGAAGCATTTTTCATAAAAGGAGAATGTTTTGAATATAGGTAAATTTTTGTTCACTTTCTGCCAAAATACTGCATTTAAATAATTTTTTATTATAATAATATTCTTAAAAACACTTTTAAGCGTGTATTTTAATTTGAATGATACTAAATATTAAAAAAAATATTAGTTCGTACACATTAGCAAAATTACGGTTTCGAGCGCAGTTGGATACCTTAAGGCGTCACGCATCTTTTTAAAGTTGGAAACAGATGGATTGAAATAAACCGTTTAAATATTTCTTTTTACGTATAAAAATAGAATGTCCAATGATATTTCAAGTATTTCACTCATGAGTTTTAATGTAATTTTTGTAATGATGTTAGTATTAAAAAAAAGACACTTATAGAAATTTATTTTTAGCAACATAAAATTATTGTTTTCAATTATTAAATTATCATTCGTCTGTTAACAATACAAGGTAACATAATCATTTTGCCAAAAGGAAACTGTATATATATATATAAAAAAAACCGCGTGGGAAATATAAACAAAAATTTACGTCCTTCATATAACAGCACGTAACCAAAAATGCCCTATGCGTGATTCTGGAAGAAAAAGAAAACTACCAATTTGCCGAACACGAAACCAAAACAATGAGCATACATCGCAGACACTCATCCAAACTTCTTCACGAGGCAAGGAAAGGGTTACAAAACCCATTAGAACTTCAAAACCCTACGATTCCCACCGGCAATGCATCGTTTGAGATACCATCTGGCATTAGGGCAAAATGTACTCTTACAACTATTAAAAGACAAGCCATCAGATGAGTGGTTGGTGGACAAGAGTACAACCGGTCGTGCCATCACGCGTTGGGAAGAGTAGAGAGAGTGAGTCGAAAAAAAAAAACGATATAGGGCAGCAGTATGCCCGTAATATAGGTTATTAGATGTGAGAAAAAAACAGCAACCAATTCCAGCATCCGTGCTGCCAGAAGATTCCTTATAACAACTCGTCTATCGTGTTGTCAAGTCAGAGAGTTGTTCAAAGTGACTTTTAACAAAGCTAGGGTTGGAAGTTGCGATGTCCCAAGAGGTCAGAGAGGAAGAAGGACCACTTCTCAGCCGGATCCTCTCGTTTTTTTTTGCAAACGTTTGTCTAATGTCTTCTTGGAAGAAAGGTGCGCTTACTTTCACTTGAAGAAAGTTCCTTTTTATGAGTTCGCAGGAGGAAAAGGAGAGGAAATCATTTCATTTTTATTTTTGGAATGAAGAGGTATCGGTTGTAAAAAGCAAATGGGAAAATTATCGTAAGCAATGAGTAAAAGTAAATGGATGGAAATAGAAACATCTAAAATAGATGTATAAGGGAGTTTAATTTGCTTTTAATATTCAAATGCAAGGATTCTCCACCCTTTTTTTTTGTTGTTGGGGTACAGTTTTAAAAATTTCAAAATTTAAGGTATCCGACTATGTTTGGAATCGTGATTTTGCAAAAGCGTATAAATGGATAATATTTATGATATTTAGTGTCACTTAGATTAGAAAATGTATATAAAATTGTTTTAAAAATATTATTACAATAAAAAATTATTTAAACACAATATCTTGACGAAAAATGAACATAAAATGACTCATTTTCAAAATATTCTCCTTTTGTGAGAAATGCTTCTATTATAATAATATTTTGCCTGTATATAGCCCAGACCTCTTTACAGAGACTCAACTAGAATTTTTGAAATATACAACTTAGAAGTGGGTTTATCCATGTTTTACGACAACAGAGGGGAGAAATTTTAAGAAAAAAAACGCCGATAATTATTTCAATGGGTTGTAACTCTAAAAATAATGCGAATTTTTTAAAAAAAATAATTCAGACTCTCTGGAGAAGTCTTTACTTTATATAAGCAAAATATTATTATTTTAGAAGCATTTTTTATAAAAGGAGAACATTTTGAAAAAAAAGGTTATTCTAAGTTAATTTTTTGCCGAAATATTGTATTTAAATAAATTTTTTTTGTCAAAATGTCCTTAAAACAATTTTATACATGTATTCTAATCTAAGTGATACTAAATATCACGAAAATTTTCCATTTATACGCTTTTTTAAAATCACGTTTCCGAACGTAGTCGGATACCTTAAACTAATTTTACTTATCTGTAATACACTATGTAAAATAATTTATGATCTTCATTGTTAAATAAGTAATATGTACGACAAAGACAACAAAATATTTATTGAGTAATTAATTACAAATTAATTATTTGAATACATTCAATGCGAAATTTGAGCTTGATGATTTTTGATAATTTCGTTCATATTTGGTCCTAAAAATAATGCCACTCTTATTTCCTCATCTACATTTAAAAGTCTCAATTTTTTTTCCCTTTTTATATTTGTTAATGCTGAAAATACGAATTCACGAAAATAAGATTAAATATACCACGAATACCTTTAATTTATTTCTACAAAATGGCCGAATTATCTGGTTCCGGATTCTATCTTTTTTTTCTCAGAACATAATTAATAATTTAAAAAAAATTTGGCGGCACACAAATGGCACAGTGGTTGAGAATCACTGTTCTAATGAGATAATGATGTGAAGTAAAAACAAGTAATATAAAAAAAAAATGTTTTAAGTCAATTCCTACTTAGATCAACAAAGAAAAATTTTATTTTAGCTACTTTTTATTAAATAGTTACAATTAATATAAATATGTATAAACATAGGACAGAATCACAACATTAAAGGGTAATTAATTTTTATTCATTATCATTAAAGTATCGTATTTTCATCCAAAACAATCGTGTCTATAAAATTTTAGTTCAACGGAATGCTTTAAAACGTGAGAAAAAAAACCTTTTCCAGTTTTGACACAAGTCGCCAAAAGGGTCGCTAAGTCGCCAAAAATGACGCCAACATGACGGTATTTGTAATTCTTTAAATAATTAGTTTTAATCAATTAATCTTTATTAATTATAATTAAATTATTGTATTGTCATCCAAAATAATCATGTATATAAAATTTCAGCTCAATTGTGCGCTTTAAAATGTATTTTATTAACGATTGAAAATTCCACCCAAGATAATTTTTATGATTTTAAATTAACAATTTTTCTCAAATAACCAAATTCTCTAGTTAAGGGGTGGGAAAATACCGGTCCACGGGCAACATTTTATTGCGGTCCACCAAGACAGAAACTCTGCATGAACTTACAGACTACGATGAGAATTTCAACGAGCAATATCACTCATAATTTCAAAAACATTGTAGATAGTGTGATAGGGTACATTTGTTTCATTAAGTTGATTTTAAAATTAAATGTGCTTGTAACTATAGATGATACGAAATTAAAACAAATAAATTAAATCAAACAGCTTCTATTTTAACATATCTATTGATTTTCATGGTACGTTTTATACCTTTTTTGACATGAAAAGTTAACTAATGAATGCAAGCGTTTTTCAAAATTTGCGATCCTCCGGTATTTTTTGCTTCCATAATGTGGCCATAATGCCAATTGCCCATCCTTTCTCTAGATAGTAAAATAGAAGAAGAGTTCTGTTCTATCAAAATGTTGTTGTATTGTTGTAAGAAACATTACAAACTTATAGAGATACAAAATATTTTATTAATTATTCATTTCCTACTATTAGCTTACACTCTCTATTTATTTATTTATCTTGGTGGAATTTTCAATCGTTAATAAATACATTTTAAAGCGCTCAGTTGAACTGAAATTTTATATACGCGATTGTTTCGGATGACAATACGATACTTAAATGATAATTAATAAAAATTAATTGCCACTTAATGTTGTCATTGTCTTGTGTATATACATATTTATATTAATTGTAATTATTTAATTAAAAATAGCTAAAGTAAAATTTTTTTTTGTTGATTTAAGTAGGAACTGACTTAATTTTTTTTTTTTTATATTACTTGTTTTTTGTATAAGTTTTTATCCTGCAGAAAAGTGTCACAATTTTTTTTTATTGAACATGTTATAATATAAGTATAAAGTACTAGGCGTAAAAATAAAACAAGGTGAAACTAAAATTGTGCTTGAAATTAATGGAATATATAAAAGTCAATATAATTGAATAACTTAAAAATTGCAGAAAAATCGAACTATTTGAATCAATATATGATTAGAATAAAATTGTCAGTAAAATTTAGAATGTCATATGGATTTCTGTAATAAATTAGAGAAACAAAATGCACAACAAAAAGAACTTCAAAAAACGTACAATAAAGCTAAAAGATATATAAAGGCACTTTGAGGATATTAAACAGTATTTGAAAGGTTGAGGTTAAAATGAAACTTTTTGAAGAGTAAGAAATGAAATTATTACCTAGCTGATAATAATTAAAAATTAATTTCTACTATGTATATCGAAGTTGACAGTGACATTATTATTACTAAAGTGACTAAAGTATAATGTTCAATTTCAAATAATTACATAAGATTATAAAATACAAACCGATATAAAAATATAGAGAGAAGTAAAAAAAATGTAAGTTTAATGTCTAAGGCGAATTTTCTGATGTCTTAGTAAACTAAAATTGTGGTAGTAGAAAGATAAAAACATTTGTAATAATAAATTTACAATTAAATTTTCTATCATATTTCTTTCATGTAATTCTAATCCTAACAACTTATTTACGAAAGTCAGACAAGCGCTTAAAATATACACAGTAATTACATATTTAAACCGATATTCTGTGTCTACCTAACTCATTAATAATGCTGTATATTTGAAAATATTAAAAGATTTAAGAAAAGAGTAGCTTATGTTCGATTTGTACCAATTTTTAATGTAATATTTTCTTAAAGAGCTGTAATCTAAAAAGAGACCTTAAAACGTAGCAAAACGTGATACTCTTGTAATAAATAGCCTACAGCGATGTGTCTATTTTTCATAGCCCAAAGTTATGTGTCAAAAAAACTTTCGATTTCTACCTTTTATTTATACCTATTTAGACAATTTTTTTCTTTTTCGCGTAACTAGGATATATCTAATTTACAATACAAAAAACCATATGTATACAATAGACGAAAACTAATAAGTTTTTTAGAAAGTTTAGGTCAAATATCACAGCTCCCACAAAAACATTTTCATCAATTAAACTGTCAAAAACTCAATTACATCTATCCTTTTAGCTTTGACAAGAACCTTTTTTTTTTTTTAAAAATTCCTTTTAAATTCCAACAAAAACATATTTCTAGCAAGTGTTTGCATATTGTGAATATTTCTAAATGCCAACAGTCTGTAACCTCAAAAAGAGAATCAAAGATTTGATGGAAATAATCTAAAAAAACGTTCGTTGACCACGTTTTGTGTTTCTTAAAACTTCTAGAGTTTGTTCGTTCTTGTCAAACAGCTGTCGTGGGTATTGTATTATACTGTAAGTCGCAGACGATTGCTGGATGTGTTTCCAAAACAAATCGTGATCAGATGTTTAGTTAGTTATTTTTTGATCTTATTAAGTTCGAGTTCTTAGCAGCTGAATTTGCAACTTAGTGATAAGGGATGATAAGGAAGATAAGATATAGGTTACGAATTGTTTGTAATATTTTTTATAGGAATAAGTTTCGTGAAAAATATAAATATACCTTGATCTAAAAAAAAATCGTTTATAATGCTAAAAGGTTCGATGGTAGAATTTTAACCAAGTATCGTTTTATTGAATGCTAAATGCTATTTGTAAATTCATTTTTACAACTTATGTAAAGCAGTATCTCTTAAAGCTATTAACTTAATACCTAGAATAATAAAAATAAACACTTTAAAATTTTTTTTTAAAAAAAGTTAAATTGTAATTTTTAAAATTTTTATTTTCGTTTAAGAAAATTAGCAATATTAACAATGAGAAAAATTATAATTTTATCATAAACAAGCATATGATTTTATTTTTATTATTAGACAACTAATTAATGAGGCACGGATGAGGTGCAAAAGTAAATAAAAAATTAATTAATTTGATAAGGAATCTTATTATATTACCCCTATGCCTGATTATTTTTGTCTAATTTAACACATATATATTTAGAATAAAACCTCACTCTGTC
>BMAV01024885.1:296774-315534 GCA_019973955.1 Trichonephila inaurata madagascariensis | reverse complement strand
CTTTCTTTTTTTCTTTTCTTCAACACTCCCTCACTATTGACTATCAACCTATCCCTATACACAGACATACACATAATCCCTATCAAACACACACACACACACACACACTGACTGTTTAATAATTATTTAGAATTAAATTTTTTTTGTTACTGGTTATTTTATTCCTAACCTAACTGATTGAAACTGAAAATAAAATTAATAAAACTTAAGTTCGTACTTTTGACGTATTTATTAAATTATATTTAAATTTCCACGATTTAAACTTGCGTAAAAAATTTGCTATTTACGTAAAAACTCCATTATAAGCCTGTAAGTAGCATTTTTTTACCCTTTCATATTATTTGTTGGAAAAGTTTGAAGTGGTACGCATAATTTTTTTAATGCACATTGTGGCACTCTTCCCCAAAGGGTTGGCCACCCCTGGCATAGGGTCACCAACTTTAGTCAATCGTACATCATCTGGGGCAGTTTTCTTACTGCTCAGAAAACTTAAAAGCTGTCCTTTGCGTTTTACCACTTGAAAATTCAGAAATTAGTTGTGCTAATCGAAATGTTAGTAGCACAAATCATAGGTGGGATAATAACTTCCCATGCTCATTTAAAAATTAATGAAGTTGGTGGAAAGTATACTAGCCACGGTCCTTTTCTTAAACACTTTTGACTCATGAACAACCATAAAGAAAAGTTCGAAATATACAATTACTGAGAAATACGCCAAAGAAATTTCTTTCCGTCTAATACATCCATTTAAGAAATACTTTTCAAAATATTATTTTATCATCAAATATATTAAAATAAAGATACCTGAAAGAAATATCTTTCAAATCTAAAATAAATATATGATATTTCCTTTAAAAAAGACTTAAAAATTAATCAGTGTCATGTTTTTAGATATTTTCCTCATGCAGTCTTAGATGTTATGTTTCAACTCCATTGGAAAAAGTAAGAATTAGTTTGTAAGAAAGAAGACATTTTTCAAGGAAGATCTCTTAAATGTAAAATATGACGTGATGAGTAATGACGTGAGATGTAATTTATAATAATAATTGAAACAATACCCAATTATTTTGATTATATATAATTACACAACTTACAATATGTAATTAAATTGTATACGTTTCTCAAACAATAGCTTGCATAACTACAGCTGGTTCCAAAAAAGTTAGTTTCAATAACTGTTAAAATATTTACAACTGTTTGACAAGAAATATACAGCAGGAAAAGTTTTAATTAAGTCATATTTCCATCCCTTATCATCAAGAATATGTTTAAAAGGTAATATTTTTTATTGAGAAAGGGATATTTATGGGAGAAAAGCGATTCTATCACTCACTCATTACAAGATTTTCAGAACTATCATACCGACAGACTTAAGATTTGGTAAGCGTGTTTCTTTTGTTGAGTATAAATTCAATAAGAACGAATTTAACAGAAATAGACTCCCAAGACGATTTTCGGGGGCACAAAAGATAAAATTTCCCGTTTTATAAATACCAGACCTACAAATTTTCAATTTGCTAAGCATGTTTCTTTTGTTGAGTAGAGATTCACTGAGAACGGGTTTTGCGGAAATGGACTCTTAAAGAGGGGGAGATTGTTGCAGGGGTGTAGTAGACCAAATATTCCCTTTTTAAACTATTAAACAGATTTGAAATTTGGAAGGCATATGTATATTTTTTTCTAAGAAAAGATCCACCAAGAACGGGTTTCGCGTGGCCGTTGTCGTAAAAAATTTCTGTTTTTGAACTGTTAGTTCCCAGCAGACTTGAAATCTGGCAAGAAAGGATTTTTTGTTGAGTAGAAATTCCGTAAGAACGGGTCTGGGAGGAAATCAGTTCTGAATGAAAGAGAGGGGTGATAGGTTAAGAGGAGCATAAAAAAGATAAATATACTTCTGTTTTGAAACCATGTCCTGTTCCTTTTTAAATCAAGAGTTGAGGGTTATAAAAATGTTTTTTTGAATACAATTGAAAGCTTAAAGCTAGGATTTGGAGATAAATAACTTAAAAAACAGTGTACAGTCATATATCATCATGGTGGCCGTGGTAGCCTAGTGGTCAAGGAAACGGACTCGTGGGCGGTGTGTCATAAGTTCGAACTTTGTACCGCTGAAGACTCGCCGTGTAGGCGAGCGATGCACGTTAAATCTATCGAGAACTCAAACATCCTCCCGTTGGTGTGGAAGTTAGGAGAGTAGGTGTCTGCTCAGGTGTCGTCCTCGTCACTTGACCACGGTTCTAAATTATGAGGTTCGTTGCCAAAGGCCCTCGAGTAGCTGAACTGTGTGACGCTAATATTCACTCACTCTTATATCATCATGAAATACCTAGCGAAGCAGGTGGGTAAAGACTAGCAACGATATTATTTAAGTTTTTAAAACTGAACGCGCGAAATGGGAGTTTAAACTATCTACACAATTTTTTTTAACTGTGCCTTTATGTGGATAGTAACGAATGTAATTTAGATGACAACCAGGAATCATTATTAAAATGTTATGAATAAAATTACTTGGGTATAGGAAAGTAAAAAAAATAACTCAAATGTATGTATATTACAATTTTGTCTAGAAACAATTGTATAGTGTTATGAAAAAGGAGAGAATAGAACTTTGAAAGATCGTGAACGAAACAAATAATAATATTCTTCTTTTAGATGAAGAAGAAATAAACAGATTTCACATGTCCATTAAATCCTACTTCTATTAAAACTTGCATTGTTTTGTTAGCCCTTAATCCGTGGCTATTACTTTTTACTCTACTTTTTAGTTTCTATAAATTCTATTGTTTATCTCTTAATCTCAGAAATGACATCAGCTTTATTTTACAAAATCTCGTGTAAGGATCCAAAAGAAAAAAAAAAACTTTTATTATAATACGCGAAGAAATGCCTTTTCTCTTATTGATAAATTACAAAATACATATCATTTGTTGTTTCGAATAAAAAAATTGGACATCAGCTTTTGCAATATTGAGCCCAAACAGAGATAAACTAACATAGTACTTCTACAGCAACGCAAGGGCTATTGGCGACGGACCTCGCAATTTCGAACCTTGGTCCAGTAAAGAGTATAACACCTAAGATGGAGCCTAACTCTTTAAACTTCTACACCATGCCAACGCATACATATGGCTGAGAGCAAAAGTTCATGGGACGCACACCGCTTAGACACATAGGTCTACAGACTAAAAACAAGCGAAGAATCTTTATTTGATGATGATGTGGTGTCATGTCCATGATGGGACCAAGTCAGACAGTACCATGTGCCCAGATGACTGTTTTGGCAATCTGTGCAATATTATCCACATAGAGATTTGTTGACGAAAACAGGACCCCTATTTCTTGTAGAGCAGCAAGAATTGTTGGGCAGTCAAAAATATGAGCCGATGTTAGCTCTGTATTTGAACAGTTATCACAATTCCTATAAGTTCTTCTACCATCCCTATCAATCTTAATTCCTCTTTAATGACCTGTTCTTAGCCTAGAAATGGTCTTTGTTATAAGGTGGTCTCCACTTATATTACGAAGTTGATGCCTTACAGGAATTGACTTCTCTCTGTTTGAAGTTTGCGACAGCATTTTCGTCTAATAAGGTAACATTGATAAAATTGTCTTTATTGAGATTTCTAGCCTTTTTCGCCAGTTTATCCGCATTTTCATTACCTGTAATGTCAACAAGTGCAGGCAACCACTGGAGGAAGTATGAATGTGTGCTTCCCTGAATCTTTATTCATAACACTATAAATAGTTATTTTACAAAATTTATGTTACAGTGAATAATGTTATTAATTATGTTACTTAATTACAGCACCAAAACATAACCTTATTACTTCAATGGACTAAACAATCTATTTCTTATCTTAAACAGGCAAAATTATGAAATAATAATGTTTAATTGTCCGTGACTAAAATGTAAAAGTATACAAGCCGAAAAAGGAAAACCGTTAATTTGTAACTGATATCAGATAATTTTAACAAAGTGATAATTTCATATTAAAAGAAATTGTGAGCTTTGTAAACTAAATAATCAAAACATAATTTCTATACCTCTAAAGCAATGAATAGAGCATTTTTTTTTACAATATTTAAACTGTAATTACGTTCAAAGATACAAGATTTCAAAATAAAACATGTCTAATATGAAATTAATGGAAAAACACTACAAAAGTTCTAATTCATCTCTCAACCTGTATTACTTACATAGATTTCACAACTATCAGCAATTTAAGAGCTTGGTTAACATCATTCATTATTTCTGAAAACAATGCAAGGTACAATTAAAGAATTGTTTCGTTCAAGGTAACAGAGCGTGTGCTCTTTAATGATTCATTACACACATCAGTTTCACCTTTAATTAACACACAAAGTATAACTCAGATGTTGTGTAAGAAACATTCAGAAGAGGAAATTCTCAATTCCTACCTTTAAAGAGGCGATAAAAAATTCATTTCAAACAATTAAAAAGTACTTGAATCATTATATATAAATATTTATATGTATAATAAAATAAGAACTTTTAAACTCTTAAGTGGATTCCCTCTACGTTGTTGTAAGTTTCTTTCGAATCGATTGTATTTTCACTTGATAAATTTATTTCGGCCATTCAGGTTCTTTAAAAAAATCAATTTCTTACAAAACATATTTAACTACTGATTTTAATATTTCACTACCTTCTTTACACAAGCGAGAGTTATAAAACATCACACTTTATATCCAACAAAAATCCTTTATTATACAACCATATAGCTACTAAATCTAAAGACAAAAATTGAAGATTTTTTATGGAATTATTATTTTTTATAAACTCCATTTTATAAATCAGTTACGGAAACAGTTCAAAACTAGACAGCAATGAAAAATGATTTACTTAAGCGAATGTATTATAATTAGAACTACCAAACGATTTAGAAGAAAATATAAAAATATTTTTCACAGAGATTCTGTTTTACAAATCAGTTACGGAGGCTGTTATAAATTAGCCAGTAATAGCAGATAATTTATTTACACACAAATACATTATAATTAGAGCTACCAAAAATATAAAATATAGAATAAATTATAAAATTAATACATCTGAAAGGATATATATTTTAGCAATTACTTTATACATATTTCCTGAAAAGTGAATTGATGGCGAGTAATAATAAGTAAAGTTAATTCAACAACTAATATGTTTTAGTATATCACGTTTCTATTTTTGATAGTTTTGGAACTTTTAATAAGGTATTACCTTTTTTTAAAATTTTATATGAATTACAATTATGTATTCGATTTCTCAATTATGTGTTGAAATACTGACGATACAATTTTTAACAGAGACACACACAATTTATAGTTCCCATACAATACAAATTTAATTTATTGAGTGAAAACTTTTTAATAACTGAGATATTTTTTATTAATCAAGAATTATTTTTGCGAAAAACATTCGAACAAATAATACATTACTAATATACAGTTGTATAATCAATTAATATTAAAGATATCTTTTAACTTTATTAATTAATTTGATCTTAATAAGATACATTTTCTTGAATTGTTTAAATTATGATCGAATATACAACTAATATCAAATAATAACTAATAAAACCTACCATTAATAATGCTAAAAATGTCAATTAAATTAATTGACAAGATATGACTTTGGGAAAATTTAAAGCCAAATCTATGACGTTTGTTTCTGTAACGTATGATTTCGTTAATAAATTCGAAACGAATTTCCACTGTTGTGTGTTCATTCAAATGTAACATAATTCCAAATATTGTGAAATTTCTATTATTTTTAAAGAATAACACTTACTCTTTGCACAAAATATATTTTTTAAACAAAAATTCTCACGGTAATTACTTTATAAAGTAGAAAAACACTTTAAATTGAATTTAAAAAGTGAAATAATATAATTTTATAGAACATTCAAAAAGTTCAAATTACTCATTTCATGTTTTCCCAAGGTTTGGCTTTATTGTTATACTTTATGGTGAATTAAAATCTACTCAAGTTCTTAATTTACCTGTTTTTGAGTAAAAAAAGTAATTCACTACTTTCAGTAGTTAACGAAAATCCCTTGATTGACCATCTGAAACTTTCATGATGCAAAGAAAAGATTTGAAAGATAATGGTTATTTATAGAACAAAGAAACAATCATTTTGTTGGATTGCGGGGAAGCTATACATTTTCACATTGATGTTGATTATAAACCCGGCAGTAGTCTTATATAATAAATAATCTCCATATTTCTAAAAATACATATCCTTATAACATTGCTTATATGATATTAATACGTTACATTTTGAGATAAGATGCAGCTTGTAGAGATATAGAAGGAATTTAAATAATTTACAAATGTGCATCTGCAGCTGTGAAATAAACTAATTCTATATCCAAAATTCTATTCCTCAAACAAATGTTTATTTCAGCTAAAAATGGAATTCTGAAATTGTATAAGAAAGAAACCCTTCTTTGCATTACGTTGCCACAAGACAAAGGTTTAACAACGCTTCACGCGATCTCGATTTGATTTCAAATCTTTAGCGAGTTTTTGCAATGTGTCTGTTTTTATCATCGCGACAGCATCCGCAGACAGCGTAAGCTCTTTCAATAATTATACGAGGATTGGGGCAAAAGTCATGGTAACTAGTTTTTTTCTTGAAGATACCAGTCCGGTTGAAAAATGGGACATATATAGACGAAAGGACAAGGTGTTAATTATATGTGTGGACAATGAATATTACTGAAATATTGTAACACACTAATTTATTACGGTAGTATATGAAGGGCAATATGGCCTTCACTGTGCAAAAGAATGGCAACACAGTACACATAAAGCTGACATGACAAAGCTGGGACTAAAGACCCTCAATGTAGTCCCCTGCTACTGTCACCACATGCTGCCAACGAGGTGGGAGGCGCTGAATACCATCAGCCTCAGCATTTGCCGCACCATGTGTGAATCGGGTCACCTGTTGGCCCACAGCATTAGCAATGTCCTTTCATGTTGCAAACCGTCTACCACGTATTGGTTCCTTAATCTTAGGAATAAGATCAAAGTCACAGGGAGAATTTCTCCCTTGGAGTACGGCTATTTTGATGTAAGCTCAACACAGGTTACTTCCATCTCACACGACACTCACCAACTGACTGAATTCACAGCCCACTCTGCGCTACTACCAGCTATCACAGATACATCTGTTGTTCTGCATACACACTATGCATGCAGAACTTCCACGCGACACGTATACGTTTGTGATCCGTTCACATATCTACACGAAAAAAAAAAAATAGTTGCCATGACTTATGGCCCAACCCTCGTACAATAACAACAAAATTCCCTAGTTACCTGTCTAGAATGCTCTTGGCAAATGCCTAACAGTATCATTTCTCCCTATTTCTGGTTTATTATCCAAATTCAAGCTTCCTGATACCTAATTTTGGCACCTGTGTGTTGAGGTTGTGTCTTAAGGGGAGAGGGGTTAATGGTAAAAGAATACGACATAAGTTCAAAAATATTTTCCTGTGGAAAGCATTCAAACATTAATATTATCTATCTTTTAGAGAACAGGACATTTTATGATATTATTCGTTTGTATATAAGTCTGTTTACTCTGTGCAAAATAAATGTGTTTTATATTTCATTTCTTTAAGGTATCCTACTACGTTCGGAAACGGGATTTTTCAAAAGCCTACAAACGAATATTTTTTTTAATATTTAGTGTCACTTAGATTAGGATACATGTATAAAACTGTTTTAAGAATATGATTACAATAAAAAATTATTCAAATGCTATATTTTGGCAAAAAATGAACATAGAATTATCTATTTTCAAAACATTCTCCTTTTATGAAAAATGCTTCCATATATTAATATTTTGCTTTTTGATTGCTAAGATTTCTCCAGAGAGCCTGAACTAGGATTATTGAAAAATTCACATTTTTTTTTCAGAGTTACTACCAATTGAAATAATAATCGGTGTTGCTTTCCTAAAATGTTTTTATTTTGATTTTTTTAAAATATGGATAAATCCACTTCTAAGTTATATATTTCAAAAATCTTAGTTCAGGCTCTGTGCAGAGGTCTGAGCTATATATGGTCAAAATGTTATTGATATAGAAGAATTATTCATATAAAAGGAGAATGCTTTGAAAATAAATAATTTTATGCTCATTTTTTGCCAAAATATCGCATTTAAATTATTTTCATTATAATAATAACAGCAATTTATACGTGTCTCAAAACAATTTTATATGTGTATTCTAATCTAAGTGACGCTAAATATTAAAAAAATATTCGTTTGTACGCTTTTTTAAAAGCATGTTTCCGAACGTAGTCGGATGCCTTAAGTGTAATGCTAAACTATTTACATTTTAAATATTAAAGCAAAAACAGTACACATTTGGTAATGTATCTAAATTTAAAAAATACTGTGTTACAAAGAGATGTATGCGTCACAGTATCACGCACTGAAATAAAAAATCGGAACAAATTTTCTGCCTCAAAATGCGTTTTATGCTCATTGATAATACACGATGACAGCTTTAATGTTTAGATCAAAAACATTAAATAACTTTGTGTGTGTGTGTGTGTGAATATCTTAAAAATTTTACATCAAATATGTTTAGTTTCAACCAAATTGGCACAGCATTTTTCTTTACCAGTGCTTTAATTGGAAATTAAATATATTAATAGTTAATGACCAGCTTGAGTGAAGCTCAATTTAGTTACTTTTATATGTGACTTTATATAAAATAATATGTGTTTCTGAGAGCTGTAAATACTCACACACTTTTTCAATTTTGTGATATTTGTTTGAATGCTTATAACTCTTTCACTTTTCTCACCTTCACAAACATTTTCTATTCCTTTACATATTTTTTACTCTGTTTACTTCTTTAAAATAAAAAAAAACAGCTAAGCACAACTAAATACGAACCATAAATCAAATAACGAAGCAGACGCTTTTTGACGCGTTATTAGCCAGGAATGCTGAATTTCAAATAAGCGCAGCTTACATCAGTTTCCATTGTTTTACACAGTGGTCTCGGATATAAATTCGAAATATTTCTGTTACTGTATGAATCGCAATTTTAGAGATCAAGCTAAATATTACGATTCTATGAAAAAAATAAGGAAAATATTGGAGGTATTAACGAACTGAAGAGAGGAATTATGATCCTCATTACAGGAATGAGTCTCCATAGAATATATTAGAAAGGAATTATGCTATTTCATCAAAAAATGTTCTTGTTAACACATTATATTAATAAAATTTACAAATAGTTTTCACATTGAAAGTTCTCCTTTGGTTATAACTCATGAGTAATATAATTATAAAGTATTGTGAAGTTTCCATCAGAATTATATGCATACATATAATGCGAGAGGAGGCGAAAATGTTTGAAAATACAGGGTGTATCATTGCAACGGTTACCAATGTTCAAAACAGAGTACGCATGGACGATGGGAAATCACGTAGCAACATATGATCGGAAACGTTTTAATGGCGCGGTAGTGATGACACAAAACACAAGAAAGACAAGACACAAATAAGAAGAGAAAACGTGTGTATTATTCTAAGAACAGCAAGAACGTTAGGCAGTCTTTGGCTGGTGTCCATGGTAGATGGCGCTACATAAGCCGAAGCATCAGATGACAGTACATGCACACAGATGGCTTTTGCTGCCGCGTACTCTATGAATCTTCATTTTGCCTGCCGACAGAGTGGTAGTAGGATGAAACGTTACACGAAAACTGAGCTTACTGATATGCATCTGGATAAGGGGCCACTGATTGCAATGGACGAGCCGCATAGTGGTTGTACGCCCAATGTTACCCAAGGTAGCGAACTCCCAGCCCCGCCTTCTTTGCAGGCTTGCACCAGAGATTATTCGACAGCGGATCCTTCATCGAGGACACACAGGAACGTGAGTGAAGAGCAAGAACGTCAACCAATGAGGATACTGTGCTGGATCTGGTACAAAACAATTCCGGTACAAGTACCAGGGCTATCACCAGGGGATTTCCCATATGACCGTCTGGCAGACTCCATATACTAATGACGTCCACACCTATCACCCCTACATGCACCCTTATTGTCTCTTTAATGTTCTTTTTTCTCAATTTATCATTGTACTAAGGATAATAAATATGTTTTCTCCTCTTATTTGTTACCTGTCTTTCTTCTGTTTTATGTTGTCACTACCAAACCAGGAAAGCGTTTTCTACCATGCATTGCTATGTGATTTCCCATCGTCTAGGTCAGGGTCATCGTCTCGTCTTGAGATGACTTTTCCAAGGCGTTGTCTACTTCTAATTTTTTTCAATCTGTTGCGGTTCACCCAATGTCAGTGGCGCACACAAGGAGGGGAGGCACTGGTCCGGACCGTCCCCCAAAGGCCTTGATTTTTTTTTACCGATTGATTTTAATTCCATGTATACAGTACGATAAACATAATTAAGTAATTGTTATTAATAATTTTTATTATTATTTAATGCTGAGTATTTATTTAGTAATATATTTTTTCCTGTTTTTTGTTCCCGACAATCTAAAAAATTAAAAAAATTCGCTTGGCTGCGTATTGTGTTATGACACCAGAATGGTAGACTTTCGACCCTCGAGCACGCCCCCCCTTCCCTGAAAATTTTTTGTGTGCGTCAATGCCCAGTGTCGTAGGTGTGATAAGATAGGAAAAGGGGGGTCTACAATATTTATTATAAATTAATAATAAATACGGAATACGTGTGCTTAAAGATCTAAAATTAAAAAACTAACACTTTTTTAAAACTGCGTTTAAAACAACAACAAAAAAATGCAAACATAATAATAATAGCTACAATTGTAATAATATCAAATGATACATTTACTATCAAACAATTTAAAATACATAAAAAAAGACATTTTTATCTAAAGTTTCTTATCTCTTAGTTTTTAATCTAAATTTTTTTATATAATGTTAGTTTTCGTTGTTATAGTCAGTATTAGGCTTTTATATAGTCTGCATACTTCAGCCAATCTTGAATATTTCCGTTTATAATTACTAACTGCTAAAATCTTCAAGCGGTCATCCCAAAATGTCTCGGCTGTCCACCGGTCGATCGCGATCGACGTAATGCCCACCCTGGGTGTAGGTGTACTCTATCTGTCCTGAAAGTCCATCGCTGTACTGATACACCCTATATATACGATTGCATAGTCTTGCATTTGACGTTTTTTGATTTTGCTACGTCTTTTTTTATTCGGCAAAGTTGGTCGACGGTATAATACGAAAGAGTACCGATTTTATTATGTAATATAGTTATACCCTGAACTTACGCGATAGGTGAGACTGAATGATAACCGCGTAAGTCGGGGTATAACTTAGCATATAAATACTTGTAAATTATTTTTAGTTGGGGATGGATACGAAAGAAAATAATTTTTTGAAAAAGAAAATGTTTAATAAAATCTTAGATAGCACAAATACAAAATCGCAAATCCGATTTATTTTGATGTAGAAAGTTTCCTAAAATCTAACAAAGTAGTATGCCGTCTCAAAGATTAATTTTTTTTCTCTCCCTCAAAATTTTCTCGTAACATGGTAATATTTTTTTTTATTCCTTGTTTTGTTGAAAAAATACGTTCTTCGTCGGAGTCTGTATTTTCTAAAAAATTTTTGTAACGCTTTTTCAACCAAACTGAAGCCTTCTGTCAAATTCCGAAACGTCATTCCATCTCCTGATTGATTGATTGAATATTAACGTCGCACTGTTAAGCTACACGAGGGCTTTTGGTGACGGACCACGTAATTTTGAACCATGGTCAAGTGACGTGGACGACACCTGAGCTGGCACCCCTCTCCTAACTACCACACCAACGGGAGGACGTTTCAGCTCTCGACAGATTTAACGTGCATCGCTGCCCTATACGGCGGGTTTTAGTGGTACTGGGATCGAACTCGTGACAAAGCAAGCCACGATCCGATACCTATATCTCCTGATTGAACTGGGTCTAAAAACTCAAGTTTTTCAACGTCTTGCTCTTGCTCATGCATTTCTATGAGCTCATCCATTGTCCTCCTGATTGTGGGAATCCATCAGTTCTGAACGTCATCACTATCCACTTCTAAATTGATTTGCCTGACAAAATAAACAACTTCTTCAATCACATTACCTATTTCATCAGGCTCTGGCACCTGATTCCTCCTGAGTTTCAATGATGGGGGAGGGGGAGAGAAGGGGGTAGAGAAGTGGGGAAGAAGGGAAGGGGGGAAAGAAGGGAAGGGGGGAAAGAAGGGGTCAATAGACGAATCGAAGATATTTGAAAATCGCGTAATTCCGGGTTCACGTAAATCAGGGTAGCTTAAGTCGCGAAGTACTGTTGTATATCAAAAGCACTGGCGTAGCTAGCTCTGAGGGGCCCCTGTATCAAAATTCCTTCGGGGCCCTATTAGTGGGATTGTAGTTACACATGGTGGGGTCCTGTATCATTCATACGGCTGATACGGTGGTAGCAACGCCCCTGATCAAAAACTGAGACATTTTATATAAAAATACATTTTTATAAGCACGTTTAACGTTACAGAAAATTGCTAGAGTCAATTTTAACTCATTGAACTGAGTTGATTTCTTTATGTACACAAGATACACAAAATATCCCATTCTTTGTGTGTGTGTGTGTGCTAATTACGATAGTATCACATAAATTCACAAATATATCATTCCAGAAATCATAATTCCCCATAAAACAAGATTATTCAGTCAAGTTAAGTTCTTAAGCGAAAGAACTATCGTAATTTACATTACGCAAAGTATTCCTATATTTGCGAAGTAATTAATCCTATGTTAATCTTACGGTTTGCATTTCCAATCAGATTCGCTTCAAATGAAGGAAGTAAACAGTTCTAATTATATAGGTCAAATCTCTTGCGTGAGACAATTTTAGTTACGAACTCCCCCATTTCCGCGTGTTCCCCCTCTCCGATAAAATTGACAAGACATGCAAAAGCAAGTCCTTACGTCGCATTTAGTTTAAGCGACCTTAAATTTCATTTTTGCTTCCCTTTGGATTAAAGAAAAATCCAGTTTCTTCAACCGCGACCTTCAAACGCAAAGAGCGGTGCCACTGTGTTCTTGTTACTTTAGAAAGAATATTAAACAATGACATTAAGAACTATTCATTTGCGCTGAAAGCGAGTAAAAAAGAATTATGCAGTTTCAAAATGAAAAGATTGAACAGTTGAGTCAATTTGAGATAGTTCGAACAATTAATTGTTTTAATGTGTTCCATTAAATTGTTGAATGTGGGTTTTGTTTTTAAGATAAAGGATCGGAAATCTATTAGGTATGAAGTAGGAAGTAGAAAATAGTCTGGTTGGTTCAATGGACTGCTTTTACCTCATGAGACGGAAACCGTATTTGCGAAGCTGTAACTAAAGACGAAGCGAAATTTTAGGATGGAATTACTCTGAACATTTTCGATTAATACCTCAGAAGAATGAAGAGTTTTGCTTTCACGCAATTGTTCACGGAAAAGAATGAGAAAAATACAGTGAAATACGTTTAACGCGAATACGCTTAAGGTATCCGACTACGTTCGGAAAAGTGATTTAAAAAAAGCGTATAAATGGATAATATTCATGATATTAAGCGTCATTTGGATTAGAATATATGTGTAAAATTGTTATAAGAATATTATTAGGATAAAATATTATTTAAATTCAATATTTTGTCAAAAAATGAAGTTAGAATTGCCTATTTTCAAAACATTCACCTTTGACGAAAAATGCTTGTATAATAATAATGTTTTCCTTATAGAAAGCAAAGATTTCTCCAGAAGGCCTGAACTACGATTTTTGAAAACATGACATTTTCAACATGATCACTATTGGGTATTTACATATTATGCCATGAAACAATTTCGCCAAACGAAAAGACATTGCTAAATCCAAAAATATCACCAAATCTTGTTATCGTTATTATTGCTATATTCGCGAAAGTGCACGGGAACGGTTCCCACTATTGGCTGCATATCGCGGCATTTGGCAACATCTTTTGGTATGACGAAATTGCTTAACGGTATAACACGAAAGTACCCCATAATGTTATGCTATAGGATGTGACATCAGCAAATGATTATCTTTCATAAATTTGGTTTTAATATCATTATTATGATAGAGAGGCTATATTTTTGATTTTAAGTAAGTGCTTTAGTGGGATTGATCACGAAATAATAGCAGCATTTTCACAAGTTTCGAAATCAAGCCATGAAATGTAGAACAACAAAAATAAATTAAGAAAACGATGAGATATTTACAAGTTTCTCAAATGGGAATTTTAAAATGTATTTCATATTCACAACAGCGTAACACACAAAAATTTTAACTCCAGCTTCAATTAATTTCAAACCGTGTTAGTTAAAAATAATTTCCCAGATTTTCTTGTAAAATTCTGTTTGCGTTATAAAGACTGACCTTTTTTTAATAGCAGAAAGTAATATATACTAGACGTACGTGAATCAGATAAGATGGTAATGTACAGACAATATTAATTTATTTTTCCACACATTTACAAAAACAAACCACTGACTTACTTTCACCTAAACCGCCTACGAGCATGATTTAGATAATCCCATTTAACCCAAAAATTCGCAGTCTGCGTTCATTGAAATTTTATTTTTGTGTTACAAAAAAAAGAAATGCGTGACGTGTATAGTAGATGCAGTAGCGATGAAGAAACAAGCATGTGTTATAAAGAATAGTGGCTTTAAATTGTACAGAACTACGATATGAAACTTTTGTGTGCATTGTGTATATTTGCAGGACAAAATGGATGTTCGTCTTAATTCTATAAGAATTTTATTTTCATGCTTTATATCCAAAATGGTAGTTCCTAAGACAACGTTTCGCAAACTCTGGGGTGCGCCCCCCAGGGGGGCATGATAACTTTACGTGGAGGGTGCGAGTACATTGAAAAGCCGAGAATAAATATTATTTAAAAAATTATTGATTTACTGAAAGTAAACAAACAAATTATTTTGACATAAAAGAAATAAATAAAATACACATTTAAACTGATGTAATATACTTATATTGTAGAAATGCATCAGTACTGCACAACGCATTTTATAATTATTTTAATAATACAAAGTTAAGAACCAGTTTAATAATTACTGGTGCATGGACTTGTCAAACATAAAAAATTACGTACAAAAATTGACTCTATCTTGATAATTTGTATGATTTATATTCAATGCCTTAACTGCCGATTAAAAGTTACACGATTCGCTCCCCAATGCCACCGTTTTTCACTTAGGCGCGAGTATGTGATGTGTTGGAAGGGAGGGGATAGAAGGAATAAAAAAGAAAATCCTCAGTAAAATAAGTAAATTCTTCGCAAACACTGTCAAGGTCCCTTTATTGCATTCCAAAACCTTCGGAATAATTTTATCGATAGCAGTACTCAGAAAAGATTATAATTCGGAAAGGCGTATATATACGTCTAGGGCAATTAACGCTTTGGATGAGAGAGACATTTATATACGCCGGTTGCACTTAAGAGGTTAAAGTAGTATTGTAGCTTAAGCGTCAAAGTAGAGAATAATTGAATTAAATAATTGTTATTGTATGAAAAGGGGGGCAATGAAAATTATGATTGAATATTGGGTCGTAAATATTTAAAGTTTGAGAAGCAATGTCCTAAACCAATGGAGTACACACAGATCTCGTGTGTGTGTGGAGGGGGCTGTTAAATTCTAAAAAACACATAGATGAAAGCGCAGATGGGTATTCTCTATGGTAAAAATTAAAAATTTGTTGGTCTATGGGGGTTGAACACTTCTTGTGTACGCCACTGTCTTAAGCCGGGCGAACACAGACTATTTTTATGGGAGCGGCTTATATTAAAAAACCTCTCGTAGATGAAAGTTCTGAGGTATATATGTTAATATTAAAAATCTCTTGGTGCATGGGATAGGCGTGATTCCCAATCCCCACCCTTATGTACGCCCCTATCATGAGCAAATTTCTATATTTAGGCACTATAACCAAGACTAATACAATTTCTTCTATTCTAGGTTATAAATAAATGTTTATTTATTCTATATATATAAATAAATTTATATTTACAAATGTTAACACTACTTTAAGATGACTGACTACTTCGGAGCGGTAATTTTGCAAAAACGTATAAAGGAATATATATATATTGATATTTGGTGTCACTTGAATTAGAATATGTATATAAAAAATTGTCCGAAGAATATTATTACAAAAATTATTTAAATGTAATTTTTTAGCAAAAAATGAAGAATGAATAACATTTTAAAAACATTCTCCTTTTCTCCAAAAATGCTTATATAATAATGGTATTTTGCCTATATATAGCTGAAACCTTTGTACAGAGCCTGAACTAGGATTTTTGAAGTATATAATTTAGAAGTGGATTTATTCACATATTTTATAATACATCAGAGAGTAGAGAAGTTTTAACAAGAAATACAGGTTGTTATTTCAATCGATAGTAACTCTGAAAATAATGTGAATTTTTAAAAAAAATCCTTGTTCGGGTTCTGTAGAGAAGACATAATTTTATTACAGAAACAAAGGAAAATGTTTGTAAAATATGTAATTTTTTTTCACTGTTTGCCAAAAAATTGCTTCTAAATAAGTTTTTACTTACATTCTATTTCGGTGACACTAAATACAAAAAAAATTTATTCATTTATATGCTTTTTCAAAATCACGTTTCTAAACGTGGTCAGATACCTTAAAAAAATATATATCATAATTAATTTGTTCTAAGACATTCTAGAATTAATTTTAAAATTTGAAATGCTATTTTAAACACTGTCTGTGTAAGATCATGTTTAATATAGCGTAGACATGAGAGTAATTTATTAAAATAAACCCTATACTTCAACATGTTATTTTTTATTCCCATTATTCATATTAAATTTTGTCCTCGATTGATTGATATGACATAATTTAAAAGAAAGCGTTTTGTTAAATCCTGAAACAAGTTGAAATGCGTTCGAAATAAAATCCGTTGTTCAGTCTGAATATATATATAAAGATGTTTGATCGAGAAAGATCTTGTGTATTTGGTTTAAGAAAACTCTATTTCTATTTCAAACAGCTTTTACGCGCGCGCGGAACAATATATTTTCCTTATTCGAATTTCTTCATTGTAAACATTTCAGATTTTTGAAATATACTGAAAAATGTCACGCTTCTGATTTTGCTTCGAATACATAAGTTCACCCAGATTATCCTGTTTACAAACAAATGTAAAGCCTTTTCCTGCACGTGGAACAAAACAAAATTGAAATTCAGAAAGTAGAAAAATAACCATTCATCTTCACACTTCTGGCATCGGAAAATCTCACTTTCACCTCAAAAAGCCACCTCCAGAAACCGTGTCAACAATCCCATTTAACACCAAATACATTGCAGCACGTTTTTGGAAGAACTCTTCAATCTGTAACACCATTATTTAAATCCGTGACGCCTATGGACGCGGTCGCGATTAAGTAATCAATTGTGCGTTAAGACAGAAAGAACTTTTAAAGAACCACAACATTTTCGAGAGGAAAAAAAAAGATTGCATTTTAGTATATCAATTAGTAAGTAGGAATATACAGGTAGTTTTTAAAAAATAATGGAAACACTTATGAATAAAAGTGACATTTTTGAATGTGCTTACTTTGTATTAAGATATCATAATAGCGCAACCAGTTTCTTTTATAAATAGAAGTATATGTATTCTGGTACTATGTGATAGCTTTATTCAAGTTATTTTTTCAAAAGCATAAAATGCCATACCTCTCAAATTTTCAAAGAGGCCAGTCAGACAACATACACACAGCGCGGCAAGGCAAGCTTGGCGAAACAAAATAGTGGAGGGAAAGAGAAGCTCAGTGAAAGAGACCAAAGGGTATTGACGCTGACTGTGATCTAAAAAGAGACCACAGAGGTCAATCAGCATCTGGATTCTCCAATGTCAATTATTCCAGTTAGAAGGTACCTTCATAAGAACATTTACGGCAGTGCAGCAATAACTAAGCCACTTGTCACAGATGTTAATGCCAAACGTCGTCACACTCAAAAAACCTGCTCGATTGATAATTGGAAGAAAGTAATATGATCTGACGAATCGTCTTGTACAGTTTTCCTTACAACAGCAGGAGTGCACGTTTGGAGGACACATGAACAAGCTTATGATCGTGATTGTCTTCTTCCAGTTGTCAGGCATGGAGGTGGATTTGTCATGATACGGGCAGTCGTATCATCGTTTTCTACTGGACCAATCGTAACACTGAAAGGAAGTATCACTGGAGAGAAGTATAGAGAAATTTTAGCTGATCAGGTCCATTCTATGATACAAACTTTATTTCTTGTAGGAGATGGAATATTCCAGGGTGATAATATACATATTAATATAGCAGGACTTGTCCAATCATGGTTTGATGAACATGAGGATGTAATTAAACATCTACCTTGGCCCACACAGTTACCCGATCTCAATATAATTGATCAGTTAGGGTCTGTTTTAAAGCATTAAATACGGATTCAATATCCTCTACTGGTATCTCCCCAGAACTTTCACAATATCTCCATAAAGAATGGTACAATATTACTCTAAACTCTATTCAGTACTTGTATAGATCAATTCCTAGGCGAATCCAAGCTGAGTTACATACCAAAAAAAAAGGCGGTTTTATACACCATTCTAATGAAGGATTATTTATCAATTTAAGGTGTTTCCATTATTTTGATTACCACCTGTACATGCA
>BMAV01024885.1:285332-296674 GCA_019973955.1 Trichonephila inaurata madagascariensis | reverse complement strand
ACACAAAAAAAAAAACCCACCGTTTGAAAGAATTTGAAAAAAAATTCAAGTTTTAATTATATTTCTTACTGAGTGAAACCTTCGTTACACGACATACCTCAATGCGATAATCTGGTTCCTGCCACACTACCCAACATGGTACTTACAACAGTGGGGTGTAACGGAGAATATTAGCACCCCCTGAAAACTCAGATTTTGGGCCCCAAGCCCAAATACGTACTTAGCGTCAATTCAAACTTTGGGCCCCATAGAGCCCCCTAGCCCCTGGGCCTCTCCCGCAATGCAGGGGTTGTTGTGGAGGTTTACGTTCCGCCACTGACTAGCAATGTTATTGACAGCACGTGTTATCCTTTGACGCAGTTCTGCTACATCACGTGGCAAAGGGGGTGCAAAAACCAGGTCTTATGTAAGAGACAAAGTTATAGTATAGCATGATAGCTTTCCTAAACTGTTAATAGTACCATGGTGAGTAGAGTGTAGCAGGAACCAGACTATCACATTGATGTATGCCGCGTAACCAAATTTTAAAAAATTGAATACTTGTAAGGTATGCAGATTAAACTTGAATTGTTCCTATATTCTGTAAAATGTTCTTTATTGTTGTATTCGACTTATAGTTTTTTTTAATTTTTATTCATTTATTTTTACTATAGTGCTTCGAACCCCCGGAGGGAATTATCAACATTCCTGCTACTGTCTGTCAGTAAATGATTAATGGAAAAACTTTGCTAGAATAATTTTTTTTCAAATTCTTCTAGAATTATATATTATAAAACAGTTAAAAAAAACTATCGTCCATTAATATTTGTTATTATATTACCATCAATCATTATTTTTTCCCTTAAACTTCGTCACTGTTTTTCAGTCTTTAAATTGCTACCTATGCTCCATTAAAATTAATCCTTAACATATAATCAAATGATACAAAGTTTTGAGCTACTTCAAATGAGTAACATGTAGAAAGAAGGTTCATAAAAATAATGCTTTGGGAGGAATCACTACAACATTATTATACCTTAGGAAATAATTTGTTACAATCTTTTATGTTTATACATCCGCGAATCCTTTTCAAACTCTGTTAGGATTGAAAATAAAGTCATACTCTCATTAACTTGAGAAAAAAAGATTTTCAAAAGTTTCGTGTCTATCAACAAACATATCAAATATTACAATGAGAGTTGAAATATATATATAATTTAAACAGTCTTTTATTTATAACTACCTACAGTTAAAAATGCACCCGTTCTTCGCACGGGTGCATTTTTAAACGAAACTAACGAGCATAACATTTATGTAATACATATAATGATGTTAAAGAACTCCATAAAATATAAATTGCATGTGCTACACGCGTGGCGGAACAAATTCCCTAATCGAAGGGATGGGGTGGAAGGAACGGAAAAGCTGAAAACTCTCTCAACGATTGTGTAGTTAATTTTTTTAAAATAAAATGCACTAATTGATATTTTTCCTATTTTTCAATAAGATAATCGTGGCCGGGGTAATCGAGTGCTTATGGTCGCGAACTCATGGTCGGCATTGTTGTTGTCCAGTCTTACGTTCAAGTGTTAGTGTTACTAAAGGCCCACCTTCTGGAGACAGGTCTTAAATCTGTCGAATCTCATATTGGCGTGGTGCAAAAGTTGGAAGAGAGGGTGCTAAATCAGGTGTCGCCCTCCTCACTTGATGTGGTTAAAAATTAGAAGTCCGTAGCCAACAGCCCTCGTGCTACTTCATAGTGTGACGTCTATAAACATTCACTCCCGGAGTGAAGGGGCCAACGTTTGGCATGAGGTCATGGTCTCAAATTCTTGGACAGCGTTGTTGAAATCTAGTGCTGTGTAGAGGGTCTAAGGTACGTCAAATTTGTCCAGTGAGAGTTATTAACGTCGCATTATAAAGCCACACGAAGGCTATTGTTGATGGATGTCGTATTTTTGAATCTCGGTCAAACTACGAGGGATGACACTTGAGCAGGCACCTCCCTCTCCGAACTACCAGACAAAACCAATGGAAGGACTTTGAGACGACGGATTTTACGTGCATCGGCCACGTCTAACCGACTGGTCTTGCATCAGGATTTGAACCCTGTTATTAACGTTGGATTATAAAGTAACACGAGGGCCACACGCACACACACACACACATACAATGGTGACGGCAGTGGTTTAATGTACACCCCCACAACCCCTATATCACGGATGGGGGGGGGCAAAACCAGACTGACGCTAAAGGCCTGGCTTGGGGCCCCAAACTTGACTTTGCAAGAGGGCCCTCTCTGTTACTCTACTGGGTGACGGACTTTGTTATTTTGAACCACGGTCAAGTGATATGGACAACACTTGCGCTGGCATCCCCTTTTTCAAATTTTTACACTATGAATGCCTTTGAACCTCGACAGATTTGATCATAGCTCAAAATTACGAGGTCCGTAGCCAATAACCATCGCGTTGCTTTATAGTACGACGTAAATTAAAATAAAATCAATCTCATGGATTGACTAGTCAGTCTATCAGTTGTTTTCAAATGGGCTTGACGATTACATTAAAACAACAAACTTCACTGACGACCCTTCCATTTCAGATCCAACCCCAAAAGCTGTGCTTGATAATTCGTCAATTCACTTGAGCAGAAAAATAACCATTAACTCCCACACCTCCAATACCAACAAACCACTGCCTTACATCCAAAAAGACCTCCCCCTAAAGACCGTGTCAATAATCCCATTTAGTCGAATACTTCTCAGCATGTTGAAAACTCTTCAATCTCCATCAGGAACTGAATCCGTGACGCCTGCGGATGCGGTTTCGATTAAGCAATCAAGTGTGCGTTAAAAGAGAACCTTTCTTGGGTCTACAGGTGAAAGCAGGAGAGAGAAGAATAGAGAAAGTGGATTTAGAGCAGCTGTGCGTAAAATTTTATTGCGTGTTTCGTGTCGTCAGGTCTATTAGAGAGTTTTCATCGGGGTGGTTTTTTAGAGTAAAAGCGTCTTGGGGTGGGGGGGGGATAGTCTAGTTCCTGGAGGTTGTATGCACTAGTTGTTAGATGATAGCGCGTGAATAAAAATGAAATTTCGTGAAAGGTTATGAATGCCAATTACTTTGTAATCGTTGGGGTTTTATCTGTGCATGTGTTAAAAGAAATGAAATACGTGAAATTGAGAAAGTAGTGCGCAGATGCTTTAAAAGGGTTAATAATAGGTATAGGTAATGCTATTTCAGTTGTAACTCATTTTTTAAAAATATTTTATTGTGCTAGCAGTTTTGTAAGTTAAAGTAACATTCACATGAATGTTCATAAAAATAATGTTGTCGAGTTCTTTAACATATACAAAGAGCATGACTTTTTTTTCTGCAAAAATTTCTATTTTTTTCAATTTTTGTTATTAATTCCCATTCTCCCTCTATATATTTATATATCTTGTTCAAATTTTCAATCGTTAAATAAATTCTTTTTATTCATCCACTCAAGTTCAAATACATTTTTTAAAACTTGTAGAGGATGACACTTGATTTTAATACATTTTTTTTCAAATATTAATCCATTAATTAAATTGAATTAATTAATTTTAGTTTTATAAGGGAGAAAAGTTTTCCCTTATGTAAGATATTTAACAGGATATATATAGATTTAGGAATAAATACAGTCAGTGGCGAAGCGCACTGGAGCACTGGAAAATTTCTTTTTTTTGCAGATTCTTTTTTCATTCTGGGTTCTAATCTGAGTCAAGGAGGGAACAAAATGGAAAATGAAGGATGTGAAAAAAAGATTGAAGAAATTTATTAGGCCACTTAATATTGTGATTCTGCCATATGTATATACATATTTGAGTTAATTGTAATTATTTAATAAAAAGTTACTAAAATAGAACTTTTCTTTGTTGACCTTAGTAGAATTTGACTGTTTTAATATTTATAAACTAATTTTTTAATATTAGTTGTTATATTTTAATTACATTCTATATATTAGTTTTACATATTTGTTGAGGGAATATTTGCTTAGAGAATTTCATTAAAAATATTATAATATCAGAATCAACAATGTATTTTTTGTTGCGTGATTTTTATTTATATTTAGCGAACACATATTTATAATTTTTAATAAATTTGGACAAACCAAAACACGGAAAAATATTCTATGTAAATATATTTAAGATACAAAAATGATTTGACTTATTCGTAAACATTCACTAACATTTTGAAGTAATTAAGTTGATAAAATAGCAAAAGAGAAAGAAATGCTAAGAAATTAACGTCAACTTCATATTTGTTAAGAAATATCTTCTTATTTTCAGTAGACTATTCAACTTCCACGTTGTTTTGTAACAAATAGACACAATGACTTAAATCTAAAAATTATTATCCATGAAACTGTTCCTCAAGGACAATTTTTGAAATTATGCAAAAATTATTTAGAACAGTAAACAGGATTCAGCACACTTAAAGGATTTATTAACTATGTTTTCTTCCCGTTGAATTTTTGACAAAAACAACATGCATTAAACCGTGAATTAATGTCGAAATTAAGACCGCTTATAGTCCAGTGAGAGTCAAAATCGTATTTCGAGAAGATTTTTCACGCTAACCTGATTTGAATTTCTCGCACGAGCAAAAAAAAAAAAAAAAAAAAAAAACGATTTTCCCACTTATTTAGTAAACAGTTTTTGTAAGCGTATATTTACTTATCTAATTTAAATAAATTTTTTGAGAAACTTCAAAAATCGAACAATGGATTTTTGAAAATATTTTGAAGCGTGGTTTTATCTCTTTAGATAAATCGTTTTGGAACAGAATTCTTGGCGGGTTTTGTATTCCAAAAGTATAAAGTAAAGTAGTAAGATGCGTACGATTAACATTGATGAAGCACAGACGCTATAGCGCAGGGATGGCGAACCTTTATGGATCAACGTGCCATTTTTTTTCAAAAGAAGTGTTTATTGAGATAAGGACGTGCCGTCAAAGAATTTTTGACATGTGAATGTTGGGAAAATAATAAAACTAAATACTAACAACTCAAAACTCTTTATTTACTACGAAAAAATATCTTTTGTACTTTATAGTTGTAAATGTTTTAGTTATATACGCGTATAATTCAAATTAAAGTAATATTAGTGTGACTTCTGTTGTGTTACAGATTGGATGACAAATAACTTATATTAGGATTGTAAGATGTTACTTTTAGTAGAATGCGTACTGAATTGGAGCCATCTGTCCAATGGTTTCCCAGCAATTAATTATTTTTGCTGTGGTTCACTCTTTTGACAAGAGGATTTGTTTCAAAATGCTTTTTTCCGGACTATGTTCTGCATACTTCCAGAACCTAAGACGCTCACCGCTTTGTTGCCTTTACTAATCATGCTATATTTCTAGATTCACTAAGTTTGAAATTCTCTGTTACACTTGCTATCTTACTTTTTGTTATTTTGCTGAACTAGCCATGTTAAATAACAGGCAAAAATCGCAAATATAATACAAATAAACTTTAAAATACACTTGTGTCAACGAAATTGACAATGCTATTCGTAGACAAATTTTGCATCATTAGCAGTTGTAGTTCACGACGTAACTAAGGCCACCCCGGGACCGATCCCTCGCGTTTGTTCGTAATACTTCATTAGTTAGTTCATCACTTAGTTATTTTGAAATAAAATGCAAACCATTTTGAGCGCTGGCGTGCCCAATATATTGCTTCGCGTGCCATTAATGGCACGCGTGCCACTGGTTCGCCATACCTGGCATAGCGGTTAGTTACTCTGACTGCTGTGTCGTAGGATCTGGATTCGAATGCCGGAGCGAGGGAGTGAATATTAACGTCGCACTGTTCAGCTATTCGAGCGCTTTTGGCGACGGACCTCGTAATTTTGTACCATGGTCAAGTGACGAGGACGGCACCTGAGCTGGCACCTTCTCTCCTAACTACCACACTTTATCAATATTAGGATGTTTGAACTCTCGAAAGATTTAACGTGCATTGCTCCCCTACACGGAGGGCCTTCAACGGTACTACGTTCGAACTCATGACACGCCTTCCACGAGTCCGTTACCTTGACCATTAGGCTGCCGCGGCCACTCTAATGCCGGAGAAGGCATGGATGTTTGTAAATGCCTGTGAGGCATGGGGGCACTCTAAAGATTCGTCGAGTCACAAGTACTCTCAAGGGATTGGTGGAAGGAAAGACAGACGTGAGACATCTGACCACCCCAAGGGTGTTCGCCTTCAAAATAGGGTGGAACGGATCCAAAACGTGCTGTCACCTGCATGGTGCTCAAAGCGGCGGCTAACAGCAGACGTAAGCTAACCCCTTGCTACGATGAATTTTGTGGGCTTTTATCTGGCTCCCTTGAACTGGTGGCATTTACAACAACACAAGATCCTTAGTTTTAAAGGTTGTGGGTTAAATTATCCGAAATTGTTAAAATATTAAAGCAAATCTAAGCTAATGCCATGGAGTCTACTAGTTGACATGGAAAGCGGAATCGGAACACTGGCAAACTGTACTCAGATCTGTGAAGACCGTCGCCAATAGCCATTATGTAGCTTCAAAGCGCTATTTTAATAAACAATCAATTAATCAATCATTTGAGATTGTGAATGGCTTTTGTACACACATGATCTTTGATGAAATCAATTAACAAGGGCTGGACTCATTGGTTACTTTTTCGAGAGTAAATAATAAGAAAAGAGAGAAGAATCCTGAAAATAAAATTTTTTATAACTATATTGATAAAATTAAATTTTGATAATCTTCGGAAAAATATGTGTTTTTAACTTTCCGTCATTCATCATCAGAATTTTTTTTGTTGTTGTTTAAACAACTATTCAACTTAAAGAATTAAACCCATGGAAGTAAAAATAATTGAATCGAAAATGCTGATCTCGAATACGATCGCTTTCCAGTTGCAAATTTTATCATTTTTTTGTATGAGAGGAAAATCAACGCATATTGTATTACGCTACTCTTGAAATTCGAGATAAATGTTTTAGTTTACCGGAGGTGCAACAAAATAAAAGGAAAAAATTTGGAAGTTATGGTAGCAATATATGTATTTTTTAAAGTATTAGTTATCAACCGCGTTATAGAAATTCATGGGTCACTAAATGTAAAATTTTATATTTGGCGGACCTCTAATAGGATTGACCATTATATAGCGGACCACTATAACTATACTGTCACTTTTTTTTAACACGCTTTTATTAGCGTCACCTGTATATAACGGAATCTTAGAACTTGAGGATTTTTACCCACTTTATATAAAAGGCCATATTAATTTGAAATTTCGCACACTTGTCAAGGACCGATGATAATGCAATAATTTAATAATTTTGTTCCATTGTCATGATCAGGATAGTCAGGATTAACGATTTCCCATTTCCAGATTTGGCGACTTAATCCAGATTTGGTGACTAAAGTTACAACTCGAAAGCGAAAATTTTCATTGTTTTTTCAAATACAACAAACAAAAAAGATTATTTCGGGAATGAATAAATGATAGTTTATATAAAAAAAAACACTCTTGTGTTGTAGATCGAACTAAAAAATGAAAAATAAATTATAGTTTGAAAAAACTAAAAACACACGCTTTTATAGTTAATAGAACTTAAAAGCAAAAAATAATTCTTAATATGAAAATAAAATGATTAACGAGAAAATTAAGGCCATTGTGGTAAAAGCGCGTGGGGTGTTTTGCACTACATTTTTTTACACAAACTCTGCATTTCGAAATAGAACTAGTAAGAAATTAGAACAATTGATATCGAGCACCACAGTTAGTGTAAAAAATGTAATACAAAACACCCCACACGCTTTTACAACAATGGCATTAATTTTCTCGTTAATCATTTTATACTCATATTAAGAATTATTTTTTACTTTTTAGTTCGGTTCACTATAAAAGCGTGTTTTTTTAGTTCTTTTAAACTGTAATTTATTTACAACTCTATTTGCATTTCCATGCCACTGCAAAGGAAGAAAAATCCGGCAACACAAAGTAGTATCAACAAACTAAAATGTTAGCCACCAATTTACCATGATTATACTAACTCTCCCTTTGAAATGTCACTAGATACACCAACAAAAGTAACTAAAAAGTCACTAAAATCAGAAGGAATATCAATAAAGTGGTATATATATATATATAGCTAAATTTTTATTAAAAAAAGTATAACCCATATTCCATAACACGTTTTGTTATTTGTCAGTTTTGAAATTGAATCTTCATAAAAATATAAATAATGTCACAATTTTTCTGCGAACCATCAAAATTTTATCACTGATCCCCTCTGTTGGAGACTGCTGTTTTAAAGAATACAAAGCAAATTCGGTAAAAGAGCGTACAACAAAAGCTAACTGTTCCGTTACGAATTCGAGACCAGAAGAATCGTGATTATAGTCAGTGTAATCACAAAGATAAAATTTAAAAAGCGTAAATGGTGTTAAGATTCTAATAATTATAGATTTTCTAGTTAGTTAAAACACATATATAACAACTTAAAACCATTTTTGTTCTCACCAAAATTAGAACATCAAAAAACTCTACTGTTGCAGTTAACAACTTATTGTCTGACACTAATAATAAAGATCAAAATATATTTGACTTAACGTCACGTGAAATTCTTATTCTTAAGAGTGATAGAGTGAAATTCTGTTAATAAACCATAAAATCATAGTAATACACATCTTTTCAACAAATGGAAAACCTCTAAAATTTAAAAGGATGAGGAGGAAGCGTATCATATAATCTAAACTAAAAGGTACAGTATTGACTGAAAACTTTGATTTTATTGAGTTATTTAGAATGTCAGAGATTTATATATAAAACCCCGAAACATTTTTTGGGGAAAAGTTTGTAGAAATAGCTCGTAATGTGACGTCATAGTCGCATGTTAAATGCAACCAGTCAATCTGTTAATGTGCTTCGCTGCTGCTAACTTTTGATTTCTGCAGAAACTTGTGAAGGGGCTTTTATCGCAATTTCTATTAACTGTCCTTTTGGGGTTCTTTGGGGCCAGAATGGCAATTCTTTCCAACCAACTCAAGAAGAAGGACGTGTATATGTAAATTAGGAATCATATATATATGGGAAGTTAAGCATTCGCGAGGTCGCTAAATGAAAGTGGAGTCGCTAAATGAAGTCTCTAGGTGTGGTTGCTAAGTAGAAAGGTAGTCGCAAGGTGATATGAGAAAAAACTAGAAGAGGAATCTTAATCCTGGAAATTAGCCTAACAGTGCCGGTGAAGATTAACCAAAAGTGGGTCCGAGCCCAACGGAGTATAGCCGGATTAAAACCAAAACAGAAGTGATAAGGACCGTAGCTGTTTATCTAAGATATAGCGGTAAGATTGATAAGTTAAACTTTAAGTATAAAGCCTTTACTAGTGAGATAGCATTTAATCTATAAAATTAGATTCAGTGGTTAGTTACGCTATCGATTGGTAATACGTATTGTGTCTTCTCGTTCTTGATCATACTTCTTAGATTATTCTTGTTGTTGTATTGTGTTTAAACTAAGATCTTACAAAAAAGGTTTTAGTCTGAATGACTTTAGTAGTTCTTCGCTCCTCCCCACAGAGGCGATGCACGTTAAATCTGTCGAGAGCTGAAACGTCCTCCCGTTCGTGTGGTGTGGTAGTTAGGAGAGGGGGGGGGTGCCAGCTCAGGTGTCGTCCACGTCACTTGACCATAGTTCAAATTTACGTGGTCCGTCGCCAAAAGCCCTCGTGTAGCTGAGCAGTGCGAAGTTAATATTCAATCAATCAATCAATCAATCCTCCCCACAGAGACAGGTCACGTGGATAGTGCAGAACAGAGGTCCCCATCGGTGGGGACCTCACAAACTTTTATTTAAAAAGTATATATTTGTCAACAGTAATAACGTATATAAGTAAACAAAATGCACTTGATTTAAAAACGCAAGCATAATTTAAGACTTATCAAAGAATTTTAAAACTTAGACATCTCTTTTCCAAATTATAAGATTTGAAATTTTGTACAAATTTTACAAGAACAACAAGAACAAGTTTAATGTCAGTTTTCAATTCAATGGAGAACACGTAATTGCATTTATCACGTGACTGTGAACACACATATCCCATTGTGATATTATAGTTACCTCATTTTCTTCTAAAAATAAAACTTTTAAATTTAAAGGTACCAGGACATGCTCGAAAGATTAAAATGCCAAAATTAAGACTCTTTGTTTATGGGATCTTTAAAAATTTCCAATAGAGCTTAGGTTTTTTTTTTGTTATGTTAATAAAAATATATTTTTATCATTCTGTAGAAATATAAAATAATTTTTAGTTAAATTTTTTTTCCTGTTTTATTCAAGTTTGACATAATTTTTTAGATCTCATAATTCATGCTTATGTTTAGGTACCATTTTGTTAAAAAAATTATCTTTTAAATATGTAAAATATTTTTCGTACATATATAAAATAACACACAAAACATAGTGAACCTATTTTTTTTTAGTAAAATATTAAGATAGTTTCTTTAAAAAAAATTATAAAATGTGTAATTTTGAAAATTTTGTAATTTCTCCTCTTTTTTATACATAACTCTTTTTTTTTTAAAAAAAACTATGTACTACTTCGACTAAGAAAAAATAGATTCACTGTACACACAGGTATTTTGTATAGAAGTATAACAAATTTGGAACTATAAATTGCAATAATTTTTTTAAAAGTGTATCTAAAAGCAAAAAATTATGCTTTGGAGAAAAACTAAACATTTGTAAACGTTTGTTTACACTTTTGTCAGTTACTTTTTTCATATTTGAAAGTTATTTTATCAACGAACATATAAGTATTATACATTTTTAGATTCAGAAAAATATGCACTATTTTTTAATGCTAAAATTGAAAAATAGATTTTTTGAATGTGTATTATGTCCTGGTTCTCTTAAGAGGAGGCTTCAATTTGGTGTTTTAGTTAAAATCCTACTTTTGAAAACACAATTATGTTCCATAAAATCTAAATTATGAATTAAACTTTTACTGATTAAAATCAACACGTTTCAGAAAAAAATATATCGATAATGGTCTAAAAACTAAATACAATAATTAATTATGAATAATGATGTATGTGTATGTGAGCTGAGCTTATTAACAAAATGTGGTAGGAAGTGGATTTTCAGGAGTGGCAGGGAAATTCACTTATTGAAGTTAAAGTAGGGATGGGGTGGAATTTAACTGTACGGTAATTTAAAAAGCCTTGAAACAAGAGAGTCCCTAAAAATATTTTTGTCTCAAATCCATTATTCAATGATGTTATTCATTATTTTAATTAATAAGCATTTGAAAAAACAAATGAATTCATTTTAAAAAGAGAAATCAATGAACGT
>BMAV01024885.1:230728-285322 GCA_019973955.1 Trichonephila inaurata madagascariensis | reverse complement strand
TATATTTAGGATGTAGGAACATTAGAACATTAATAAAACAATAAAATAAATAAATAGAAATACGTAACTTTCCATTCTTTGTTTGCGTTAAAGTTTTCCTTCATAATTACCAACATCTGCTGTTTTATTTGAACACTCAGAATACGAGAGCACTAGAAAGTTTCCAAAGGAAATAAAGATGAATATCTAAATTTCATTTCCTGTTCAACAACAAGAAAAAATTTCATTCCAGCTAGATATTATCTAGTGGTAATAGGTATCTTTCACACACAGTAAAGATACTGTGCTCTTGTTAATGGATCTATGACAAAAAAACTAGGATATAATAAGAATAGATGGCTGATTTTCATTAAAATAATAATGAACGTTAGAAACCTGTTCCAAAACTACTTACCCAACTCCACAGCCATCTTTTTTTCCGAGTAAATCCATTTCAATCTGCAAGGAGTCTTGCTTTGTTAAAAGCACACACACTTTTTTTTCAATAGTGAATTCCCGGTCTGAAGTCGCTAACAATGGTGGCAGAAATGAATATTAAGGAATAAACTTCGTTTCCTTCTTGGAGGGAGTGAAAGTTAACGGCTTCAATAGTTTTCAGGAAAATTGCCAACCGTTTTGCTACATTACGGACAAGTACTTAACGGAATACAATAATGTCAAAGCAGAGAAGAAAGTATTAATCTCATAAATGCTTTTTTTCTCAGGTGATGGATATTTATCTCCAAAACCTGTAATTTATCTCACACGGATTAACTAAGTTAAATATCTTAAGAATTTCTTAAAGCGCAGAATTGACGTTTTGATGGAGAGATAGGTTTAGTTTTTCCATTAAAAATTCCAGTGTTCTTAACGAGAAACTACTTATTCGTTACCGACATTAACTTGGGCATTTCAGTTACAGAAAGAGCTCAAAGTTTATGAATCTACAAATCAAAATGTCTCCAAAAAGTTTGTTGTTAAAGCTTGTTTTGTATATGGGATAAAAATAGATAAGGAAAAGTTTTTGCTTAAATACATTGTTTTTTTTTCAGTTCAGTTTAGGTATGTTTGTTTATCCTTGTATATGCTACAGAAACATACATCAACAAACTACATTTTATTTACTCCTGCAGAAATTTTTTAAGAAAGTATTTCAAATATAAGCCAACTGATTCTATTAGATTTTATTTGAATAGGAAAATCCAAAAAACCCTTCGTGTTTATTGAAATTTGTATTACTTTATTCAATAATAAATAATTATACAATAATATATAACATTCAATAATAATAACTATATTCAATGATAAATAACTAATAATAATAACTATATTTTAGTATAAATTGCTATGCGTTTAAAATTTATCTTTTTACATACACACACAGAGGACACGGTTGCATAGTGGTTATGGTAACGGATTCGTAGAGGGCGTGTCATAAGTTCGAGACCTAATGAAACTAATGATCTACCTTGTAGAGGGGCTAAGTACGTTAAATCTGTCGAGGCTGAAAATCCTCTCGTTGGCGTTGGGTTGTATTTTGGAGGGGGGGGGGGGAAGAGGAGCAATGTCATTTCACGGAGGTTCAAAATTACGGCGTCAATAGCCTTGTAGTGCAGTGCTTGTAGAGTATTTTGGATTTCATGAGATATTCTGTTACCAGAGGTAATTATTGATCTTAAGTAGGTAAAACTTTTAACAGTTTCAAATTTATAAGAATCTATTTCAAGATAAGGATTCGGGATGCTGTCTTTTGAAAATAGCATATATTTAGTCTCTTTTCATTTATAACATTCGACTGGCTGCAGTCTCAAGGGCAAGAAGCCTTTTTCAGAGCAGGGAGGGTACAAGCAATCACATCAATATCATCAGCATAGAGTAAGAGTTATACTGACTTAAAAAAATATGTCCACTACTATTAATATATTTGAATCACACGAACTACCTTCTCAAGTTAAATATTAAAGAGCGAGAAAGAGAGAGAATCTCACTGAATTCGAAGGATATTATATGGAATACAAGCCCTCAAAAATGAAAAGAAAAAACAACAACTGAAATTCGGCTGGCAATAATTTAAAAACATTCATTACACGTTCTACTAAATAGAAAACGCACCGTAATCCATTCTGAAAATTTTGGGTCAATAACTTCTAAGGTTTAAAGAGCATGAATTCACTTTAAATCCTATTCATTTTCACAATAATCTATGTTCCATTTTATACCGGTACATCCAACCTATAGAACTTGAGAACATGTAGAACTTAATAACATGATGCAACAAAGTTACAACACAGACGAATATTCTACGCAGAACAAGTGCAACATTCAAGCACAAAAGGATAACATTGAATTACAGTTAAATACGCAATTTAACGCCCTCTCCAGCATTTGTTCCACAAATATTAGGCTTAGCGGTACAACAACTTTTTGAAAGAATACTCGATTCATAGGAAAAGAATTTTGTTGAAAAGTCAGGATGTAGCTAACGGAAGCAAACTGAATCCCTCGTTAAGTACAAACATTGAAGTTAATAGTTCATCAGATCAAGGATAGAGAGCGAATGTTTTCAAAAAATGGTTCTTTAGCAAGCGTGTTGTTCCGTTTTCGGAAATGAACAAACGAGTTTCTTTTTCTCTTTAATGTTTTGTGGTATTTACTAAATTTATGGAAGGTCGTTGGAATAATTTCTGTGAACGTACTTTCGAAACTTATTGAAGCATATCACGCATACGAGATTGGGTTCTTCCGTCAACATAAGTTACTTCTGGCAGCTGGATGTAGTACGGAAACGACTGGTTTCGTTTTTGTCACAAAGATTTAATATCTAACAAATCAAACACCGAAGTATCTAGTTTTAGTACAGAAAAATACAAGTATCGATAATTAACATTTATATGCGCTAAAAATTTCGTAATTTCAGATATAATTTTAGACTAAAAAAAAGATGAAATTCCAGAGTTCGGAATTTCGAATTCTTTTCAAAATTATGAATAACTTAAATGCCGCTAATGCAAAAAAATTAAATTACATATCTACATGAAATTTTATAAAATCTCAAAACTTTCATAAATCGTATTACTCCGTTGAAATAGATTTTGCAGCGAATAAATAATAAAATTTCTATAGATCATTGGTTTAGCTACAATAATTTAAGGTTTGCAATTTTTTTTTTGTGTGGATAACAACACACACAGACATATATAACTCTCATCCATAACTTTTTTTATTGTATATTTAAAAGCTATCCAGTTTTGTATATTAGAAGGAATTGTGTATGATTTATACTTAAATGACTTAAAAGTATGTTTTAATGGATAACTTTTTTACTTTTTACAACGAGAATCGAATATATAAATTTGTTAGTTCTTAGGGGAAGAAGAAAATAAAATAACAGAGTTATTCTTAATTCCCTCCAGGGTTTCGTAGCGCTATAGTAGGAAAAAAAACCCTGATGAATACAGCAAAATGGAACATTTGAAAGAATACAGAAACAATTCACGTTTTATTTAAGTACTTTACAAGTGCTTATGTGGGAAACCTTGTGGTTACACGGCACACATTAATGCAATAGTCCAGTTCCTGCCACACTCTACTCAACTCAACATGGAACTATCACTGCTATTGACCAGTGCTTCTCAAACTTTCAATATTTGCGACTGAATATTCAATCATCATTTTCATCGTGCCCCCTCCATACAATAACAACGTATTGAATTCAATAATACTATACTTTGAGACTAAAGCTGCAATACGGCTTGAACCTCTTAAATGCCACCAGTGTACATAAGCGTCTCGCTCCGCCAAAGCGTTAATTTCCCCGGGCGTATATGTGGCCGCGATAGCCGAGTGGTCAAGGTATTGGATCGTGGCTGGCCTTGTCACGAGTTCGAACTCAGAACCACTAAAGACCCGCCGTGTAGAGGAGTGATGCACGTTAAATCTGTCAAGAGCTCAAATGTCCTCCCGTTGGTGTGGTAGGGGGTGCCAGCTCAGGTGTCGTCCACCTCACTTGACCATGGTTCAAAATTACGTGGTCCGTTGCCAAAAGCCCTCGTGTAGCTGAATAGTGTGATGTTAATATTCACTCTCTTCCCGGGCGTATATATACGTCTTCACAAAGTACTATCTTTTCTGTGTACTGCTATCCATAAAATTATTCTGAAGGTTTTGGGATGCAATAAAAGAACTTTGACAGTGTTTAAGAAGGATTTTCTTATTTCAAAGGATTTGCTTATTTCTTCCTTTTCTCGCCCCCCCTCCCCTCCAGTACACTTCATACTCGCGTCTACGTGGAAAACGATAGCATTGGGGCACGAATCACGTAACTTTTAATCGGCAGTTAAGGGATTAATTATACACCATATAATAAATTATCAAGATCAGTGTTAATTTTTGTATATAATTTTACATATAAAAAGCCCATGGGGTCACTGTTAATTATTAAACTTGTTTTTAACTTAGTATTGTTAACTTAATTGTAAAATACATTGTGCAGTACTGATACATTTATATAAGTATATTATACCAACATAAATGTGTATTATATTTTTTGTTATGTCAGAATGCATTTTTTGTTTGTTTACTTTCATTAAATTAATAATTTTTTAACTGATCTTTTGTTTTAGACTTTTCAATATGTTTGCACCCCCCTCGTCGCGTTATCACACCCTCTTACGGGGGGGGGGTGCACCCCACAGTCTGAAAAACGCTGGCATAGGGTAAATCCACACTACTTGTTTCCAGGCATAAAAAACCCTCTCAGCTAGCCACCTATAGGTGGTTTGTTTCGATACCCTTGTTTCCAGACACAGCAGCGAGATCTTGAGACTGCAGAATGGTGTTCATATCTATATGGCGCCATGCATTTAAAACCACATAGCCATCATCCACGTGTATTATGAAACTTGGGTGTCTTTGTCTAGTCCTCCTAATGATCATACCCAATGTTTGAAACCATAGCCATGATCTGAGACCCCTCTTCCCCATACGGCAGTGCTTCTCAAACTTTCAATATTTGCAACCCAATTTCAGTCATAATTTTTTTCAGGCCCCCTCCCCCATCCAAATAATCTATTCAATTCAATAATACTGCACTTTGACGTATAAATCTACAATACGAATTTAATTACAAACAGTACAAATTATAAAGATAAGTATTATAAATTTTTTATATACTAGCCCATATGGGGTCACTGGTAACTGTTAAACTTGTTCTTAACTTGGTATTGTTAAATTAATTATCAAATACATTGCGCAGTATTGATATATTTATAAATATATTATAACAGTGTAAATGCGTATTTTTTATTTTTATTATGTCAGAATGTATTTTGTTTGGTTTCTTTCAGTAAATTAATAATATTTTTAAACAACGTTTCATTTTCGACTTTTCGACATGCTCGCGCCCCCTCTTTGGATTATCCCGCCCCCTAGGGGGCACGCCCCACAGTTTGAGAAACGTTGCTATTGACAGTATGTGTTGTCCTTTCTGTGTTATCCGAAAACTTTGCATTTTACATAAAGCCTTCTTATTCCGTTTGCTGTGTGTTGTAGCAAAACTTCATGAAATTGCATATTATGTGTGCTTGATTTGGTACAGATAATGAATTGCCACCTTTTACAGTATGGTGGTTATGACACTCGGCATGCCTCGGGTTCGAATCATGAATAAGGCATGGATGTATCTTTGGGAAAAGAAGTCGGACTCTTTCGCCTGAAATGGATTCCCGTCTCGAATGGAAAGCAGAGCACCCCTTCTGTTCTTTGTTGGGATCAGAGTTTGTAATAAAGTCTATATATTCTTCGGTGATTGTATTACATGTTTCAGTTCATCTATCTGTCATCTTTCGTATGTATCTTAGGATGAAAAGCTGAACAACAACAGATAATGGATTCCTATACATATTTTATCATTATTGTACTTTTGTTCCTCGATCTACACGTGTACGTGTATAAATATATCCACTTATAAGTGTTGAGTTTTGAGCTACTCAGTGCTTGTTACATGAGGTTGCAAGAAACCAAGAAAGAAGAATTAATGCCTTTATAACGTATTCTCACACGCGTTTTCCTTTGCTAACCTCTGGGGCTACTTTATTACGTTGTTTAATATGAGAATCTTGCCTTATGAAAGAACTGTGGTATATGCAAACGAGTAATACTGTATAAATAGAAAAATAATGAGTGTGGAAGTCAGGATAAAAGAGAAATTAAGAGGATTCCAGAACGAAAAATAAACGAAAGGTAAGAGAAAGTGTCACTGAGAGCTCAACTTCTCCGTTATTTAAGTTCTACCTAGATCAAAATAATTTCACTGGAAGAAATTCGGAAAACGGATTCTAGCTTTTCAATAAGGAAATTATTGTAAGGAAATCGAAAACAAGAAAACCTTTACTATAATAATTATCTAGAGAAATAATTCACTCTTTGTGTAAAATTGATTTTGATGCTATTTATTCAAAAATCGAATAAAAAGTTAAATATATAAAAAATGTCGTATCTTAATAATACTTACTCCTCAATGCCTCAATAGGGAAGGAGATGTGTGTGTATTAATCATTATAAAAGATTTTAACGGAAAGTTAGCTGTAATAAATAACTATATAAGGGTCGAGATTAGAGATTCATTCAATAATTTGCAGATGTAAACATGTAAAGTGTCCCTTTAAATATCAGAGCGAAAATTTCTTTGGGTTAGCTCGAATAAAATCTTTTCATTCAACAGTTTAATTTCTTATTCTACAATCCCGGAATTTGTTTTGAAAATCTGTCACAAAGCACAAATCGTCGGCTCGGAATCTATCCAGTTTTTCATGTTTTTCATTTTTATAACTCTAATACACCTTACATTTTCTCGACTTTTTGTTTTCTCAGGTCATGACCGTATAAAATCGGAATCATTAACCGAGATCAATCTTTATTAATTACGAAAAGAAATAAGTAAGATCACGTTTAAGTCCAATTAGTTAAAACTAGAAAATCTTGATCCCCTTTACTATTACAAAAAACAATCAGTTCATTCTGAATCGTGAGTAATAAGAAAATTGAGGCCAACTATTGCAAACGCAAAATACTACGTTCTATCACGCTCAAGCCTGTGTTATTTAAAGGTGTAAAAATAACAAATGTCATACATATAAAATATACTTCCATTTTAATTTTTACTTGTTTGGTATATGACGTAAGCAATATCGAAAGTTAACTTCTTGATAATTTATAAAAGAGACTCGTTTTTATCTTATAGACCAGGGGCGGGCAGTTGTTTTGGCCCGAGGTTCACATTGTAGAAATCAAGGAAACTAAAGGGCGTGATCGTTTTAAAATGATTGCATTTATTACTATAATGTATAGAAATGTATAGAAAAATGGTAATCTTTAATGTATAGAAAATGGTTTTTTTATTTCTAAGGGGCTGCGAATTGGTCATTAACCATTGCAGACCTAGTACATCCCCCGGAAGCTGGTATCACTTTTTAGTGCGGTGCCCTATAGGCGGATACCAATCGCCGCAGGTAATTTTGACGCCCAGTTTCCTCTGACGATGTGAACCTGTATCACAGAGCATCCAAGCCAATCAGACACTCTAGGAATCTTTTACATGCCATATAATCATACGACTTGGCCGCTGTCGATTTCTGCTTCATGAAAATCCACCGACTTGGGCCGGGATTGAATCCGCAATCTTAGTTGTAGAAGGCCAGCGACAAACCAACCATGCCACCCAGCCGGCAGTATAGAGAATGCTTTTTTTTTTTTCTGTAATGGGGCTGCGTATTGGTGTTTCTACCTTTGTAGACCTAGTACATTCCGCAGGAGTTGATATCACTTTTTAGTGTGGTACCATTTAGGCGATACCAATTCCCGCAAGTTATTTTGACGCCCAGTTTCTTCCCCAGAGCTAGGCACCTGAGCTCTGCCGTTGCGAAATTTTTATTCAGGAATTTAATTTTTCAGACAGCATCCAAGCCAAACGGACACTCAAGGGATCTTTTTATGCCGTATAATCATACAACATGACCGCTGTCGATTTTCTGCTTCAGGAAAATCCACCAACTTGGGTCGGGGTCGAACCAGCAACCTTGGGTGCAGAAAGCCAGCGACAAACCAACTACACCACCCAGCCGGCGTATAGAAAATGTAAAAATGTATAAACTGTATCACAAAAATCAATAAATTTAAGTTAATTAAAATACAAGCAGTTTTATTCAGTTCATTTATTGTGCTAATTTCATGTAATTTATAGCTGGGAGCACAAATTTAATTCTAGAATCAGTTTTATCAGACAAATGTTCCCTATTTTACTTATTTATTTATTTGAAATCAGGAATGAGATTACTTTTCTTGTTGAAATTCCCATCATAGCCTGCATGTTAACTCCTGTCAACATCTACATTGCTTTTTCATATACTCTTGTTGATCTTTATGCTAGAAAAATATATATACCGATCATATATATACATATATATATACCGACCCAAATAGAGAGAACCTTTTCTCTGCATTTGTTTTTCTGACTATCTTGGAGGGTCTCAAAAATATTCTTTTTGGGCCTTTATTTCTCTACCCCTATCAGTGGCGTAATGTATACTCTCGCATCGCGGGAGGTCATGATTCTAGGGTGTCCAAAACCTATGTTATGCTATGGTTTTGCAATTCTTTGTGAGATTCGGCTTTGGGTCCAAAACCTGACTTTGAAAGTTTTCTGTTACGCCACTGGCTCCTGTTATAGACAATACTCTCTACTCTTTGATTTTCTAGCACAATAACCCCTATTACCCCTAGCACTGGTGTAGCTAGTTCTGAATGGGACCTGTTTTGAAGATTCCTCGGGGGCCTCTTTTGGGCTTCTTAATACTTTACGAATTTTTGCTTACACGTGTTGGGGTCCGTGAAGCTTGGGGACCCCTATCATTGATACAGTTGATACGGCGGTAATTGAGCCCTTGATCATAAGGATAAATAATAGAAAATATGGCTTACAGAATATGAAAAGCTTACTTCCATTATTATCATATTAAAGCTGCTTCATAGGGGTAGATATCATGAATTCCAATATTGGCAAAATAACAATATTAATTGATTGATGTTTATAACGTCGCACTCGGAAGAAACTCGAGGGCAATTAGTGACGGAGTTGGTAATTTTGAACCACGGTGAGAGGACGACATCTAACCTGGTACCCCACTACCCCCACCTTAAATATCAAATGACAGAAATGAAACTTGAACTATCATTCTACAGATTTTCACGAAGTTCTTACCATTTAGTTCTTCGTGATCAATTTTATTTCCAGGATCATATTGTTTTTTGGTTTTAAATGTGTTAAGCTTTTCAAAAGTTATTAAACAGCTGATATACCCGTTCTTCCCACGGGTGAGCTGAAAAACTAAACAATAGAGGTTGAAGGGAAAATAAATCTTTTTTATGAGTTCAATTTAAGTTGTTGTTGTTGTCGTGTCCTTCCCTAAGGGAAGGAAAGAAAGTTACCAGAGCCTGAGACAGGTTGGACTTCTAAAAGATAGATGGCGACACCTCCTATCTCCACCTCCACAATTTAGGCAGGAAACTGGAGGGGAGGGAAATATTATCCAGCCTCCTGCACCCGTGGGTTCTGCTGCGACCGCCCACAAGACTTTCGGACCCACAGATTTAACGAGCACGTACTCCGTGTGTACTCGGAGGGTATCTGGTGGCATAGGGCATCGAATCCAGGCCTTCCGCTCTGAATTTAAGTGAACAGCAAATTAAACAAAAAAAGTTTTTGATAGCATATTTCTGCTCACCAGTGGCCCACGCAAGGGGGGGGGTCCTGATGGTCTGGACCCCTCCAAAGCCCTTGATTCTTTTCTGATTGGTTATAATTCTAAGTATATAATACGTAAAATTTAATTAAGTATTTGTTATTAATGATTAATTTTATTAATTAATGCTAATTATTTGTTCAATAATTAGTTTCTTACTGTGTTTTGTTTCTGAAAATCGACAAAATCAAAAATAGCATGATACAAGAATGGTTAACTTCCACCCCCCCCCCCCCTTGAAAAATTCCTGTGTGCGCTACTGCTGCTTACACAACAAAAAAATCAGATTTGCCAAATTTGAAATCTGTAAATCTAATAGTTGAAAATAGGGATTTTTTTATCTATAATGTGCCTCCGTAACACCCGTGTGGGTTGAATTTTTAACCCCCCCCCATCTTATCAGATATTTGCTAACCGAATGTTATATATTTTCTAAATTTAAAGTTTATAGGTTTAGTTATTCATAAAAGGGATTTTTTTTTATATAGAACACCCTCGCAAACCCACTTGAATGTAAATTTTCACAAAACCTTTTCTTAGAGGATCTCTACATCATGAAAGAAACATGAAAGCTAAATTTCAGATCTGTAGATCTAATAATTCAAAGATTCTAATAATTAATTATTTAAAAGATTCAGTAATCTCCTAATTTAAATGGATCTATATTTTCAATCCTATTAGCCTAATGCAATGTTTTTGCAATCCTGTGTCTGCTAAGCCCTTTGTATGCGTCCACAGTAAAATGTTAAAATAACTCTGGGGAGTAATTAGCTAAAATTGATAACAGTGTTTCCTTGCCTAACCTTTTTTTACAGCCATGAGTTTAGGAAAATCCCTTGTTTCGTCTCGTCAATATCTCGATTAGTGTCTCTGAGTTGTTGCCAGGTGACTCTTTTCTTGATACATGTATTTTTTGCGCGCGCTTTCATAAATACATATTTTCCTTTTCTGTTCAATATTTTAAATTTCTATTTTGTATTTTTCTCTAAATTTGTAAGTTTACTCTTTGTTTGATTTTATCTATTTTGATTTTGTATATTTTTTGTCCTAATTTTGTAACAATGTATTTTGATATTCAAAGGATTTTTAATGTCCTCATGAAGCTATCAATAAAATTATTTAAATAGTATGACTTAAAATAAGTACATTCATTTCTTAAGTAATTAATGTATATTACCAAAAAAAAAATTGTTTAGTGAAATTCTCCTTGAACGCAAACTTAGATAATTTTATGTATCATAGCACACTGCACAAAAAAGAAAAAGTACGGACAATATAAAAAAGGTAAACCCATTCAAGCATCAAACTCTCTCTGGAAAAAAATAAAATTTTCTTTAGTAATAAAAAATAAAAATATGTATTTCCAGATATAAAACTCGTTTTTAAAATATGATTCTTATACAAATAAAAATTAAAAGAAAGTATTGAAGAAGAATCAGGTTCAAATTATTAAAAAAACATCTCAACTCTTCTTTCAATAAAGTGTGTCATCCAAGACATGCATCTCAACAATGCAATGAAATAGTACGCCCCTTTGGAATGAAATAACCAGTTATATATTTATTTATTTTACCTTTCAGTACACGACCTTTGACAATTTATGAAACAAAATCGAAATCTTTTCGCAAAAAAATACTGTTATGAATTCCTAGCATATATTATAAAATAATTACGAAAACAGGATGAGATGAAATTTTTTAAAACGTGCATAATCATTATTTTCCTTTCCCATGACCTTAATTTTTCCTTCACAATGAACATATTACGGAACTTAGATAAGTTGATATCAAAATCAATATCGAAACAATCCAGCAATAGTATAAGGAATAAATATAATCAAATTGGACAAGAGTTGAATTCTGAACTCTTATTTTTACTGAGCTCAAATCTGTAGGTCTTATATGTATTCAAAAGCCAGTTGTATAGAAATGAAAGATTTGTTGCTATTATTTTTTTCCTGCTTTAAAGAATAATTATTTTGAGGAAGAAAATTGAAATAAGGATTCTGAAGAAAGAAGCTTTCATTCAATTAAAAATAAAAATTTTCCCAAATGAAATTGTAATAGTTCTATTATGTTTTAGATAATTATTATCCTGTTCGACTGTGCACAGAGAAAATTTAATAAAAGTTCAGTAAAATATAAGTATTAAAATATGTATAAAAAATTTAATTAGAATTAGAATTTATTCAAATAAAATTCTAAGTTCTACTATAAATATTTTTGTTCTAAATATAATTTCTTCTCCATATTATTACATTTCATCCAATTTATCTTCTAAATAATGAAAGCTTTTTTTTCAGTAGTTCAACCATTTTTTGTGTTAAAAATCTAAAAACATTAAGTAATAATTATTTTCGAATTTATTATTTAGTAAATTAAATATGATTTCTTTCTTTCTTTTTTTTTGCAGTGCAAATATTATGGCATTATTAATGCTACACTGAATGGGGTGTGAAAGAATTATCTCAATTTTACCGCTTAATTTTAAACTTTCGTCAACCTCACTTTCTATGTTGAAACTAAGGAAGTTGATACGAGGAATTGATATAAATTTTCAACTGTTAAATAAAATTTACCTCTAACATAAAAAAATGGAATAACATATATTTATAATACTATTTTATAGTAATTTAAATAATTAACAGCAGAAATTTCATGAATAAGCACACACAAAAAAAAAACTGTCATTAAAAAAAGCAAAGTTAATGTAATTTTCTTTTTAAAAAAGGTGGGGCATTTTAAATTTCCGAAAGTTTGGTAATAAAATTCAATGATTAAAAAGGCAACAAATGTGACAAATGGAGTTTAATATTAAGTGTTAAATAGGAGAAAAACAGGGTATTTAAAAACATTTTTTAATTTTAATTTTTTGTTATGATCACAAAAATTGATGCCAATATTAGGACTTTTTTTGTTTCAAATTTAGATTTTATTCTTCAGTATTAAAGTTTCAGTCGACCAGCCATTTGGAATTCATAAACGTGGTATTAATTCTATGGAAATTTTACGTAACTTCTTAAGATTAGACATGTATCAATTTGGCTGCAATATAGTGCATCCAAGAGCAAAATGTAATAAAATTTACGCCAAAATTACCTTTTTCTTCCAATTTGTGAAAATATTTTTAAGTATTTTTCAAAGATCTGAAAACCCTCAAATAAATCAATAATATAAAGGTAAGAACATAGTCAGAAATGGAAGATAAAATGCAATTCAAGAAAAATCTTTATTATTTTTTGCTCTTTTGGATGCACCATATTATGTTCTAATTGATACGCTAGTCTAGGTTTGAAAAGAATAGTAGAATTTCCGTGGGATTATCATTGAGCTTGCGAACATTCAAAATGGTGGGGTAAAAGGTAACCTTATTAAAGAAAGAAATATATATATATTTAAGGATCAAATAGGATATATGGTACCTACGTATTATACCATCAACCAATTTCGCCAAGTGGAAAGATATCACCAAATCAAAAAATGTCGCCAAATGCTGTCATTGTCGTTATTACTTTGTTAGGATACGGGAACGGTTTGACTATTGGCTGCATATCGCGCTATTTGACAAAGGCTTTTGATTTGACGAAATCAGTCGACTATATAGTACGTAAGAACCGGATATATATAGAACTTATTCATATGTCATTTCGATTATACTATTCAAAAGTTAATTAATTAATAATTTTAATCGTAAAAATTAGAGTGCTAGTTCAAATAAATATTAACAACTATCACACTTACCCTGCTTGAAATTCTTTAAGATTCCACATTATTTTTTTTTCAATTCAATACACTACTACGCATAGATAAACATGAGTGACAACTTATTCAATCATTAATCATTATCAATAAATAATGACATTTAATTTTTTACTCTTTGAATAAACAAAACATGTTCGATAGCGACTTAAAATACTTAACAACAGAACAAGAAGATATCATTCGAAATATATTTAAACTTCGAAAGACTGCACAAAAATTCAATAGAAAATTACAAAAAAAAAAGCAACAGGATGTTACAAAAAGCAACCGTTGTCTGTTTCAGCAAAAGAACTTTGTAATAAAATCTCATCTTCGTCTCTTTAGTATCCCCAATTTCTTGAAAACCGTTGCAAGCACATGATTGTTCTCCCTCAACTTCCTATTCTACAACTGCAATGTTAAAACATTCCATTGACAATGCTGTCATCATGATGAGTGAGATATTCAGTGTGGCAATAATCAAGCAGCGATGCGAAAATGAATAGATCACACACTGTATCATCAACAAAAGTTTCATCACTTTTTCAAGAATATATATTTCTTAAAAAAAATTTCATCAGAGATGACATTTTCATTGACTCTAACTTTAGCAGTGACAAAAAAAACCCTCAAACAAACAGACAATAGCAATTACAGTGTCCATTTCTAGCATTTAGCTGCTCTTGAAACTGTGACAAAAAACAATCGAATGATAAATTAGAAGCACATTATAGATGCTATCAACGATGTAATGGAACGCATTGACCTCTTTTGTACACAATAAACGCGACACAATCAGCGATGAAGTGGCATGATTAGAAACGGTTACAAAGTAGTGTTTACGTAGCTGTCTTTTTTTTTCTTCAATCAGAAAGCTTTTAAGAGAAAAAAAATGGACCATTATTATAAAAGTGATAGGAAAAGCAACTAAGATTGTTGTGTGTTATCTAGCATTATATATAACCCAATCTGAGTTTTAGAAACTAGATTTTGAAATTCATTTATATAGAATTTAGCTATGTTGAGGAAACGCGAATTTAATGTACCATACACGGGCAGTAATTGTTTTCTCCCATTTAATAAAGTCTTAATGATTGTAGCATTAATAAATAAATGATTGATTAATTACAGAGTACGATGACAAGAAATAATAAATTAATATCAATTAATAAGTCGTTACAATGAATGTCGACCTGCTTGTATTCGAACATTGGCAGACGATAAAAGCTTTTTGAAGTAGATGTAAAAGTCAATATACAAATAGGTTAAAAATATTTCAAAATTATAAATATTATTGCAAACGATTTTGTCAACATTTTTATTTTGAGTGGAAAAAATACATGTTCTTAAACTTTACTGCTAAACTTGTTATAACCCCCCACACCTCAACAGATATAACAAAAATTATTTTCATTTAAGCTTAATAATAGCAAAAATTTGTCTCATAGAGAAAATATTTGTTAAAGAGAGAAGAAATGATTTTCTTTTATCAGCCTATCTGTTTCGATGCAATATTTGATCAGGTTGGTGATGTTTTTGAAATAAAAATGTACGTAATGTCATCAGTATCGAATTATTTAATCAATCTTCGAATTTAATTCTGAAATTCTGTAAGTAAAAACATTAATGTAGAATTCTATATTATTGCTATGAATTTAAGTAACGTTTCCAATTGCAAATTGAATTTTCAGCGAAGAAGTTAACTAAAGATTGAATGATCCTGAAAAACCTAAAAAGAAAACTCTATAGGAAATGAATTATTACAAGACTGAATAATCAATTTACATCACAGAACACAGTTAATACTTATAATGCAGATGTAATATAAGAAGCCATAGTAGCCTACGCTTTAGTTTAAAACCAAATGAAAAATATTACGAAAACTTATAATACAAACAATAATAAAATTTCATTTTTAAAAATATATTTTTTTTACAAAATTAAGAAAAACAACTAATGAATTAAATAAAAACAAAATCGTTTCAATAACGTTCACAAATTATTTTGCTGTGTCCACTTTCATGGCATAAGAGTTTCAATGGATTTACAATGTTGGAGAAACTAAAATATACACGTCATATAAATTTTTATATGACTGAAAGATTGTTATTTATTATTGTTATTACTATTGGGCCGTTTTACACCTATTTATGCTTGCTCAAATTTTATTGTAAAAGCATGTTAAAATATAACAAGTACTGAAAAATACAGAAATAAAGAAAAGAAAATATGAACTAACTAAAATTGTTTATAAAAAAAAAAGCAAAAAGGAATCCTAAATACCAGGAATCTTAGCTACTCGTATGATCTTGGTAATTATTTTAATATTTATCAGCAAATATATATTTTACGTTACATATGATTTCCGTAAAATCCTGCGTTTAACGCCCCTTTATTTCCAAGCTGCTATTTTTAATTTTTAGGTATATTAGCTGTATAGCGCGCACCGCCTTTTTTACTAAGAAACTTGAAATGAACATGCAAAATTCTCTCACGTTTTGAAGTTATTTATTCGTGGTATTATTCCAAGCTTTAAAAAAAAATAGTGTACTTCTAGAACTACAACCATTTAAGTTAATAGAGAATGTCCTTTCTTTTAAATAAACTGTATTTCGGTCTATGGTAGAAGTCTAATTTTTTTCTATGCTCATCTTTTTTTTAATTTTACTTTTAAAGCTCTCATTTTTAAACCCGCCATATAACGCGCACCCGTAAATTTCGATCTTATTTTTAGTATTAAAAATGCGCGTTATACGCCGGATTTTACGGTACATAAAACCACAATTGTAAATAATTTATTTGATAAATAATATTTAAATTAAAATTTATGATTCCTTAAAAATGAGTAACTTATGATTCAATCCCTTTGGATTAAATTATAACGCCTTATCTCCAATTTTACTACTAATTATAGTATATATATAATTATGGAAATCTCTTCGCAAAAACGTATAAAAATAATTCAAAGCATAATGTCTCTTTTAGTTTCCTACAGTTATATTTATCCCAAATTCATTACAAATCCAATGATAAAATCATGGAAAATACATATCGTTACAATAAATAACATCAAATTACGAATATCATTTTCTATATCTAGCAAATAATACAGCATACAAACTACTAAACTTCTCTAATCCATCCAACCATGTCAACTGAAGCAACGACGGTTTCACTTTCATGCCTACAATATCGTGTCACAGTATCATTATGCTTGAGTAAAGAAGCATATCTGTCGCCATGGTAACTAAACCAGAGATTAAAGACGCTCCTTGCAGCAACATTTAAGACTAGCTTTTGTTTAGTTTTGTTTTATGAGGTGTCATGTTGTTTTAATTGACATATTCTCAGTTCAAAGTTCAAAATGAGCCAGACACTTAAACAAGTTGTGCGTGAGCGGTTTAAGAGCACACAAAATAATTCTTTTCATTGAACTAATTGATTTATAAACTTTCAACCTTTTTAAAAGAACAGTAAAACTCGATTTGAAGTAAACAGAATAATAATTGACTTAATGGAAGTGTGAGAAGCAAAGAGAAATTGTAATTAAATTAATTCGCGAATTAGCAAGTTATTCTAAATCCACATTCGATGCATTCGAAATAAAACAGAATTAGCTGCAGAAGTGGTTGGCGATATTTTCGTAATAAAAGGAAGTGTAATTAATCTTTCCTTGCAACTGCATCCAAAAATATCATTTAAAAAATGCACTTCACTTCAGTTCTTAGCCTATTTTGCCCAAAGAACTTCGGAAAATAAATGTGGGCTCTAACGGAAAGAAGTACGATAAACAAAATAGAATAAAACAAAATTCCAAGTGATTCAACTAAAATTCGAATGAGAGAAACTTATACGATATGTTTTGATAAAAGTTATGATAATGCAAAAAAAAAAAAGATCATTAGCAATTAATTAACTGAACATCATTTACATAAAAAGCATTATTACTAGTGTTAGGGGATGTTTATATTCCTTTGTTTGATTATCGACACTTTTATTTCTTAATTGCATATTTATATTTTTACTTCACATATACATTAATTTCGAATAAAACTTCATCAATGGAAAGAAGTCATTCGATTTTTTTAAATGAATTATCGTCTGTGCATTAAAAATAATATAAAAATCGTTTGCGAAATAAATAATACAATTGTAATTAATTTTGAAAATATACATCTGGCAATTGTATTTTTCTCTAATTTTTTTTTCCTGTTATTATATGTTCCATCAAAATACGTGAGAGCTCGAATACTAAAATTTGTGGCAATAAATATTAGCTATTCTAACTTAAAGTCTTTAATTTTTGAAAAAATATTTTTTTTTACGATTCAGATGAACAATGGTATGTATTTTTTTTTAGAAATAGGTATTCAAACTTATTTTGTACATTCTAAATTGCAAACAGCTACTCTGTTTAGAAGACTTAGGCCTAAAAGAACTTTTTTGCACTAAAAATTCTTTTATTAGAAAATTATTTTTTCTTCGTGAAATCCAACACTCAAACTATTTTAATCAAAAAACGTTTCTCTGCCTCTTAAATTTTTATTCTTTAGATTCAAAAAGTAATTAAGTTTTTAATCAAATCTTTCTAATATTTCTGATGTTGGAACTCATTTTCTTTTTCAAACTAGATTTTATTTTTCTCCCTATTTTTGAAGCACGCGATGCGTTCGAAACCGGAAAAAGTGTGAATTCCTACAGAGACAAATTTCACGGAAATGAAATAGTAAATCCAGGAAAAAAATGTGAAATATGTGCTACTTTTTTTGATGCGAGAATCCAGATGCATTTTAACATAGAATATATTTACTGGAACTATTTTTTTGCACGTTAGAGTTAAGCATAAAAAATAATTTAAAGTCTAGTTTTGATTAAGACTTATTATAGATTTTAATGAAATTCAAGTAAAAAGAGTAAGATTTTTAACTCAAAATATATATTGACAGATATACAACAGAAAATGAGGTTAAATGAAATAGAATTTTAGAACAATCACGAGAGGTCGCCATTTACATCAGGTTAATCCTGGAAACATCCTACATTGTACAATAGGGTGAATAAAAAAAAAAAAAATTTCTGGAATTTTGAGGCCAACCTGTATGGAAAAGATGCTCTCCGATATATAGATAAAGGAAAAAATAAAATAAAAAATTACTTTTTATGTTGAGTACTGCCTCAAGGTGAAATGATATTTAGGTATTTAAGCTTTTTTCTGGTAAAAAGTCAAAGTAATTTTTGTTAAATTGAAACATGCATTTTAGTCAGTGGCGTAACGTACACCCCTGCAACCCCCACATCGGTGAGGAGCAGGACTCTAGAGGGCCCAAAGCCCATGTTATGTTATGGTTTTGCAATCTTGTGTAAGTTCCGGCTTAGGGCCCAAAGCTTGACTTAGCAGGAGGGCCCTAATCTTCTCCGTTACACCACTGATTTTAGTACTTATTGCGACGAGAGAACACATATTGAGTAGTTGCAAGAAAAAAAATAATAGATTTTTTTTTTAGTACTAAATTTTTAACAAAAACTAATGACGAAACTACAGTGCTCTATAAAGCAGAAAACGGAGGAAAAGCTTGGATCGGACTGATTTGATGTTACTGTCAGAGAGAGTTAGGTTATGAAATGTTGCAATGTACCAGGGGCGTAGCTACCGCCATATCAGCCACAACAGTGATACGGGGCCCCAACATGTGTAGCATTTTCACACTTTCAAATAAGTTTTATTAATGAGATTATTTTTATTTATTTTCCGAAAACTACCCCAAAGGAATTTTGATACAGGCCCCCCTCAGGACTAGCTACGCTAGTGCAGTGCACATTGTATTACTTAGTACTCTCACTTATCAGTCGCCCATCCGGTATAGTGGTTAGAGACGCTGACTGCTGTGCCTTAGGGACTGAGTTCAAATCTCGGAGAAGACATGGATGTTTGTAAATGTATAGTACCTTCGCTGCATGGGGGTACTATAAATAGCCGTCGAGCCGCAAGTCCTCTCGTGCGGTTGGCGGAAGAGGAAGAGAGGTGGGAGGCTTCTGACTCGCCCCTAGGGTGTTCTCCCTCTAAATTGGGGTGTATCCGAGCGAAATCGTATAGTCACCTGCATAATATTCAAGGCTACGGCCAATGACAAGCGTACATCTAGTCCCTTGCCATGATGAATTTTATGAATATTGTAGAAATTTTACATATATTTTATTTTATTCATATTGTAGAGAAATAATTATTTTGAGTCTATAAAAAATCACATCTAAAATTGAGACTTTTTCCATTTTTTTTCGAAAATTCAACCCCTTTGTAGTAATATTTAACTGCGAAATTATTTTTTTAAAATTATTTTATCCCCTCATAGAACATTTTTTCCGCATAGGTAGGTTTCGATTGTTGATAATTATTTTTTTCTCTATATAACCGCGTTCCACCGAATCTACGCAGTTAAACTACTTTTATGGCACAAAAATTTTGAATTTTAAAAAAAATTCTATAATGAAATAACTTTAATATACTTTAAAGTTACTCATCTGCAGTTTTAATGTGGATAGACTATAAAGGTCAAAATTATAAAAATAGTAAAGAAAAATGCAAAAGTTTATCTAGGCATAAAGCAGCTAGAAGATAACCCTTGGCAAGATGTAGAGTTAAAATATTCGATTAGCTTAATGAAAATTTAACTATAAAAATAGGTGAAACTTAAGGAACATTAAAAATAATTTAATAGATTAACACAAACTCATATATTATATTCAAAACTAAAACGAAATGAAAAAAAGTTCACGAAAAAGTATTCATTCTATTCATTTCCACGGTATTACTACATCCATAACGTTATAGTTAAGATAGTTTTTCAAAAGAGGAACTTTATATAGAATTTCTTTAACCGGTTCACACATTACCCTTAATAGTATTTTTCCAGCTAGGATATAAATATAGTTTTTATTCATGAGCTGATTTTAAAAAGGGAATAGACTCATCTGCGACCTGAAAGTTGACCTTACCTACGCTTATCTATTGCGAACTCGACCTGATTTCGTAGCACTAATGACTCAACCTAGTAATAAAAAAGAATTAGACAGAGATCAAATTTAAAGAAAGAAAAGTTTGCATCTAACCTCTAGAAGTCGTGTCGAAAATAATATACCTTTTGTATCAAAAAGGCTCCAAGAAGTCTTCAAAACCTTGATTGTTTAATCTTCTGTATTAATAAATATCCATTTTTGTCCATGTCATAGTATGCAGTATAAAGATAAATGTTTCCCAAAATCGCTTAATTTTCATGTTTAGCATTTAGAATTTTGTGAAAATTATATTTTTTCAGCAATCAATCTGTTAGTTTATAATAAGTCTTTACATCATAAATTTGGGGTGTGATATAAATGAATTATGCCAGAGGTTCTACCACTGTGGTTCGCACACCCCTGGGGGTCATCAGCGCCTTTCTAGGAGGTCCGCGGAGTCTTTCATGTAACGTTGAGATTTCCCTCTTTTTACAGACTCTGAAATGTCTCGGAAAAATTTAAAGATATGCCATACTAGACTAGATCACTATATAGTCCCCAATGAAAAAACTTCACTGATTTTGATCAAGAATATTAAGTCGCGGAGGGATGTTCAAAACTTTGGGGTACCGCACTGTCAAGCTGATACATAAGGGAAGGGGAGGGCGGTGATCGAAAGTTTAATAACCTCTGAATTATGCGATTTTATGTAATGTATTTTTAACTGAAGAAAGAAAGCATTGGAAATTTGTTATACAAAATTATTAATCTTTATTGTAAAGTTTATTTACAGCGTTTATTACGTCAGTGTGTTTTTTCTGTATTTCAATTTTTGAATGCATAACAAGAAAAATTTCATTATAAAGACTTCGTATATATAGAATAATAAATCTTTAATACGATTTTTCCAACAACAAAAAAAAAAAACTAGTATTATTTTTACAAATGAACTTTGTTACAGCTGTAGATTTTTTCTATGCCAGTATATACACACAGTCTTTAAAATACCATTTTACAAAATATTACTTTTTTTTTTAACCCGCACTCAATCTATCGCTTGCCTGAGTGATTTAAATTTCATGAAAATGCTTAAAAATATCTATAATTCAATTTCTAAATTTCTGTTTTCTTTTATTGTGTTAAAAGTAAATTTTACAGCAAAATGATTATCCAAAAAAGACTCACATATAGTCAATAATAAGATTGTAATTTTCGTTTCATTTTAAAAAAATTGACTTAAAAATTAAAATTGATCCACTAAATAAAAACGGACTTATAATTTTGAGATGAATACTTTAGAGCTAAGCAGAGCAAAAAAATTGTTCTTAGAAAAAAATAGGAAACATTTTCAGCGCACTAAAGACATTGTTGCGAAATTAATTTTCGTAAATAAATAAATAAGCATACAACTATATTTGGGTTTATGTTACTGTCATCTAGTTTTCTTTCTGTATGTGTGTGCGTGTCTCTCTCTATATAATATGTACCGTAAAATCCAGCGTATAACGCGCACCTATACTTCCAAGCTACAATTTTCAGTTTTTCGGTTTATTCGCGGTATAACGCTCACCTCCCATTTTTTTACAAAGAAACCTGAAATATACGTGCGCAATGCTCTATTGTTTTGAAGTCATTTATTCGAGACATCATCCCAAGTTTTAGAAGAAAATAGTATACTTCAACAGCTACAACTCTCTTAAAGTTTTTAAGGAATGTCGTTTCTTTTAAATAAATAATATTTCGATACAAGTAGAAATCTAATTTTTTTCTATGCTCATCTTTTTTTTAAAATTTTATTTTTAAAGCTCTCATTTTTATATGTGGGACGTATAACACGCACCCTTAAATTTCAATCTTATTTTTTGTGTTAAAAGTGTGCGTTATACGCTGGATTTTATGGTGTATATGAACAAAGGAAAAATATCGATTATTTGAAGGTCTTATTTGAAGTAAAAATGTTTTTTAAAATTAAGAATAAAAAAAATTTGTAATGAAAGATGTTGAGAGAACAAGAAAGCGAATAGAAGCGAAGCTAAATTCTGAATTAAAACTTACAGATTCATCATTATTAATCCAAATTACACGTCCCTTAAATCTATGAAATAACCTTATGCATTTTAAATATTTAGTAGTCTAAGTGAAAATAAGGTGAAGAATTATTCACGCAAGATTTATAAAAAGTTCAAATATTGCTCTATAAATACCCTTAAACGTTATGACATATTCAAATGATAATGTTTCTTGAAAATAAATTTGAAGCGTTGAAAAATATCATAAGAATCAAAGAAAAATAGAACTCAAATAATTTAAATCTGTTATACTGAAACTGTACTATGAGCCAGTAAATTTAATATAAATAATTCAACTTGCAATATGAAACAACTAAATCGCACACGCACAAACACTTAAAAATATTCATACGTATGTGTAATAAAAATGCCTTGATATAAATTATATTTATATAATTTTATCTAAATAACCTTGTAATTCGAATACATAAATACAATAAAGCTACGTTACTTACCTCCATAAGGCAGTTCCAATCTTTAAGTTCTCCATTTTGAACAAAGGAGTAAGCCAAACAAAAAATTTAAAAAAATTTCACTTTCTTATAATTGTTAATTTTTGGAGGGCAGAAAAAATAATAATAATTAGAAAACTAAATCTATTTCACAATTCAACCGCCCTCAAATAAGGTCGAGCAGTCACAATCACAGTTAAAAATCTCCAGAGAACGAATGAATAAATAAATGGACTTGGTCAGTGATAATGCGCTCGGACAGCCGCGTGTTTTAATCTGTTATGGCCAAAGATTAGAAAACGTGCTTTACGGTTTCTCTACTGTGACCATCATAACGGTACTTGCTGGAAACGAGTTTACTAGGAAGAGTTCTCGCTTTCGGCGCCAACTTCGTCGCCAATGAAATTGGTCGAAACAGCTCGATTTAACTAATGGTATTTTCTTAATATGTTTTAAATATATCTTAATGAGTTCCTCAGACGTAGATTGTGAATGGATTCTTTAAAAACAAAATTGTTTTTGTATTTTTAAGTATTTCACAGAGAAAGAATCAAATTTAAAATTCTACTTCAAAAATAGCTAAACCTGTATAAAATAGAAAATATTTCTTTCAAAAATTTAATACTTTTCGTATTTACAATTGAGAAGAGATCTATTCAAAATTACTTCCGTACATTTTTACCTGTAATTTAATGAACATTCTGATTACAAGTGTCGAAAAATTTATTTTAACTGTGATTTATATTTATTAAGTGATTGAAATATTTCTTTCTTTTCTGTTAAATTTTGGAAACTTGTATGTAAAAGTAGTTATCAAATTTGTAAAAAAAAATATCGCATATCAATTCTTTTAGTAAAAAAAATACTTTTATAGATTCAAGAAGAAATCGCACAAAAATTCTTTGTGTTGCGAATAGTAGTTATATACAAATTCACAACTACTATTATTATTCTTCACGTTAATATGTAAAAATTATAGTAATTATTATTACAATAATTTACAAAGTTTTTTTAAAATACTTTTTCTATGAATATTTGTAGTATTTTGTTTTAAAAATGTTTTAAATATCTTAATATAGATCTCAAGAAATAAAAAGACAAACATACTTTAGCAAACAAAAAACCCCTCTTTGTCTAAATACTTGCGCATCAAGGTTCTACAATTAATTAAATTACGTTCCGTAGTATAAATATACGTGGAAAAGATAATTTAAATATTTTTTAATCCAATTGAAAGATTTTTTAAATTTCCTTTTAGATATAATAGTTGTGAGGCATTGTATATAAGAAATTATTGTTCTTTTCATATTACAATATATTTTGTAAGGAATGAAGTTCGTATATAAATGAATTTGATATCTATAATGGAAAAGCTCTTACGAGTAATAATTACTTTTTGAGCTTTGACATATTTTTTTTTGCATTTTATCAGTAACAACGACAAGAAATAGTTTAGTTATTTTGATCTTATGCTATTATGTGAATATTTTTTTTTTTATTTAAGAAGTAGTATATTGTATAATTAAATTTATATATGCTATATACTATTAAGAATTTAAATTACTCGCCTTCTTCAGCTCATGAAAAATGTGAATCCTTCGGACTTTTAACTATTCATCAGAAATCTACGTCATTGCATTTTTTGGAATGTAATGAAATGTATCCTAAAGAATAAAGAATAAGGATTGTTTAACTGCGTTGAATTTTTTCCCCTTCTATTTTAAAAAGTAAGGTTTTTTTCGTATATTTTAGTGAATTGAGTAGAGAGGTTTTCAGATAGTTAAAATTTTCTGAAATTGGAGGAAAACTAAAGTCTGATGTCATTTATTTTTACAATCTTTTGATAGCATTCTATTTCATTACCAATATTCAGATAAATCACAAATTTTAAGAGCTATATTAGTAATTCTCTAGTATTATAATCAAGAAATTTAAAATGGCTCCCCATGATGTAAAAAATAATACCCCCCCTACCCTAAAAAAACTAACTAAAAAATGCTAAATCCGAAACATTTGTACATGTAATTAATATTTTTATGTTTTATTTCCTAAATAAATGATAAACATCGCTCTTAAACGAAATAAAAATTGTTAAATATTGTGTTTTACTTATAAATTGAAATAATGTTTTCGATTGATACAAAATTTTGTGGTACGGCATTTTCAAAATACTTTTGATACCTTTCTTTTGGAGTAAGGAGTAACAATACACAACTGGAATTTTCTGCTCCATATCACAAAAATCGCATTTATGATTAGGATTCTTATTTATACTTACTTCGGGAGTTTTTAACTTCAATTGAGAAATTTTTACAACAAAATCTACTTATCGTTAAATCTGGCGTATCATGCGCACTTTTAACACAAAAAGTAAGATCAAAGTTTACGGGTGCACGTTATACGGCAGGTATAAAAATAATAGCTTCAAAAATAAAAAAAAAAGAGATGAGCGCGTAAGAAATAATAAACTTCTATGTAGATAGGAATACTATATATTTAAATGAAATTACGTACACCTAACGAAGATAAAGGGTTCTGATTCTAATAGTATACAATTTTTTCAAACTCCTGGGATAATAACTCGAATAAATGACTTAAAAACATACAAGCATTGTAGACGTACACTTCTGGTTCCTTTGTAAAAAAGGAGGTGCGCATTATACGGCGAATACACCTAAAAATTAAAAAATGCAGCTTCAAAGTATGGGTGAGCGTTATACGCCGGTGCGCGCTATAGGTTGGATTTTAAGGTACTTTAAATATATTTGAAATAAGTAAGTGTATTGATGAAGGGTATATGCTACACTTATGAATTGTATTTCATTTAAAAGACATTTTAATAATAAAAAATAAAGTTACATAGTTTAAAAAAAAACTCGGTGTTTAACAAGTTTTAAAAAAGTATTAATTTCTCTAAGTAAAATTTTCTTTTTTTTTAAAAGAATAAACTCATTTTTAAAAAAATTCCTCAGATCTTAAAATTTTTTAAAAAGTATTTGAACAAAAAAATGTGATTTAAAAATGTTTAACTTGATCTGTGAAAAAAATCGTTAGTTAAATGATTCGATTTAAAGTATCTCACTGTCACCAATTTTTTTCAAAAAATAAATGAATAAATAACTATTTTTAAAAATATCAATCCAAACAATCAAATCAATCTTCAATAACAAATTTGTGATGACAAGTTTTTATATCTTCATCAAAAAAACTACCGAAAATTGCAGCCAAAGAGCAATTTCGAGCCAAATCCACCACCTCAATCGCAACATGGAATCATTTAGAAAAGTGTTCTAAAAGTAGAGCGCGTTTTGACCCTGTTGTGGTGTTTTCGCTTTCCCCACTCGCTATAATAGATGATATATAAAACAGCAATCTCAGACGATTTTTTTTTATTACTTTTAACTTCTTTCGCTAACTGACGTGAAGTGAAAAGTGCTTTCAAAATCGGCCGACCGGTTCTCATTACCGACCGCACGCTAAGTCTAAACAGCCTTGGTAAACACAGCTGGGACACTTTCGGTTTTTGTTTTACCTGTGTTTTCTCATTAACTAGTATCGTAACGGATAATCTTTGCGAACATAACGTACCTCGTATTTCAAGGATTTGACTTGAAATTGTTTATGTAATAGTTTCACTAAAAAAACACATAAATTGCGTATTGTGTTCAGTAGTCATTATTAGGTCTAATATCGCAAAATTTATCTGTTTTTTAAAATTTTAATTTTTTGAAAAAAATATAATATGAATGCAAAGATTTAATCGGAGAATAAAAAGCAACTGAGACATTGCAGTACTTTTCAATAAAATTATGGCGCTTGTTGTATTAATGGCAGCTTAACAGGTTTTCTTGAGCATTTTCTCTCTATTATGTCTTAACATATAGAACAACTAAGATTTTCCGAAAAAATATGACGTCTACTACGTTTGTTGAATCACTTTGTTGTTATTCTTTTGAAGGATAGTTTTTATCCTGAACAATGTGCATTGTCAAAATGTTGTATAAATTTAGGAAAATAACGTTATGATTTTTTAATTTTTATACAATTTTAAGTAAATAGATAAGTAAATTACTTTTCATTCTAAGTAAAAAGAAGAAATTTTCTTTCAGCATACTAAATTTATGTATATACTCATACATTAAATTGCCATAAATGTCACATTACAAAGCAATAAATAGAAATAAAACCAGACAGAACTGGGCAAAAATAAGATAACCACAGTAGTATAACAACAAACTCTTAGTCTTAAGAATTAAGACTGTTGGGCAACAGTGGCGTAACGTACGCCACCGCCGCCCCCGTAAGCGGAGGGTAGGGGCAGGATCCTAGGGAGTCCACAGCCTGACTGACTGACATTAAATACGTTTTTAACCAATTTATAAAACATCAAATTCCAAACCTGACTTAGCAGGGGCTCCCAAATTCTCCGTTGCGGCACTGTTGGTTTATACATAGTTTTAAAACTAACCAACCTTCCTCTGTATGTATCTAAACTACTAAGCTGCAAAGAGAAGAAAAAGAGAAAGAAAATTCCGTAATATTAAAAATTATAAAAATAATGCTTTGAATTCTCTTCTAAGTTTAATTTTGTATACATTGTTATATATATATATATATATACACACACTGATATTTTTCAGATTTTCATTTGGTTATCTTCTCATTCCTTTGTTTTGAAATCTCACGTATTGTACACTTTTCTTTTTGGAGATTGCCATATTAGCCTAAAGAGGTTCAAAGAGGGAAGGTCAGTGCAATCAAATTAGTTTAACCCTGCTTTTTCGGTACTAAGACCGAAATTGCTTTTTGATTGGCTAGGCTTCATTTTTTATTGCTTCATTTGAAGGAGAGAGAAGGTGAATGATAGAGAGAGGAGAGAGGTAGAGAAAGGAGAGAGATAGAGAGAGGTGAGATATAGGGAGAAGAGAGAAATATAGAGAGGAGAGAGAGAGAGAAATAGAGAGGAGAGAGAAATAGTGAAAGAAGAGACAGAGAAATAGAGAAGGAGAAAAAGAGAGAGAAGTAGTGAATGGAGAGACAGAGAGAGAAGGAAAGAAATAGAGAGAGAGAGGAGATAGAGAGGAGACAAAGAGAGAGATAGAGGAGACAGAGAGATAGATACACAGAGGAGAGATAGAGAAGACAAGGAGAGAGATAGAGAGAGGGGGAGACAGAGAGAAAGATAGAGAGGAGACAAGTAGAGATAGAGAGAGGGGGAGACAAAGAGAGAAAGAGAGACATAGAGAGAGGAGAGAGCTAGAGGAGAGACAGAGAGAATGGAAGACACACACACAGAGAGAAAGAGATAGAGAGAGCTAGAGGAGACAGAGAGAGAGGAAGACAGAGAAAGAGAGAGAGAGCAGTTGGAAGAGAGGAGAGATAATAAGAGAGTAGGAGAGATGTGTTTTTCTATTTAGAAGTTTATCGATTTTTATGTAGTTAAATAATAATATTGTTACACATTTTATTGATCGGTGAAATCAATCTTTTCTTTTAAAATAAATATAGTTTTAAAACAGATGGTCTCTGTGCATTGAGGAAAAAAAAAACGGAAACCAAAACAGATATTAATGATTTCGCTTGAATAAACTTTTTGATGCCGCAGTGAATAAAATATATGTATTGTTTTAGGGACATTCACATCTCACGGTTTTAACTTTTCGTTGAAAAAAAAATCAAATACTATATCGCTTCTATACCGCGTTTTGTTTTACATTTTTAGCGTTGAAAAATAAAACAAGGGAAAGTATTTCGAGTGCATTGCCCTTTCGCGGCATCTTTTTGTATATTTATGCAGTAAAAAAATATAGTACTTTTTCTTAAAAAAGTAGCTCTTAAAAAGTAAACTCACCCGATGCCAAATCAATAAAAAAGCGAAACATGAGGTTTCCTTGTTTGCTTAACGATGTGTTATCCGAAACATTCACTTTTTCATCAAACAAAATGCGTTTCCTGTGTGTTTTCTATTGACTTTATTCAAATATTAATTTTTTTTGTAAGCATTTATAGTAGTATATGAAAGAATGATTCATGCATTTAGAGTTCTCTTATGTCTTTCATTTCGTATTTTCACTCTTCGATAAATTGAAATATTAGTAGACAACTTTTTATCTAATGTATAATAAAATTATGATGAATTCTGACAATGTCAATTCCATTGATAAAATGTATTTCACAAAAATAATTAAATGTAAAAAATTTGAAATAAATTCAAGTTTAGAACTCGTGGTTTGGAAATTTTAATAGGATCGCAAATGGAACAACTGAAAGATTTTTAACATTTGAGTTTTATCCTTTATCAAAAAATAATTTTCTATCTTCTATGAGTATTGTCTAAAACAAGAAACAATTTTACTTTTTTAACACTGAAAGTTTAATCTTCTTTATTTGATATCAGTAATTCGTAAACTTTTTTCACGCTGCCGAAAATAATTGATTTTCTGTATGCAATTACAGAAAAAAATTAATGGATTTGACCATGATTATTATTGGCGAAATAAAGTTTTGATTTTTTTTAGTCTAAAATTATTTATGAAACAATCTTTGTATAAATTTAGCATTTAGCATTGAAAGAGTTCATATATTTTGAAATATTGTAAGAGTTCTTTATATTATTTGAGATGAAATATTTTATTTAAGTTTTATATTATTACTAGCTGGTATAAACGTTCTTCGCACGGGGAATTGAAAAATTAAACAATACAGATTGAAGGGCAAAGAAATTTTTAATGAGTTAATTTTACGTGAATTGCAAATTAAAAAAAAAAGTTGTAAATAAACCGGAAGTAAAAACTGAGTCTGTAAGTCTAATAGCTTATAAAAAGGATTTTTTTTTTATTTTTAACGCCCCCGTAACTCCCTTGTGGGTCAATTTTTGAAAACACCTTCCTAAGCTGATCTCTGCTCAGCAAAAGTAACACATTGTTACAAATTTTGTTTAACGAATGCTTAAAATAGTGTAAAAAACTAATATCTGGATGTGTAATGCGTTAATATTACTTTCTGTTGTGCATTTATTTTTTGTTAAAATTGTAATATTAGCAAGCAACGCCGTTCCTTACATTATAATGGCGATTCAATGGAAATATAGTGAAATGTCAGCGATAGAGCCAAGTTGGCATCTTTTTTGACGATCCTGTTGGCAATTTGGCGATTGATTGAACGGTACAGAAGTTGATATGCTATATGGTTGATATGGTAGGGAGCTGCAACACAGAGGATACACAAAAACTTTCTCCACAAAAAAATACATATACGTGTCAATTTTCATAGTGATCGGTTGAACGGTGTTGTGGAGTGAAGCGAGGCCATATATACAAACATCCATTTATATATATATATATATATTGTTGTATAAAATAGAATATTAGTCTTACGTAATATATTTTACTAACTATTCATTGGTAGACGATTTTTATTTCGCTTCGAAAAGATTAATATATTTAAATGAATCATTTAAAATATATTTTACTTCCAAACACAACATATTAGACAAAATTATTTAATTTATTTTTAGTAAACTCAATTTTTATTATAAAAATTTACTGCCAGTAAAAATAATTTAATACTGAAATGATGACTAGTTTTTTAATGGAATTCTAATAAAAAATTCACATTAAATAATTTTTTTCTTTTGATGAAATATGTGCGGAATCATAAGAAAATAATAGATTAATTCGAATATAGTGAAATTTTGTTCAGTTTTCCATTTATTATTATTTTTTTAGTTAATTTTGGAAATTTTTTGGGGGCATTTCCCATTGTTAAAATAATTATCCTGTATTAAATCTCGAAGAGAGTTTTGTCATCTATTATGGCAATTACAAATAGAAAAGCAATTAAAGAAGTTGCACTTTACATCCGAGATGAATATCAATAAAAGCATTTTACATAATTGAGCTGTCACGCAAGTTGAATAAATAACTATCCAATTAACTTAAGCAACATTCTGTGTAGGTATGTCCATAACGTATTCAAGCTTTGTGAAAAAAATAAATACAAATGTAATTGTCAATAGGAATGCGTTTAGACGAAAGAAAAGGAATGACACTTATTTGACCATTGAACAAAACCAGAAACACTTAACTCAGTTATTCAATTCACACCCATTTTATTATTATTTTAATACGAATAATTTTATAATTACTAGACTACTGTTAGGTCAGTAATATTGAAGCTTTACCTGTATTTGGATCCAGAATGTGGCAAAAACTTATTGTCCATAGATTCATCAAGATTTATGCATTTTTGAATATAACTTTGTAACGAGTACTATTCGGGTTCTTCTACAAATCCTCTTGGAGAAAATATTTCTTCACTGTGATTTTAATTTAAAGACTGTTTTCTGCAGAGAGGACTTGATTTTATACAAATGTAACTACTATTTAAAGCCTGACGTTGGGTATGTGAGGTTAATGGTTAATCGTTGATCGTGAAATCTAAGAATAAGAAAAGGTAAATTGCGACTGACAGGTCGAGCGTCCTAAAGTTAATATTCGTCGTGGAACCCACCAGGAGTTGTGGAAGTAAACATCATTGGAGCTGACCGAGCTATCAGGTTACGAGAAGGATCGTCACAAAGAGCTCCGACTGAAGCTAAGTGAATTTCAATAATTTTATGTATCCGATTAAGTGTTAGGATTTCAGATTGTACCCGAGGTTAAGTTATAAGGTTGTGCATTTTTCCTAAAGTGTTAAAGATAGAATAAAATTAAATATTTTTAAGATCATGTTTGCTTCTTCCCCGAATTCTCTTATACCCGCGACCTTCAGACTATGATAACTTTAGGTAAGTTACCTTTTTTTCTAGTAACGACTTTAGGAATTCTACCTATTACTTTCAAAAGGATTTCGCTCAGTATTACAAACAGAAGGGGGGAAGATTGACTACTAGAAAAACTGAATAAACCCCACTTTTATATAATTTATTAAAAGGGGTCTCAGGGGTGTTAAATTTCTCTAGAGGTCTGAAAATATAAACAATTTTCAAACAGGTGTAATTCTTTCAAATTTAAATTAAATAATTCGAATCTTTTACACATTATTTATAAAGGAATAGGGCTTCAGAAAAGCATAAAATGTTTAAAATATTATCATAATTTAAAAAATTATAAGCATATGAAAATAAGAAACTTTTCTATAAGAAATATTTATTAAGTTTTACGTCACGCATGCTATTTTCTAAAATAGTAGCTTTAATTATACTAGCTATAAGTTGATTAATAAAGTTAAATGTATTCTCATTACACTGTAGCTATTTTTTATATAAATAGAGTAATAACTTACATATTTTAATAAATAAAAAAATACATTTTTTAAAAATATTTAAAAAATTGCAATGTTTTACAAATATTTTGAAATACAAAAGATATATAATACTAAAATTAGGTAGGGCTTAAAGAGTATGATGCATTTTATAATTCTATAAAGTTTTATACATCAGAGGCTAGTATTTTAGAAAATAGAGTGCGCAAAGGAAAAAAATACTTAATATTTATCATAGAATTTTCATATGCTTATGATTTTTAAAATTATTATTATATTTTAAACATTTTATACTTTTCTGTAGCCTCATTCTTTTATGAATAGTGTGTAAAAGATTCGAATCATTTAATTTAAATTTAAAAGAATTATACCTGCTTGAAAATTGTTTATATTTTCAGACCTCTAGAACAATTTAACACCCCTGAAACCCCTTTTAAGAGCTGTCGTAAGTCAGCGATATTTATAATACTGCAGCATCAATATTTTTTCCTTTATCTTTGGTAATCATATAATTTCTGTCGGTTTAGTAGAGGGTGATAAAACTACATATATACTTAAGTGATGTGCTTGAGAAAATATCTAGAAATGCTAAAATATTATGCTGATAAAAAAAAGAATAGCAGAGATTTTCAATAGCTGTGTAAAACATATAACAATTTGAACCGAAAAATTATATCAAAGAATTATTTTAGAAAGTATAAAAGCATTTTTAGTTTTTAAACAATATTTCTTAATCAAATTTAAGGTATCCGACTACGTTCGGAACCGTGATTTTAAAAAAGCACATAAATGGATAATTTTCATGATATTTAGTATCACTTAGATTATAATATATGTATAAAATTGTTTTAAGGACATTTTGACAAAAAAAATTATTTAAATACAATATTTCGGCAAAAAATTAACTTAGAATAACCTTTTTCAAAATGTTCTCCTTTTGTGAAAAATCCTTCTATTAGAATAGTATTTTACCTGTCAAAAAATTCACATTATTTTCAGAGTTACAACCAATCGAAATAATTATCGGCGTTTTTTTCTTAAAACTTCTCCCCTGTGTTGTCGTAAAACATGAATAAACCCACTTCTAAGTTATATATTTCAAAAATTCTAGTTGAGCCTCTGTAGAGAGGTCTGAGCTATATACAGGCAAAATATTATTATAATAGAAGCATTTTTCACAAAAGAAGAATATTTTGAAAATGGGTCCTTCTATGTTCATTTTTTGTCAAAATATTGTACTTAAATAATTCTTTATTGTAATACTATTCTTAAAACAATTTTATATACATTTTCTAATCTAAATGACACTAAATATCATAAATATTATTTATTTATACGCTTTTGCAAAATCACGGTTCCGAACGTAGTCGGATACCTTAATTCTTTTTTTTTACATAAATTCAACATGTTTCTCAATTATTTCATACATTATTTCTTTATCAAAATATAAATTAAAAATATTTATATATTATCAGTACACATACCTGATATACAAATAAAGATTGTTGTAAAAACGTGTTTAAAATTCTCGAAAATTGGAAAAAAGCTAAAATAAAAGAGATAATTTCTTTGCATTTTGTATTCAATATACTGCATTGCAAAGCAATTAATAAAGAAAAACCACAAGGAAAAGGTAACGGAAAGAACAACGAAAATAACTTAAATATTGTAGTCTTTGCAAAGAACAAAGAATTTATTTTAAAATGCAACAATTATAAATAAATGTTTGTCTTTTTATTCTAGCATAAATTTATATTATTAAGTTCAAATTTAACGCATATATATATAATTCAATGAAATTCAGCAACCATCCTCAGACAACAGCTTAAAGAGGTTAAAAAATTTATTATTCAACAAAATGTCGCAGATATGTTTATTTTCACTTTCACAGACATGCTTAGTATTCTGTGAAGTTGTTCTTTTCACCTTTCTATAAACTTCTCAGTTTTTTTTTATACCTCACCAGCATCTCGTCACTTGTTTTGAAAATAATGAACGTGACTTCCGAATGTAGGCCATGTTGAACAGTGTGATGCATCAAAGTTACCTTTTGCGGGGAAAAAATAACTTGATATTAATCATCTGGATAGTTTCAAGAAACAAAATCATGTTATCGAAGAATGAAAAAAAAATTTATCTTTAGGGTGCGGAACTAAGGAATTAAAAAGCAAGTACTGTAGTAAGGGGTAAAAAAAAATGGTATGCTTTAAAACAATTTCACGGATGTGTGAATCGCAGCAAGGCCGCAGATAGGAATTTAGACCTATTTACTTTAAATTAGACGAAAAAAGTTTTGAAACAGTATGAGAACGACTTACTGTTTCCCATGAGATAGATTTAAAATAATGTAGAATCAAAATAAATAAATAAATAAATAAAATAACTGAAAAAAAAAAGAAAGTATTGAGTGAATTTAGTGGAATTTGATGATGTACGCTAAGCACTATTAGTTCAAATACCGATTTCAATTGAGTTTTTATTAGCCCCTTAACTGCCACCGGCATATATATCCGTCTTACTCAACAAATGAGCTGAGTTCCTTGGACGTATATATACATCTTTCGGAAGTACGATTTTTTCTTTTGAGCTGCTATCTGTAAAATATTCTGAAGGATTACTACAAGTATCTATATCATATATTTGGTTAGTTATATTGTTTCTTATGGAGTATCTATGAATTAACCTTTTTGTGCCGCCGGCGTATATATACGTCTCGCTTAGCCAATGCGTTAACTGCTACGGACGTATATATCCGTCCTTCCGATGTGCTGTTATCAGTAAAATTATTCCGAAGGATTACTACAAGAGTATCTGTATCATATATTCAGTTAGTTGTATTGTTTCTGATAGAGTATCTATGAATTAAACTCTTTTGTGCCGCCGGCGTATATATACGTCTCGCTTAGCCAGTGCGTTAACTGCTACGGACGTATGTATCCGTCCTTCCGATGTGCTGTTATCAGTAAAATTGATCCGAAGGCTTAGGAATGCAATAAAATGACAATGACAGTTTTTACGGAGGATTTACTGATTTCAGAGAAAAATGTAATTTGTGCCTTTCCTCACCCTTCCCTCCAATATACTGCATTCACGTCCCTATGGGATAATCGGTGACACTTGGGAGCGAATCGAGTAACTTTTAATCGGCAGTTAAGGGGTTAATATTGCATTCTAAAAGTACGCGAGAGCAATTAGCAAAGGACTTCGCAAGTTTAGAGCTCGGTCAAGTGATGGAACGACCCTAAACTGGCATCTCTCTCATCAAATTTCCACACCCTATTTACGTGAAGACTTTGAAATTCAACAGATTTAGAGTGTATCAGCCCCTCTAGATTTCGAGTCTTCAGTGACTCCAGTACTCTCCCCTACTACTTGACAAAGAGAAGCCGAAATAAATTTATTTAGACAATTGCGTGTTTATATCAAAATTTTATATTTCTCCTAATAATTTAAATTATTTACAAACATTTACAAAAAAATTCAATACAACTTATGTTGCTGTTGCTTTACTAACGTTTTGAATTGAATGATAAGAAAAATCAAATTAAAGCTTATTGATAAGTATTTACGATAATTTAATCGGTAGTTATAAAAAACCCATCTCAATTACGGATCATACGTTATAATTACTTTTAAATATTTTTATGAAAACTGGCTAATGGGATATTTTTTTTGGAAAAGAGTGATATAAAAAATACAAAATACATAAAAAAAACTATGAAATAAATCACATGGAAAAAATGTAATTGAAAGAATAGTATTATATAAAAAATTTACATGACTATTAGAGTATAAGATAGCTTTCCCAAAAACATATAGAAGTCGAAGAGTAACTGAACTTGCAGATTTTCATATGTTATTTGAGATGTATCGTAAAATTCTGTGTATAAAGCTCATTGGCGTATAACGCGCACATATATTTTCAAGCTGCATTTCTTATAATTTTTAGGTATATTCGCCGCATAACGCGCACCCTCTTTTTAACGAAGAAACCTGAAGTGCACGAATGCAAGGAAGTCATTCATTCGAGATATTATCCCAGGCTCTTTTCAAGACATAGTATACTTCTAGAACAGTAACTCTTTAAGTATGTCATTTTTTAAATAAGCATTATTTCGATATATGTAGAAGTCTAATATTTTATGCTCATCTCTTTTATTTTTATTTTTAAAACTCATTTTTATACCCGACGTATAACGCGCACCCTAAAATTAAAATCCAATTCTTTTGTGTTAAAAGTGCACGTTATACGCCGGATTTTGCGGTACGTTAAATAGAGCTACTTTTGCCGATGTGTGATATTTAATAGTTACGTGAAGTTTTCTTATTCACACACACACACAATTCCTACTATTATCTCACACTCTCTATATATTTATTTATCATGGTGGAATTTTCAGTCGATAATAAAATACATTTTAATGCGCTCAATTGAGCTAAAATTTTATATACATGATTGTTTTGGATGACAGTACAATAATTTAATGATAAAAATTAATTGATTAAAACTAATAATTTAAATAATTACAAATACAACGACGTTGGCATCATTTTTGGCGACTTAGCGACCCTTTTGACGACGTGTCAAAACTTGAAAAGGTTTTTTTTTCTTATGTTTTAAAGCATTTAGTTGAACTGAAATTTTATATGCACGATTGTTTTGGATGACAATACGATACTTTAAAGATAATTAATAAAAATTAATTACCACTTAATGTTGTGATTCTGTCATATGTATATACATATTTATACGAATTGTAACTATTTAATAAAAAGTAGCTAAAATAAAATTTTCTTTGTTGATCTAAGTAGGAATTGACTTAATTTTTTTTATATTACTTGTTTTATATATATTTTAAGAACATTAATATTGCATTACTATTGATCAGTGTCATCCTTGTCACTTGACCGTGGCTCAAAATTACGAGGTCCGTCGCCAAACGCCCTCCAGCAGCTGAATAGTGTGACGTTAATATTCATTCACTCACACACACAATATTTTCTTCTTGGTGCGGCCCGCGTGAAATATCTATCATATGTATGTGGCCCGGGGGAAAAAAGGTTGAGTACCTCTACATTATCCAAACGAAATTCAATTCTATCTCTTCATCGTATTTAAAATACGGCTGATATTGTTAAAAAAATTCATTGTAGAGTTTTTAGAAGCATAATTGTACTTACCTTTATTTGGAGTGCTCAGGAAAACTTTTCCACTTTTGATGCAATATTTCGCAAAAATAACGAGAGTAACTTTTAGAATAAAACTGGTTACCTACTTGTTGCCAGTTTCATTACAAAGTTAGATTATTTTAACTAGTAATGTCGTTTTAACTGCTTCAGACACTCTTCAACAATTCATTCCACGATTTGTAGCAATAAAACAGTAGTTCTTGAAATTCCAAAACTGCCCTATTTTTCGACACCTACACGATCTGTGAATTGTTTTAAAAATATATAGCTAAGTCTTTAAAATATTAACTATGTCATTGATGAGAGATTCTATTCTAAGCAGCATCAACGTCATAAATTAATTCCTCCCACTCCTCCTCCTCCTCTTCATTATACTTTTTAGCATTCCAACAGCTCTCTAATAAAATGCTACACTTTTTTTTTTTGAAAAACTATAAACTTGAGTCTTTGCATTGCTTTAGAAATTTAGAGGAAACAAATTATTTTAGTAAAAACTTTATTTTTTTTTTTGTGAAAGTATTTAAGTATACAGAACTTATATATCCCACTTTTTAACACGTTTTTATTAGCTTCACCTGTATGTAACGGAATTTTGAACTCGATTTTTACCCACTTTAAAAGGTCAGATTAATTCCAAATTTTGCACCCTAGTCAAAAACCGATGACAATACAATAATTTTATAATTTTGTTTCATTGTCCTGATAAGGATTAATCAGGATTAACGATTTGCCATTTCCAGATTTGGCGACTAAAAGATAAAGTTACAACCCTTGAGCGAAAGCGGTTCATGGTTATTACAAATACAGCAAACAAACAAACAAAAAATGAATTCATCAATGAATAAATGACAGTTTAAAAAACTGAAAAATACGCTTTTATTGTAGATCGAATTAAAAAATGAAAAATAAATTATAGTTAAAAAAAAAAACTAAAAAACACGCTTTTATAGTGAATCGAACTAAAAAGTAAAAAATAGTTCTTAATATAAGAATAAAAGGATTAATGTGAAAATTAATGTCATAGCAATGGAAGCGTTGCTTGATATCAATTATAATTTATTTTACTAGTTTTATTCCGAAATGCAGAGTTCGTGTAAAAATGCAGTGCAAAGCAACCCACGCTTTTACCACAATAACATTAATTTTCTCGTTAATCATTTTATTCTTATAAAAAGAATTATTTTATTTAATCTTCAAAATGTTGTCAAAATGGTATAAATGATCACTGAACTAAACGCTGGATAGCTAAAAATATTTTTCAAACTTTCAAATTCACAAACACAGTGCAACAGCCAAATTTTAATTTTAGTTTAATAAAACACTATATTTCCGACTCCAGTTCTTAATTGTGTAAAACTTAAAAAACTTTTGAACAAACAATTATAGCATTAAATATCAGAATTGTTATAGAAATCTTAGTCATAATAAAAATAAATGACAAAAAATGCCCCGTTTTCTTTAAAATTATCAAATTTTTTTTTAAAAAAGACTTATATATATTATTTTTTTATCAACTCATTCCGTTCAAAAACATTTTCAATTCACTTTCTAAACATAATTTTTCTGTTACCAAACCATTTTAAAGTTATTGTTTATGCTGTAAAATATATTTCTATTTTACATTTATGTGAATTTTCAATTAGAAGTAATTTGAATTTCTTTTAGATACAGAACACTAAACTTCATTATGACAAAAGTCTAAAATTCTGTTGAAAATAATTGAAAGTTACATTGTATAAGAACCAAAAATTAAATGTATAAATTTCGTTGATCGATTAGAATAGCAAGAGTAAGGGAGAGATTCGATTTTATTTTTCTCAAATTCGAATAAATAGAATGTTAGGTTGTGCATATCTATCGAAATGTATTAAAGTTGTTTGAAGATACCGAGAAAAATATTTGTCAAATTTGCTTTCAGAATAATAAAATAAAGACAGCTATATTTAAAACAGGAAATCATTGAAACAGGACCTAGCCATCGAATAGCGGTAAAAAAAAGAACAGAATCGAAAAACAATGCAAAAAAAAAACATTTCATAACTATGTATCTCAATCTAAATATACCAAAGATTCAATAAAAACAAAATTCATATCCCGAATTCTCCATTTTCATTTCATAACTGCAATATTCACTATATAATTACGATAAAAATTCATGCAAACTCAAACTTGGTTTCTGCTCTAATTCAACACTAACGAGCTCTTGATCAACGCGCTGTGATCAACGGACCATACAACACACACACTCGTTTCATTTTTCCATATCTGCATCCACCTCTAATTGATCGGACAGAGCTACTTAAGAATATCTCTTTGTACCTCGCAAAGATCAAATGTGGAACCCTTGCTCAGTTTCTTTGAACAAACGTAGGAAGGCTAGACGCAAAATACACGAAACTAAATACTTGGCCTCTTTTAAGGCCTTTACACTTTCTTAGATATTTCTTCTTTTCAAAAGGTGCCAAAGAATGTTATAATTGCCGGATATTCGCCAAGAGTTCGTATCTGCTTTTGAATGATATTTGCGGCACTAATTATGTGAGAAGGTGTGGAAAAGTTTTTGTGCTTTTTTAGCGAATAAAATCTGTAGATTCGGCAAATACGGAAGTATGTGCCTTTCTGTGGTTTGAAACAGATTATTTAAGTAAAAGGATTGAAAGAAATGAGGAAATTACTTGAAGGAAAAATGATTTATATGACCACATAAACTTTTCAAGGTGAACAGCTGTTTATTTTATTTCTTATCTTCATGAAGTAATGATAAGAAAACATATTTGCAAGGTACCACAGTCATTCTCTTAAGGAATAGAAGAATAGAATAATAAATCTATAGTAAAAATAGCTAAAATGATTCATTTCAACTCGAAATATATCATATGAGCTTCTGCGTTGAATAAAATATATCAAAAGAGCTATTGACTCTTTTCCTATATAACAGCGGTTGTTAAACTGTAGTCCGCAGTGTCTCTCATGCAAAGTTGAGATTTCCCTCTTTTAAAGACTCTGAAAGGGTTCATGAAAAAATTGGAAGATGTGCCATACTAGATTAGATCACTTCATTGTCCCCAATCAAATAACTCTACTAGAGCTTGTATTTTGATCAAGGATATAAAGTCGGGGACGGTTCAAAATCTTGGGGGGTCCGCGATGTCTTGGTGATACATAAAGGGGGCCGCAGCGATCGAAAGTTAAAGGACCGCTCCAAAATAACATCTTAATCTTTTCACTCCTACATACACTAGCCACCGAAATTTAAGAAACAACGTCTTTTTTAAAGTTCACTAAGAAATGGCTATAAGAATAAAATTAATAGTTTACATGAATTCTGGTAACGAACTACTTGTACAAAAAACGATAGCTACCACTTTTAAATAAATCGATTCTATAATTTACAAGAAAATGTGCAAAAAAAAAAAAATCAAACTTTCACAATTTCAAGTACACATTTTGTGTATGATTGTTCATCTTGAATAATTTTTGGTAATTTCATTGACAATATCCAGAAGAGCCTAAAAATGCCTAAAATAAGTAGTTTCTTCAATAAATTAAAATGACAGTTGGTCGGATGGATAGATTTAGGCTTGTTACAAGTTGACGCTGTTATGTATCTCAATGTTTCTCGCAATGTTGCTAAGCGACTGTGAAGATGTAGCAAATTGACCACGAGTTGCAACTTCTGAGGAAAGATGTTTACTAGCTTTTTTTTGGCCCGAAGAACGATAGTACTTGTGTACCTCAACTCGTTGCAGATCATTTTGTCAAACCAGGGACAACAGTAAAGCAAGGTATACCTCCGCATTGTGAGGGGAACAGGGATTCTAGGGGCCCAAAGCCTGATTGACTAAACGTATCTATTTCGGCTTGGGGCTCCTTTTCAGAGTGCCTAATGTTCTCCGTTACGCTACTAGACAACAATATTCGCTAATGGGGTGCAAAGACGCCTTCACAATGCTGGTCATTGCGCAAGATGACCAGTTGTATGTGTCCTTTTGAACCGACGACAAAGATTCTCCCGTTTATATTGGGCAAGAGGACACATTTCCTTGACTTGACAGCAATGTGTTTCAGTATTCTACACAAGAGTCAAGGGCACACTAGTTGGTTATGCGCTGGCCTTGCACGCTCAAGTTTGCAGGTTCGACCACGATCCAAGTCAGTGGATTTTCATGATGCAAAAAATAGACAGCATTTATGTCATATGATTATGCGGTATGTTAAAGATCCCTGGAGTACCTGTTTGACTTGGATGCTTTCGGGAAAATTTAAATACTAGAATAATTTCCCATTGTCAGAGCTCAAGTACCTCCCTCTGGGGAGGAAACTGGAAAATTGCACTGTTTCAAATGGTATCTATCCTATATGATGCCACACTAAAAAGTGATACTAGCTGCCGGGAAAAGTTCTTGCAACCCCATTTAAAAGAGCGTTCACATTTGGATAGAATTTAGAAATACTGTGTCCAAACAACGAATGAATTTTTCCAAATGATGTATTAACATTTATGCTTTTTTTTTTTGCACCACATTGGGCATGCCTTTACCATTGATACTTCACTATAATAATCCAAAATTATATACATAAATTGACTAAAAGTTAAATATTTTTTTAACAATGGATATAATTTAATTTTGAATATGGCATTCGATATTAGAAGTTTACTGTAACTTATTACAAATGTCAGTTTCCATTTGGAAAAAGAAAAAAAAAGAGAGGAAAGTCCAAGTAAAAAGAAGAAATATAACAAAGCTTGAAAACAAAAGGCTCATTCACGAGCAAACAAACTTCATTTGCATTTTTTAAAACCATATTTCATCACAAAACTCGAAAACAAGTATTAAGCATTCCCCACGTAAACACCAGAATCAGATACGAAAACCAGACAATATGAAAAGCGAGAGAGAGAGACGCGATAAGAATACTGGACAAAAGATTGACATCCATTGCCTGCATCCATTTCATTTTTGAACTTTTCACTAATCGTCCGCATTTCGACATCGTAGTTCCTGGACAGCAGGAAAAAAAACGAAACTCTTCACAGTAAAAAGTCAGTTTTTGAATGCGAAAGTTAACCCTATTAAGAAACTGAGACTAAAAACTGTTACTTCCAACTTTTTCCGGACTCTGCGCGAGAAGAGTAACAGGAAATGATAAGATGATAACCGACTCTTTTGTCGAAGTAGCGTTTCTCGTTTTGAAACGCTGTGAAGCAATTCGTTTTTGTGGTTTTTGTTGTTGTTCCTTATTCCTCTCTATGAATCTATTATGTAATCGTGTCTTGGTTGTTAAAAGTTTTTAACACTTTTGTGAAAAAAGTATTATTTAGAATAACAAGGAAGGCATCAATTTCTAAGCCATTACGAAATTTGTAATGTGATTAAAAAAATAACTTGCCACAAGAAGTTATCAGTTATGACTGCAAGTTCATTTGTAAAGCTACAAAATATAAGTTATTGGTAAAAATTTTAAACTGGTACTTCCGAAGTAGGATTGGAGGATATTTATATATAAGCTACGCAAAAAAGAAGTAAAAATTTATTAAAAATAAACAACGATTTTCGCTTGTGGTTTTCTTATGGACCATAAAGAAAATATTAAAGTTTTTGTTCAACGAAATGCAAACTAGATGATGCAACGCCTATGTTTTGCAATATTCTCGTTTTCAAATGGTTTCACCGCAACAGCAAGCGCAAGTTGTACCATGGTTCATCGGATTTTAATCTGCAACATAAGTGCAACTTAAATTTTGAACTACCTATAAATGACGTTCACCTTCAAGATCCACAATTTATAAGTGGCATTAAAAAATTCGTGACGATATAGAGTGTAACAATGTTGAGTAGAGTATTTTGTTGAGTAGAGATCTGCTAAAAATATGTTTTGCAGAAATCAACTTCTGAGGGCATCTGGGGTATAGAAGATAATTATATGTTTATTTTAGTAATTCAAGATCTGTCCTTTTTAAATCAATAGATAAAAGCTATAAAATTGTTTTTGAATACCTTGCTGGAGTGAATGAATATTAACGTAGCATTATTCAGCTACTCGAGGGCTTTCGACGGTGGACCTTGCAATTTTGAACCATGGTCAAGTGACGAGGATGACACCTGAGGTGGCAACCCTCTCTCCTAACTTCCACACCAACCAAAAGGAGGAAGTTTGATCCTCGACATATATAACGTGCATTAGCTCCCCTCTGCAAGGCGGGTCTTCAGCGGTACTAGGTTCGAACTCGTGACACGCCGGCCACAAGTCTGTTGCCTAGACCAGTGATCCTCAACCCCCGGTCCGTGGATCAAATAGTGCCGGGCCGCCTACAGAACATTAAACTATTGCCATTTTATTTGAAATGGTGCATTTCTCTCGGATTTGCGCAACTTTCCACGGAGAAATCACTTTATAATCTTTGTTAAATCTTTTTATATTCATTTTTTGGTGTAGCTGTATTTTATTCTGAAGTCACGATTAAATACAATTAAATTAAAATTATTAAATCAAAACAGTCTAAAATATAAATAATCAACGTCCTCCCCCTCAGCGGGCCGCGGTAAAATTATCAAATTATTTAATTGTATTTAATCGTGACTTCAGAATAAAATGCAGCTACACCAAAAATGAATATAAAAAGATTTAACAGAGATTATAAAGTGATTTTCATAAAAATTAGCCCAAACCCAAGAGAAATATACCTCAGTAAACAGAAGGTAAATAATTTATTGTTTCTTGTGCGGACAAGTAGTATTTGATCCACGGACCGTTAACGGTCCACGGACGTTTGGAGACCACGGACCTAGACCGCTAGGCTACCGCGGCCACAGTGTATCTCATTGGATTTAAAAACTTATTTTTGGACTTAGATATCAATAACTTAAAAGCAATATATGGTTGTGGACAACACCAGGAAATATTCAGCGAAGCAGGCGGTTAATGGTTAAACTCGTTGTATACAAACAATAGAACTGTCTAAGAAATACTGTAATACGGTTTTGCTTATAGAGTTTTTTAGGACATCATCTTTTTCAGTGAATATAAAGCCACTAACATACCTTGCGTAGAATTCCATTCCGTGAAACTGTTAGTTTACTCTCATGTCGTTTCGAAGCATTTTCTGGATCACAATAATAGAACAGTTCCAAATATAAGTGTAGAATAAAGTTTATATCCTTGAGGAAGAACAAGCTCTTGATTAGACCTTCGAAGAGCTCACTCTCAACAAATTTTTAAGGTTTTTCAAGGACTATTCGTCAAGAAGCATTATTATTCGTTATAAGCGTGTGTTAATTGGCTAGATTACCTTTGTAAACGTTCTTATGTATTGTTCTCTACTTCCTTTAAACATTTTATAAACATGAAAAGTAACACTAATATAGTTTTAATGATAAAATTATAAATAAAACTTTTCACAGAGTGTATCACTATATGTAATAATTAAAGAATTATATTAAAATAAAAAAAATGTTAACAGTAATAGTGAAGATAATCCTTTACGGATAACGGTGTGTGTGTCTAATAATAAAATGTGAAGGACAATGTTCAGAATTACATTATTCGTTTGGGTAACTCAACTTAAATAAACTTTTTGCTTCAAGGAAATTTTGTAAATCAAACCAGCTTTATCTATAAAATCAATTTTCTGTATGTAACACTAATTCAAATGTCAGGAGTTTTGACGACTGAATTACATGTTACACTCACCTTAAAGCTGTGAAGTAGCATTCCAAACTGTCAAAGAAATGAATGTGAACATTATGTTTAATTTCTTACTTCTTACGAGTGAACTACTTTCGGCACCTACGTAAAGTTTCTTTGAAAGATAATGAGAATTAAAATAAATAAAATCATACTACTCATCTATTCAGAGGAGAGGTGTAGTAAGAACCTTGGTTGATGAAAATTAAGTTTATGAAGCGGGTTTTAAGAAGAGTGTTAGTGCAAACGAATGTACACAAAAACCGCAAATAGAGGTGTAAAAATGTGTATCACGTTTTAAAAATAAATGGGATAAGCCGACTTATTTAGTTACATTAAATCCAACTAAATTGTTTTATTAATTACATTGTTTTGTCAAAAACCTTGATTTTATTTATTATTTATTAAATAGCAATTCCTTTAACAGAGTCATTCTTATTAAAATAAAGCAGCAATGGTTGCGACATGCAATTAAGTTTTCAGAATACGTAATTCAGCAATTGGAGGCCTACATACTGGAGATTAAGCATATTAAGCTCAAACTCTAGAAGTGAAAATCGCTTAACACGAAACTGAAGGGACTGAAATATATTTTCGTATTAAAGGATATTACCAAAAAATCGTATATTAAAAAAATTAAGTTCATTAAAGCATATTGTATTTACATATATATGCATATATGCATAAATTTATTGAAAATAAATGAAACAAAAACATTTACAAGAACTTAATGAAATTTAAAACAAAATTATCAAGTTTTTTTAAAAACAAAACATTTGATATTTTTCTTTGAGTTATTTTTTTAGCATTAAACTGTCATCACATAGTTAGATATCGTCCATTTTGCTATTCATTTTATCATTGGAATGTGCGTCTGAATAACTGCGCATACTTTTCATGACGTTCCTCATTTCGGATGATGTAGGAACAGGAACTACATTATTTATTTCATTTTCGTCGTCGGAATCTGCATCAATGATATTTTTTGAGCTTTGAAAAAACACCAAAATGTCTTTATTTGCCCTGTTTAGAGCTGTACACACATTATTATCATTTACTGCAATGTATTCTTCTGATAATACGATAGGACAATCCAATCCGGTTGGTGTTTTCCGTATTTTGCTCATTCCCAGAAGGGAAATCTTTTCGTGTTAAGAGATTTTTGTTTCGTGTTAAGGGAAAAAATGCACGAAAATACATAGTGGTTTGTCGGGACCGTTGTATTATTTCGCGTTAACTTATATTTATTCGCGTTTTCGCGTTACACGTATTTCACTGCATGTCTTTCAACAACATAATACAATCCCAAATTTTATATAATGACTTATAGAAACAATTCCTGGGATTTTTCAACATTTTTGCATGTATTTTAAACAATAAGCTCGAAATAATAACAATCATTTGTTTTGTAAACAGTGCTGAGTCAATTGATACGTGACAGTACATATGCTGCAGAAAAATAGATGGTTGTGCATAGGTAACCATTGATCTGCTAATAATGCATTTTTTAATTAACAATCGCACGTGTTAGTCTCGGGATTTCGAAAATTTCTTTTTTTTTTAAAAAATAACAAAGCCTCGTTATATTTATCAAGATGTGCAAAAGAACAAAATAGAAACATTGCCTTTACGTTGACAAAAAAAAGGGTGGTTTTGATTTACATATCATTGGACTGAACTTTTCAAATATGGTAAAAGAAAGTATGTTGTATTACCATACCTTGACGAATTTATGTAGCGATTAGATTAAGGTATCCGACTACGTTCGAAACCGTGATTTTGAAAAAGCGTATAAATGGAAAACATTTATGACATTTAGTGTCACTTAGATTAGAAAATGTATATAAAATTGTTTTAAGAATAGTATTACAATAAAAAATTACTCAAGTACAATATTTTGACAAAAAATAAACATAGAATGACCCATTTTCAAAATATTCTCCTTTTGTGAAAAACGCTTCTATTATAATAATATTTTGCCTGTATATAGCTCAGACCTCTGTACAGAGATTCAACTAGAATTTTTGAAATATATAAGTTAGAAGTGGGTTTATCCATGTTTTACGACAACAGAGGGGAGAAATTTTAAGAAAAAAATGCCGATAATTATTTCAATTAGTTGTAACTCTGAAAATAATGTGAATTTTTCAAAACAAATAGTTCAGACTCTCTGGAGAAGTCTTAACTTTATATAAGCACACACACACAAAATATTATTATTTTAGAAGCATTTCTTATAAAAGGAGAACATTTTGAAAAAAGGTTATTCTAAGTTAATTTTTTGCCAAAATATTGTATTTAAATAACTTGTTTTTGTCAAAATGTGTCCTTAAAACAATTTTATACATATATTCTAATCTAAGTGACACTAAATATCACGAAAATTATCCATTTATGCCCTTTTTTAAAATCACGGTTCCGAACGTAGTTGGATACCTTAATGTAAAATGTCGATATGATTATTTTCATAAGGATTCAGCGATGTTTTACGTATTCTATCTAACCGTGAAGACAGAAGTATACATTAACCTCTCTTGGGGGAGGGGGTTACATTATAAAAACACGTAAGCGAAAACCCCTAGGGGTATTAAGCCTCTGTGGTAAAAATTAAAAATCTCTTGGTCAATGGGAGAGGTTTGAATCTCCAAACCCCATCCTTGTATACGCCACTGCATAGAGATGGCTAAAGCTTCTTTCATTGTTGCTCAATTTCTAAAAGATTATTGTTTTTTAGAAACCAGAATTTCGCTGCCCATATAAATTCATTGAATGATGAAATGTACATGTGGCGCCGACCGCTATCGCCAACTGTCCTGCTCATGTCTAAGAGCGCTCTCAGTTTTTCAGGAGCCTGCCAGTTTTTAGATGCTCGAGAGGAAGACCCCATGATTCGGAAAATGACGAGAAGGACGACAATGCCTCGTGCGTGTTAGAAATTATAGATGATTTGGACATTGTGTGTGAAGACGTGAAACTTGTTCAATTAAATGACGATCTGTGTATGTGTGTGTGTGTGAATATAACGTAAAGAGTAATACATATTTAAATTCAAAGTTAATTGAAGATGAATAATTCTTGTAAAAGGCCATCACTGAAACCATCCCTATATACATAAACAATTAAATTATATAGTAAGAAAACTGTCTGAAATGGAGTATACCAGTCGAAAACCAACTGCAAAATGTGAATAGGACTGGAAATATGATTTTAAAACTACGACCAAAAATCAACTCATGTAATTATCGTAATCTTTGAAACATATCCAAAAGAATTCCTGCTTAAAATACTTTAAGCACGCAACGAGTTAGTACAGTCAGCAACCAACGAAAGCTTGGATTAAAAGTTAATTCAACCGTCCAAATTTGATAACGAGGCCGTCACTAGATGGTGCCACCATGAAAATGGCTCTCGCATTTGTGGACCATGATATTTCGGCGAAAGTTAAGTTGCTAAAATTCAGCCCCATTGGGAAGAAAATAAATGAAATACTTTGATACTTGTTTTATTATAGTTTTAATACATCTCATTTTCGTTGGACATTTTTAAGATAGCTTCTTTACAAAAATGCTCATACTTCACCGAGTAGAAACAAAAACCTCTTCCGAAGCACAACTGAATTCTCAAAAAACTCGAAATAATTGTAGTTTATATATATCTACATTCAATGCTTTATGAAGATAAATTTTTTTTTAAGTATTAGAATCTATTAAAACTTTTATAGTTGAAGAGTTTTATATCATTCTGTCAGAATTTTATACAATTTTTGTACCAAGAGATATTCTGCATTCAGCTACAGATTTACAGTCGAGTCGCTTTGTTACTTATTTGGATTTTATATAATAATCACATTATACATCACAATATTTTCCAATAGCGTAGATTTACAGTGACTGCAATTTTTACTGTGAAACTAAAAATTTACGCAGTAGCTATAATAAAAGTAAATAACGGAATTAGTAACAATTTAATGCTTTAACTAAGAAGAACTTCTCAGACCATGTTTTCTAATGTTTACAATTTTGTTTTATAAATTTCACTCTCTCTTTAAGGGGACACGGCACTTTTGTACCCGTTTTTTATTTAAGTATTTAAATGAAAATGTTTACATGTACCCCATTTGAATACACATGAAATATACATTTCGGATGAAAATTGCCATTCTTAAACAGTTATTTAAAATTTAAAATTTTTAAGACATATTTCAATATTTTGAAATTTTTATTATTAATTTTAAAAAATTTTGAACAATTTAAAAAAAATATTTTTTAGAAGTGTTCCTCACATTTCTGCGCACGGGATTATATTGTATTACGAGTGATACTTTTATATATTTATTTATTTTCATGTCGGAAACTATAAAAAACAGTGATGTTAAAATAAATAATGTAACATATAAAAAAAAAACCCAGCTATATCTAACTTGCAGGATTTTTTAAAAAATAACTATTCACATGTAAATCTGTATATATATTTCATGCACAGAATTATCAAATATATTATACAAAAACCAAGTCCAAAACAACCAGGAAAAGTTTCAAAATGTTATATTGGTTATAAAAGAAGCTTTAGTATTTTAAATACACAATTGTTGTGAAAAATAAAAACCTGAGAAAAACAATTTAATAGTAGAAACATGCTCACGAACGAGAAAAAGGCCGACAATAAGACTCTTTTTTATGGGACATATTTCTTTAAAAATTTTCAATACAGCTCAGATTTTTTTGTGATTTTAATAAAGATTTTTGCAAATTTTTATCAATTTTTTCCCATTTTAGTAATAATAATTTGTTTTTCTCTTCTTAATTTTAGCATTTTTTTCTTAAAATGTATTAAACAAATCTAAAAATCACAAAAAAATCCCCATACCTCCATTTTTTAAGAAAAAGTTGTCGCAAGTAGTCGGATACTTTAAGTTTGAAAACCTTTTAAAAATGTTCTTATCTAAAGAGCCCTCACAAATTTTGTTAAGGTATCCGACTACGTTCGGAATCGTGATTTAAAAAAAGTGTATAAATGGATAATTTTCATGATATTTAGTGTCACTTAGATTAGAATACATATATAAAATTGCGTTAAGGACATTTTGACAAAAAAAAAAAATTCTTTAAATACAATATTTTGGCAAAAAAATAACTTAGAATAACCTTTTTTTCAAAATGTTCTACTTTTATAAAAAATGCTTCTAAAATAATAATATTTTCCTTATATAAAGTAAAGACTTCTCCAGAGAGTCTGAACTATGAGTTTTGAAAAATTCAGATTATTTTCAGAGTTACAACCCATTAAAATAATTATCGACGTTTCTTTCTTAAAATTTCTCCCCTCTGTTGTCGTAAAACATGGATAAACCCACTTCTAAGTGATATATTTCAAAAATTCTTTTTGAGCCTCTGCACAGAGGTCTAAGCTATATACAGGCAAAATGTTATTATAATAGAAACATTTTCCACAAAAGGAGAATATTTTGAAAATGGGTCCTTTTATGTTCATTTTTTGTCAAAATATTGTACTTAAATAATTTTTTATTGTAATAATATTCTTAAAGCACTTTTATATATATTTTCTAATCTAAGTGACACTAAATATCATCAAATTTATCCATTTGTACGCTTTTGCAAAATCACGGTTCCGAACGTAGTCGGATACCTTAAAAATATTTTTATCGTAAATTTCTTGAATTTACTCAAATGCATTCTGTTAGATAAGCAATACGAAAATAATCTTATCTAAACCATCAAACAATTCAGTTAAAGTAACCACGTTAACCCATTCTAACTATAGAACACATAAATAATTGAGTGTCAGGAATAAAAAATCACGGCGAATGTGTCCCATCCCTCATACTGTCACCAAGGAAAATTGTCCCATGCATCATATTCACACAGAAACCCCCAAAATCAATGAAACCAGGTGTTTTATACCTTTTCATCCACAAAACGACCTTCATAAATATGAGTCACAATTATCCGCCGACCCACTCAACAAAATTTCCGCACGACTAACTGCGGTCACATATGCCACAGAAACGGTCAAGAAACAAAAAGATCTCGCGCTGTTTCCTTGTAAGCGAAATAATGTTTAATTTTTTTTTTCATTCCTTTCCGTAATTTTGCTGGATCTTCAAGATAAATTGGGAGACCTTTAACTTGGGGGATTTTTAAGCCTTTAATGGGGTATGCAAAAAAGATAAAAGATCATGTGAATCATCTTTCTTAAACTAAGAACACTGGCGGGGTGTTTGTTATGTGCTTTGTTATCGTATAACTAAATCTAATCTTTGGTCTTTTATTATTGTAAAACCTTTGCTGGGTTTTGGCCAAGGTTATGAATGGGTTTAGACGAAGAACGTACTCGCAATTGAAATGTAATGTTTTACATAATGTAAACAATGAATTTTGTTTAAGTGGTAATTTTACTTCTTTCCGAGTTAGAGATCAGACACAAATAAATGCTGTTAAGAGCACGTTTTGAATAAAAATGATCAAATTATGATTAATTTTAATTAAATGAAATTTTAACAAACAATGTGTTTTACTGATGAATTTCTTGATTGAAAACATTACGTAATATCTTGAGGTTTACTGCACTCCAGTCAAGTAATTGAGAAACGGATAAAAAGTAGCAGAAATATTAATAAGAATAGCTAACTAATAATAGAATAACTAATAAGTCAGTTCGTTCGTTTAGAGGTAGCGTGTTCGCCTCAAAAGCACAAGGTTTCGGGTTCGACCTCGGCTAGAATCGATAGATTTTCTGGGTGCGAAAATCGTGGGCACACATGTCATATGCTTATACGGCATATAAAAGATCCCTTGAGTATGAATTTGGCTCTGGTTCTCTCGACAAAATAAACCCACGGCAATATTTACCCTCCGACGAGAGAGCTTGAATAGAATCAATTCAAGCGTCAAAACTTTGGCAGGGGGAGCCATCACTCGATGGTGCCACCAGTGAAATGGCTCTCACACTTAGAGACTTACCGTGACTGCAAAGGCTTTATAATAAAATGAATAACTAATAAATAATTGCATTAAATTTTTTTTTCCAATCACGGTTCCTACGGTTGGTACCATAATTTTGAAAAAGTATATAATTCCTTTTATATTTAGTGTCACTTTAATACGAATATACATATAGAATTGTTATAAGAACGTTATTACAATAAAAATGATTTAAATACAGTTTTTTTCTTTAGCAAAAAGCATATTTTTAAAACATTATCCTTTTATGTGTGTGTGTGATAAAAATGCTTCTATAATAATAATATTTTCCTTACATATAGCTAAAACTTTGGCACAAAGACTAAATTAGGATTTTTTAAATATAGAAGTGGATTTAATCATATTTTATTGCATCAGAGTAGAGAAATTTTAACAAAAAACACTGGTTATTAATTTGATTGAAGAAATTAAGAAAACTGCGTTAATTAAAAAAAAATCTAGTTCAGGTTCTGTATAAATGTCCTAACTGTATATAGGCAAAATATTTTTGTAGAAGCATATTCTATAAAAAAATTATGTAAGGAAACTATGTCATTTTTATGCGAAAAAAAATACATTTAAATAATGGCAGCCATTTTTCCATGAGAGATCATTTGATCATATCCGGAGTTGCCGACGCGTCTGTTTCTGCCGTCCGGGAACAAGACGGGATTAATAAAAATGGTACCAGATCACTTGGTACCATCTTTAAAATAAAGGTGGTATATTTGTAGAAACTACCCCAAATGGAGCTTTCTCCAGAACACATATTCACTAATCCGGCAATACTTGCAGGTCTGCGAAGCTTTGGGGAATTTTTTTTACAGGGAAAACTGTATAGTGAAAAGATTGTAGAACTGGCAAGCTGGGATTTCCACACATGGATCCATTTGACTTTTTAGAGGTCACGTCACCAACCAACCTTATTCTTGGAAGTTCCCTTACTAAAAATTCTTAAGGCTTTTTGAGAATTGGTTAATTAATACCTTCTAATATTCAACACATCGGTCCTTAAAAAAATTAAAATTCCCCAGTTGTCTGTACCGTGACTTCTCACTTCCCTAAGATGTATGGGAGGCAGAATTTTTTTTAAAAGACGATTGCCAGTTATAAGGTAATCTCTAACTTGATCGATTACAATTCAAAATTACTGTGACAGTATCTTCTCGAAATCCTCTATTGCGAAATCTATTTAAGGTTAAATCAAATATTACATCAACTAAAACATGATGTTCTTTATTTTGCAATTAAAAAAATCTAGGTCCAGAAAACATAACAAATGGAACTGTCTTTCTTTTTACAATAAAAAAAATCTTAAACACATTGGAAGAGGCTTATAATTAAAATTAAGGACGTATTTCTGTAAAATTGAGTAATAAAATCTACAAAATACATCTTCCTCTTAAACATGGGCAATCTTAAGTATAATTGGAGTTTAGAAGATCATAATAAAAGCCAAAGTTCTTACCTTGTAGTTAATTTTATCAACCATAGAAAACACAGCAAAGAATTCTATTCCTTACGTCAACCAAGACTTTTCTTTAACACATTTCTTTTCTGATAAATTTCCTATAATTAGATAAAAATGTATTTACTGAATAAAAAGTATGAAATTTAGTACAGAAATTCAATAAAATTTAGAAGAAAAATGTCCAGTGAATATTATTGAATGAAATAAGTAATAACATGACTTATAAGGGGAACAGGACATCATACACATTCAAAAAATCAATTTTTCAATTCTAGTATTAATAAATAGAGCATATTTTTCTGAATTTAAAAATGTATAACACTTATAAGTTCGTTGATAAAATAACCTTAAAATAGGAAAAAAAGGAATTAACAAAAAAGTAAACAAACGCTTACAAATTTTTAGTTTTTTCACTTTTTCTCTAAAGAGTAATTTTTTGCTTTTAGGTGCACTTCTTAAAAAAAACTATTACACTATATGGTTCCAAATTTTTGATAGTTCTATACAGGATACCTGTGCATATAGTTAACCTATTTTTTACAGTCAAAGTACTACATAGTTTTTTTTCTAAAAAATAGTTTTATATATAAAAAAGTGGAAAAAAAATTAAAAATTTCAAATTTACGAAATTTTACAATTTTTTAAAGTAACTTTCTTAATGCTAAGAAATTAGATTCATTATATTTTGTGTATTGTTTTATTTATGTGCAAAACATATTTCGCATATTTAAGAGACACTTTTTAAAAAAATAATACCTAAACACATAAGCATGTACACTGGTGTGCAAAACTTAAGCAACAGGTGGGTTTATTGCCATAACTTCACGAAAAATCATCTGAGAGACATGAAATTCTGAAATGAGGGAGAGTATTATGTACGTAAAGGATGACGAAAGCATCGGCGCTGAAAAAGGAATACAACGCATACGGTATGGAATCAAACAAAAACAAGCTTTATTGAACGCATAGTATC
>BMAV01024885.1:191130-225018 GCA_019973955.1 Trichonephila inaurata madagascariensis | reverse complement strand
CTTAACGCGCACTTATTTTGAAAAAAAGCGACAAAGTTTTTATTTTTTATTTAAGAAAACACGTTTTAAAACCTTGTTTTGGCAAACAGTAGGGGAAAAAAAAGATCAATCAATATTTAATTTTAGATTTTAATTCACATTGCACAGATCAGAGCCAAACATTGTGATCTTGCTCCTACATCGACTTTTATTATCCTTCCTTTCAAATAGCTGTTTCGAAAGAAAAAAAAAACCTTTTTATGAGTAAAAATATTTACTTCTACTATTTTATAGTACAACTATTATCCACTCTATTTAATTACTTCAACTTTTTTAAAGCAGTATTTATTTTTAAAAAAATTATTCAAAATTTTCTTTTGTGAAATATATTTGGAATCAAGAGAGGTGCAGCACATAGTCCAACATTATAATTATCATATACATGTGTTAGGATTATCTTCCGCCCCCGTTTTCCTTTGCTGTTCCATTTAGAACAACACACAACACTCCTGCAGTACCTTGAAGGAGCTTCTCTTTTTGGTGTGTGAAGATTTTGGTTTATCTGAATTTTTGAAGTTATACTTCTTTTGAGGCGTTATAGAGAAATAGAATGAGGGTAAATTTTTACAATGCGCGCGCACCCCGTCACGGATGCGAAAATCCTTTGTCAAGAAATTTACAGAACGGGACAAATCATTCCCGCCTTCGAATTCCTCAGAAAAATATTTCTCTTCACTTCCCTGAAGGGACACCCGGGTTTGAACCGGGGACCTCCCCATCTGCAGTCGAATGCTCTACCACTGAGCTATACCCCCGCATCAGCGAACCTTTGCTTTGCGTTCCGTAGGAACGGATACGAAAATGCTTTGTCTAGAAATATGCAGAACGGGATAGATCATTCCCGCTTTCGACCCCCTCCCCATATTATTGTTCCTATTGTTCCTGAGTGGGGGTGTTTAAATTTATTTAAATCATGATTATCTCAGGTTTGGCTGGTTCGATTGACTGAAGGTTAGTATCGTTCAACTCTGCTCGTGACCGCCTTCCGTCCTTTGCCCTGCTTAAGATTTTTAGAAAGATTTTAATCTTGTTACGCCAAAGAAGTATAACTTCTTACGTGCGTACATAAGTACACACACACTTTTTTTTTAACATATGTATTACTATGATAATTTTGTATAAGCATTTATAACTAATTTGCTTAAGAAATCTAAGCCTTGTTTAAACCTTACCATACAAGTATGTTTTATGCACTAAAATATGCAATCGTCTTCTTTTAAATGTTTCATTTTTTACTTAAATTTTGATATCTAATTATGTTGCACAAGGGTGAAAATTCGTCTATTATATAAGTATGTATGTGGATTGGTTTTGTATAATGGGATATACAAACTAAAATTTTAATAAGGTCAAAATATTTTTCATTAATGTTTTAAGACTTGAGATAATTTAAAATGCATAACGTTTAACACTTCAATAGCTTTTAACAAATATTTTTAAACGGGAAAAAAACAAAAGAAATATATTTTTCTTAAAATTTTTTTTATTGAGCTAAATTTTCAATTTTAAGGCAAACACTGAAATATGACGAACATGACACTAAATGTTGCTTCTACAATCTTAAGCCTTTAGTTTCTAAATAAACTCTTAAATTAAACACTACAGAAAGCAGATAATTAACCTGTTAAAATCTGGTTATGGTCTAATACACAAAATAAAATGCGAAACATAATCCTGTTATGCAATACAAATTAACATGTTTTATAATAATTACAATCCTAATAACAGCAATGTTAAATCATTGTTATTAAATATTACAAAACAGCTTCCCATATTCTTATGACCTCGATAACTTTCACCAAACGATTCTCCGGCACTTTCCGGATAACTGTTAGCTGTAACCGTCATTCGATTATCGAACAGCATCCGTCATTTTTATTAGCGTAAAAGTAGAAAAAAAAAAAAGAATTATTTTTGCTGACCTCAGCGTGATCAGCGATGGGTGTCAATAAACTTTTCATACTACGATTCACCCAATTTTGCGATCTGGTGTTCCAGAGAAATTTTCGTTTTCAATTTCAGAAAAGAGATTTCGTTCTTTTTTTTTTCTTTCTTCATTTCACTTCACAGTCGAGTAGTTATCGTATTCGATGGTGGAGATAATTAAATAGTGATTTATATCATCGATATGGATGAGAAGTGTAACTGAATATCAAAGTTGTAAAGGAAATATAAGTAAAAGTGGAAAAAAAAAAAATGTAATGGAAGGTTGGGAAAAAAGAAAGTGAAGCAGAAATATTTGATTTTTATTTTAATTAACGAAATGAGAAATATGGTGCGAGATTATTATTAAGGAGGCTAAATGACTCAAATATTACCAATTCATAACTATGTAAGTAACAACATTTGAGAAAAGTTTCTTTAATAGAGTGCAATAGAGCAAGATTTGCTACAATATTCGTGATTGTTTTATTGTCTTTGTGTTCATGCACATGGGTTCTATTCTTGTGCCTACGTAAGTTCTATTACGTATAAATTCTTTCACTGAGGAGAGAGGTGAATCTATAAAGCTTGCTTAACCCCACTTTACTGTCCTCAGTCAATAAGCATTCTAGAACAGTGGTTTCAACCTTTAGAATTTCATGGATCCCTAAATGTTTAATTTTATAACATTAATAGACCATTAATAGATTTAGAAAAAATGATATATATATATAAATACATTTATATAATAACCAAAAATTTGTATTTTATTAATGTGAAGTACACCCGTTAAAGGTAACAAAATTATAAAGCTATTATTTTATTAAAAAGTGAAAATTTAAATTTTACACATTTTTAGTGCAATGTTCCAATTTTTCTATGGGCCATCAAATTTCTTTCGCAGATCATCACCGGTCCGTGGACCGCTGGTCGGTGACCGCTGTTCTACAGCAGTGTCCCCTAACTTTTTATAGTTACGGACCGGTCAACATATGATAATTTTACCGAGAACTCTTGATGGGGATGTTGTTTGCTTATATTTTAGGTTGTTTTGGTTTGATAATTTTAATTTAATTTTTTTTGTACTCTTAAGATATCCGACTACGTTCGGAACCATGATTTTAAAAAAGCGCATAAATAAATAATTTTCATAATATTTAGTGTCACTTAGATTAGAATACATGTATAAAATTATTTTAAGAACATTTTGACAAAAAAATTTTATTTAAATACAATATTTCGGCAAAACATTAACTTAGAACAATCTTTTTTCAAAATGTTCTCGTTTTGTGAAAAATGCTTCTATTATAATAATATTTTGCCTCTATATAGCTCAGACTTCTCTACAGAGGCTCAACTAGAATTTTTAAAATATATAACTTAGAAGTGGGTTTATCCATGTTTTACGACAACAGAGGGGAGACATTTTAAGGAAAAAAAAAGTCCGATAATTATTTCAAATGGTTGTAACTCTGAAAATAATGTGAATTTTTCAAAAATCATAGTTGAGCCTCTGTACAGAGGTCTGAGCTATATACAGGCAAAACATTATTATAATCGAAGCATTTTTGACAAAAGGAGAACATTTTGAAAAAAGATTATTCTAAGTTAATTTTTTGCTGAAATAATGTATTTAAATAATGTTTTTTGTCACAATGTCCTTAAATCAATTTTATACATGTATTATAATCTAAGTGACACTAAATATCATGAAAATTATCCATTTATACGTCTTTTTAAAATCATGGTTCCGAACGTAGTCGGATACCTTAAGGTATCCGACTACTAGCGACAACTTTTTTTTTTTTAAAAAAAAAAATGGAAACATGGAGATTTTTTGTGGTTTTTAGTATTTATTTAGTACATTTTAAGAAAAAAAAGCTAAAATTAAGTGAGAAAAATAAATTATTACTATTAAAATGGGAAAATATGGGTAAAAATGGACAAAAAATTGCATGAATGGGGCAAGCTCTGTACATATAGTAAATGAACATATTCTCAATTTTTCAATTTTGATATATTACTTTGCTATTCCTTTTTGAAATGACCTTCAGGATAAGATATATTTTAATCTTTACCAAAAGTGGAGCATTTTTTTTCTTGGTTACTACATGAAATTGCTTAAAAAAACCAGTAATTATATTCACATACAGAACTGTAAATTTTATAATAAATTTCAGTGATTGATAAATCTGAAGGTTAAAACACTTCTACTGTTATACAGAACATATACAAAAAATTTCAGCAAATTATTTTCAAAACGTTTTAAGCAATCGCTGTCTCCGTTTGTGCTTTTTGAAAAAAAAAACACATTTCGAGTAAAACGCATTTTAAAGTTCGACATCTTGTGTAAAGTTAGGGCATCCGCATTCACTAAAACACTTGTAGTTTTTGTTCTAGTGAATAGAAAATAAAAAACTTGGTATTTGTATAAAGCTAATAAGATGGCCTATAAAATAAAATCATAAAAAAAAATGTCAATTTTTTAAATGATCATGATTTTAGGGTAGTCGGATATCTTAAACATGCCTTTAGAATAAAATACAGTCACATCAAAAAATGAATGTGAAGTGATTTAACATGGAATATAAATTGACTTCCTTGGAAAGTTGCACAAACCTGAGAGAAATACACCACAATAAGTAAATGGAAATAATTTAATGTTCCCTGTGAGACCCGGTATTTTTTGATCCACGAACCAGAACCAGTCCGCAGCCAGGGAGTTGGAGACCACTGTTCTGGAGAACACAACAGTCTTATTAATTTTGAGCCTTTTGACTTTTATTTTCTCATATTCTCTCGCTTGTGAAGTTCTTACTTTTGAGGCTCTTGGTTCTCAATATGGAGTTGTAGTTATATTCTCACACACACATATTCAGTACATATACAGTCGAACCTCTATATAACGAACCTCTATATTGCGAATTTTTCTATATAGCGAACTTTTTCCTGGAACCTTGAACATTTCACGATTTTCTTCGTAAAATAACCTGTCTATAGCGAAGTGCATTTTTTATATAACGAAGTTTTTCTCAGGTGATTCAATTTTTGTTCTCCCTTCTTTTAAAAGTATTTCTGAAAAATATTCAAGTTATTCTCTCTTTAACAGATTTTATGGTGGTCATAAATCTTGAACTGGTTTTCTTTGATCCTAACTCATCGAGAGAAATAGAGTTATGGACGTTTCCTCCAAGAAGTGCAACCTTTAACCCCCATTGCCTAGTTCACTAGAAACATCTTCGATACCCTCTTTCAACCTCAGTAGAGTTGTCCCGTGTCCCCGTGTTCTAATTATAAAATAATATATGTTTAATATTACTCTTGTATGCTTTAAATTACACACAAAATGTCCTTAAAATTCATTAATTTTAGTATAAAATTTTCTTAATATTGAAAATAGGGTGAATTCTTTAACATTCTTTTTTCTTGTTTCCCTTGCAGTTCTTTCTTTCTTGATGGGTAAGATATATAAAATAAACATATATTAATTTTTTTTTAAAAAAAAGGGGTAAATAATTTTTTTAATATGTAGTGTTTACGAATTTAAATTTTGTTTTATGTGGTTTATAAAGTATATTAAAAGAAGAACCTCCATATAACGAACTTTTTTCCTAGATTTAGCGACTTCGTTATATAGAGGTCCGACTGTATTAATGAAATGTTATTTTTATTGATCGATAATTATATCTTTATTGATTGATATTTAAGTTTTTAAATTATTTCATTTGCCCTTCATTCATTTATCTTGATATTTATTTCAACATTTCTTCGTAAAGTATATATAATTGCTATAATAATTAATATTACAATATATTGTTTAACAATGCAACTTACAAATAATCAGTCTAACCTGGAAAGAATTATAATTGCATAGTTGAAGATGTTAATTGATTTCAGTTCTCATTTCTAACATAGTAGCCCTGATTTCTTTACTTTGCTCCAATTGTTTAGTTAATTGTACTAAATTAAAACTAAACAAAGTATTACTAATAAGTATTAACGTAAATAATTTGTACGTAAGACAAATATGTCCTAAGAGTATTCGAAAATTATTTCAAGATTCGTCTCGGTAACTAAATATAATTATACTTATTCCTCTCAAATTTTTATTTCAAAATTCCATGTATACTAAAGCATTTAATTGTGTAAAATGGCCATGTAAATAGGTTGAAGTCATTTATAAATAAGAAGAAAAAATCAATTAGCTAACATAACCGAGATATGAAAGTAAATTTGAAAAGATAAATATTTTTAAAAAATTGATTGAAATAATTTATCTAACACACACAATCAGATAAGTTACTTAGTTCATATATTAAAAAAAGTACAAGATGTTTACCACCTTGATTTTCAGTATAAATGCTGTAGAAACAAATTATGTTGGGTTTTTTTTTCGAATTTTAATTCTTATTTTTAGAAATAAATGCATCACGAAAAGGTTAAATTGGTATTTAAAAAGATATTGAAAGACAAAATAAATATAAATTTAAATCAATCATCAACATATATTTCTTTCAAAAAAAGGAATTGTATTTTTATGAAAGGTGTTCTTCTGTATTGATTTAAAGAGTTTCCCTTTTAACGTACTTTTAAATAATTTATGGCTTCAATATTTTTTTTTTCGAATTTTGGTTTTAATATTTTCTTACAAGTTTATATCGCTTTATTATTTTTTTACAAATTTATAGCTTTAATATTTTTTTACAAATTTATGGTTTTAATATTTTGTAATAAATTTAAATAATTATTTGAGACAATCTTCAAAACAGTAAATGAATTTCTTTTTCAAGATATTACTCCGAAATCACTTGTTTATTTTATCAAAATGCTGTAAAAATAAGAAATTACAATACCTATTATAATAATTTCTTATAATGTGTTGATTGTGTGTGTGTATCACTCAAGATTGTTATATCACAAAAAAATAAGTATTAACAACATCTTTAGAGTCAATTATTGCTGAAAATTTATTAAAAATGCAAGAAAAGTAACAATATTTCAGTCTCTGAAAAAGTTCTTAATGAATTTTTAAATTTCTAAAATTTTATTTTAAATAATAAATATTCAGTAATTACAAAATTTGGTAAGGCAAAAATTCTGCAAAGCAGTCATATCAAATGAAGTATTGTGATATCGAATTGAATTTATTTGGAAGCAATTACATGGGCAATTGAAATGATTTTAAGTATCAAATGAAATATCATGGCATCAACGAAAAAATAAGCTACAGAATCAAATGATGGCTGTAAAAAATGTGCTTTAAATGTTCGTTTTCTCGTGCTCTGAATGGAAGTAATTAAAATTTTTTTTATACATGCGGACTAAAGTAACTATAATGGGCTCATATCATGGCGATCACATGTTCTCGATTTAATTCAAAACTGACATTAAACAAATTTTTTTGTTGTTCTACTTGTATAATTTATATAAAAATTTCAAATTTCGTAATTGGGTGAAGATGGTCAAATATAATGAAAAAAAATTCTCCAAAAAGATTTTAAAATTAGAAAAAAAAATCTTATTTTATTCGCGTACCTTTAAATTAAGCATATTTTGCTTGCATATGTTCATTATTATTGTTGACAAATATGTGCTTTTTAAAAGAAAGTTTCTGCAAAGAGTAAAAGTTGGCAACAACGAAGTACTTGAACTGGTTAGCTGGAAACACATGATTCTATTTATCATATGATTGTGACGTCATATGAATGTAAGAATTCATTGTCTAGAAACACGTGTTTGTCATTATCATGTGACTATGACGTCACGTGAATTTAGCCCATTACTTATACTACATATCAATGATTTCTAAACCGTCGATCGCAAACTATTAGTAGCCCGTGGGGACATTTCCTGTAGATCACATGAATGCTCGGATTGGTTAAACTTGATTCCTCCTTATAATGTTAATGAAAATAATCCAACACACACTTTTCTGTTGTTTGTAGTGAGACAGAATCTATTGGTAAAAAAATGAATATTCGTTAGATTTATATATTTATTTTAAAGTTCATATTCAACAAAATAAGATTTGTTTTTATAACCTATTCTCCTTATAATTATAAATTTTTAAAAATATATTTATAGTTTTTATAAATTCTATGATCACATAAGTTGTAACTTTTAATTTAGGAAATTATTAAAATTTTATAGTTTTTTTAAGAATAATATTTGCAAAAATTGATAATATATGCGGAAACAGTTTCACATTCAATGGAAAAATTAAATTACATCTAACATTCCATATGTAGAATTCCTTTTCTATTTATTGGAAATTTCAACCACTTTGAAATTTATAACCGCTTTTGTCAGGTATAGTTATTAAAATATAACTGTCCAAAGCAGTAGAAGCGCCCTCTACCGACCACCCATCTTCAGTAGAGGCCAGGTGAGGGAATAACGTGATCGCTATAAAAAAAACTATCCATGTCCTTCGGCCATTATTTTTGTTAAAGATATGTGTTGTCTTTGTGTAATTTAACTTAAATTAATAATAACTTGTTACACATTATTAATAATAAATTGTTACACATTAATTACTGTTACACAACTTCAATGAACTCAACCCCGAATTCACCCCATTTAGTTTAACCGTTTAAAGTCCAGCGTACTACAAACTGATATTTACACTGGTATCCTGCGCCCAAATTATTATATCATTGTTGAAATTAATGAAATACTTCTAAATACAAAAATTCAACACCTCTTTTTATTTTGCATAAAAACTTAAAATAATTTAGTGATTAGCATTTTGAATGAATTAAAACCTGACACCTCTCGGCACTTAACATATTAATAATTCATTAAGTAACCAAGAACAAAAACATTTTTAAGTTGTGACACTTCTGTATTAACGAGAAAAATAGTTCTGAATGATTTCTTTTCCCAACCATTTTTCAAAATACTATTCAGTCAAAAAACACGCAAACGATTTTTAATTTAAAGCTTAATGAAGTTCACTCCTAATTTTATAGGAGTAATGGCTTCCCTTAGGGCGTTTCCTTGAATAATTTCTTCAAGCAAACAAATAATTAGACACTTAAGATAAAAATAATGCAAATTTGCATAATGAGTAAAATGCTCGTACGATGAAACAGAAAGGACTTAATGACATATAGTCTTTTTTTAAAGCTTATAGCACTTACACACTGATAATGATGATGTTATGACATCATCAATTTTGATAATAATATTAACATTTCCTATATTTTAATTTAATCAAAATTAACGAGGAAAGATTTTCTTAAAAAAAGTTACCAGCAGATGCATTATGGGAGAGTATTTAAAGATTTATTTTTTCTCCATTGTTCTTTTCGGGTTATTTTTTGTTCTAAAAAAGTGAATGTTCGAAGAAGTCATAAATCATGCGAGATAAAGCCTTTGGCTATTTGCAGAAGGAACTGAAGTGACTTAATTATGCTATTTTATTATTATTATAAATATTTATAATTTGCAGAAAAAGTCTTAGTTGTAAATTACTTTTTCTAAGTATTTTATCACGGAATATTCCAATCAGTTATGATATCCACGGAATTATGGATTAAGAATTTAAAAAAAGGTAGTTAAATAATTAAAAACTAGCTATATATATAACTAGCTTAAAACAATTTTATTTTTTGAAGTTTACGCGATATTACAAAACCATATAATTTTGTTTTGAGTTATTTCAATTTATAAAAATGCATTTTTTTAGAGATTTCGGTAGAGTAGAAACGGTGATAAGGTATTTTTTTAAATAAATATTCACTAACACATACAATTTGATCATTTATCTACTAAGTAAATTCCCGCATAAATTATAATTTTTTATTATCTTTATTGGTCATCAACTAAGCCTTATTTAAATTTATTCTGAAAAACCTATTTCCCTCACATAATATTATTGTTTATTTAATTAGAATATTATTACTTTAAAAAAAAACAGTATAATATATTGCATGTAAACTATCGAAACATTTATTAATTTTGTTCGCATATAAAAATGGCTTTCTTTCATTACAAACATTATAGTAACTAAATTGATTGTAATAAATTATTGTTATGAGAAAAAGTATCAAATGAAATTATTTTTTGCTGTTATATGAATAGATGAAATGAATTAGAAATTAAACAATTTTTTTACATTAGTAATTAATATATAATGATGTCTCTTTTATAAATACAATAGCTGTGTAAATAATTTTAATGAAATTAAATGCCACCTATTAGGCCACAATAATGATTTCTGAATCGCAAAATTTCTCTATGAAGTGGAAAACGTCATTTAAGATGAAATAATCTTGTTTATTCTTTTACAGAACTAAAAATAGTCCATTTCAATCAGCTGAAAAACATAGTGAAGAGTTTTTTTCGAGGCATCGAAATAGGATTTTTAACCATGAACCCCAGGAGCAGATAGAAACATGACATATAAATTTTTGATTAAAAAAATCTATACACATAAAAGATAGAACGCATATTATGTACCGTAAGATCCGGCGTATAACGCGCACTTTTAACACCAAAAACAAGATCGAAATTTAAGACTACGCGTTATACGCAGGGTATAAAAATGAAAAAGAGATGAATATACAAATAACTAGGCTTCTTCATATATCGAAATACCGTTTTTTAAAAAGGAATGACATATCTTTATGAACTTACGGTGTTGAAATTCTAGATGTGTTCTAGATTTCAAAAGCTTGGGATTCAACCTCGAATAAAGGAGTTCAAGATATAGGAGCATTACATGCGTAAACTTCAGGTTCCTTCGTACAAAAAGAGGGTGCGCGTTATATACGGCGAATATACCTAAAAATTAGAAAATGCAGCTTAAAAGTATAAGTGCTTTTTATAAGCCAGTGCACGTTTTCGCCGAATTCTACGGTAATTTATCTAGCATAAAATGTATATAAACAGTAAATTATCATTCGCAAGTTCCTTGCATAAATTTCTTATTTCTGCTTGAGTTTAAAGCAGCGTGTGGGGCGCCCCATAGGTGGGCGAGATAATCCTACAAGGGGCGCAAGCATATCGAAAAGTTGAAAATTATTAATTTACTGAAAGGAAGCAAAGCAAAATACATTCTGACATAATAACAAACAAAATAATATTTGCACTGATATAATATACTTATAAATATAGTCCTGTGTATAGTATAACACAGTACTGTACTATGTATTTGATTATTAATTCATCAATACTAAGAAAAAGTTTAATAATTATTAATGATCCTATGTGTTTATCATATACGAAATTATATACAAAATTTATAATACTTATCTTGATAATTTGCATGATTTCTGATTAAAGTTGTATGGTAGCTTTAGCGTCATTGTACATTATTATTGAATTCAATACATTATTATTGTATGGTGGGAGGCGAGATGAAAATTATAATTGAAAATTGGGTCGCAAATATTGAAAGTTTGAGAAGCACTGATCTAAAGGAAAAACGTAAAACACAGTTTTATCACGTATTCAACATTTATTTGTTTATAATGTTAATCCAATTTTTAAAAGAAAGAAAATCTACAAAAACAGGAAATTCATAGAGCTCTTCAAGAATTTTTAAGACATCCTCAATTCCGGGGATTTTCAGATGTCATTAACTGAACAAGCGTATTAAATATTTTATATTTTATAACTCGATTCACAATTAACCGAGATAATTTCTGAACAGTAATTGAGATAATTGTGGATGATTTTATTCAGGGAAATAAACTTGAGGAAACATTATGTCCATACGAAGATTTTGAATTATCTTACATTATTTACAAAAAGTATTGTATTTATTATGAAATGATTAGAGCGTAACTTAATGGTCCATTAATTTTGAGTATTAATGTTATTTTCCCTTGAAATTTAAAAGCGCTATATTTTAAGAGTGATTATCATTATGAATTATTTAGTTCAAGAGAAAAATTAGACTCCTCTCATTTGTCTGTTCTTCTTAAAAATCATTATTACGATATTTGTTTTTAATTATGTGGCAATCTTTGTAACTGCTACACGCATTTGTATTTTCCTTTAACTGTATTTTTGAAAAACCAAAATTATTCTTTTCGAAAAAAACGAGGAAAAATTTGTCATTAAAATGATAAACAAGTAATATAAAAAAAATAAGTCAATTCCTACTCAGGTTAACAAGAAAATTTTTATTTTAATTACTTTTTATTAAATAGTTACAATTAATAAAAATGTGTATATTCATGACAGAATTACAATATTAAGTGACAAAATAGAAAGCGATTTTCCTCGCAATTTACCATTTTCCTTTCTATATAGGGTGTTGGCCTTTTTTTGTTTGTTCTCGTTTGTTGTTATTTATTCATTAATTAAATTAAATTATTCTAATAAAATAGTATAGTAAAAAAGAAATCACATTCTCGGAAATGAGGCCATCCCAGGTGGGATTCGAACACACGACCTTTGGATTAGAAGTTCATCGCACTACCGGGACCCAACGAACGAGTTTCCTTCCTATATATGCTGTCGGATTATTATTTTTGCTTGTTACTATTTATTCATTTTTTAATTTAATTAATGAAATAATATTTGAAAAATCTGTATTAACATCAAGTGTCATCAACTACAAGTTTAAAAAAATGTATTTGATTTAAATGGATGAATAGAAAGTATTTTATTTACGATTGAAAAAATTTTAACAAGATATATATATATATATATATATATAGGGAGAGAGCGTACTAATAGTAAGAATTGATTTAGACTCTCATTTGTCCATTTTTTTTAATAAAAAAATCATTATTACAATATTTGTTTATAATTATTTGGCAATTTTTATAACTGCTAAACGTCTTTGTAATTTCATTTTTTTTTTGAAAAACTAAAATTATTCCTTTCGAAAAAAGTTAGGAAAAAAATTGTCATTTAATTGATAAAAGCTTTTTTCGTGAGAACACATGCATATAAAATATTATTTCGTAGCATATTGCAACTAATACACACACACATAATGCAATACATTTCGGAAAGAGTCGCGGCAAAAGAATAGTTGTGAAGAAAAACGAACTTATTAAAGCAATTTCAACATCACAAGAGTGGCTAATTTGTGTCCATTTTCTATAAGTACAATTCAAAGAGAGAGAGAGAGACAGAAGCATCCCCACATTCTCTCAGCTAGGTAATTAAAATGGGGAAACAATATGGATGTCATAATCACGTGATAAAATTAAGGGAAATATAGTAGATATTTTTTAGAGTGCTTAAGTGGTTTGGGGGGAAATCTGGTGGCACAACCAGTCGCGCGTGCACGTGTAAGTTAAGATTTTTCCCCCCCTTGAAATATCAAATAAATGTATATAACACAAGGATGAATCCTTTTACACGAGTAATGGAATAAAATTGGGTTTTAAAAAATAGTATTCGTAATTATGTTTTAAATGAAAAAAGATATAAATTTCGAATTTAAATTAATATCGAATAAGATGATTACACACACACATATATATATGACTTATTTTATAACCCTGTAAATATTTCTTGAGCTTTTGAAGAATTTAAAGGGAAAAAATGTAGAATTATTGAAAGCCTGTTAAAGGCAGAACCACCTGGTGAGTATAATTCAAAATTTTCTGAAACGTATTTATTATTTTTTTATTCCAGAATTCTTCGCTGATAGATAATATTTCTTGATATCCTTTAGATGGATAAAGATCTTTAAGCACAAAAAAGGTAAGAGTATCTACAACATATAGGGACACAAAAGTAAAAGCTTGAGACGATGTTATTTACTGTAAAATTATTAAACTGAAATGAAAAAATAAGTTTTATATATACAGTGAAATATGCGTTTAACGTGAAAACGCTTAAGACGAAATATCAGTTAACACGAAAAAATACCACAGTCCCGACAAACTACTAAATATTTTCACGCATTGTTTTGTTTTAACACGAAATGAAAATCGCTTAACACGAAAAGATTTCTGTTTTGGGAATGAGTAAAATACGGAAAACACCAGCCACGCAGGATAGATTTTAGACGGATGTGAAATGAAAGAGAGATCGTTTTTCACATGTTTCGTAGAAAGGAGGCTAACTTGGCTTTGAAATACCCTTGGAATATATAGCCTTTGACACGAGCCAATTTTTTTCAGCTAAGCTACTTTCACCCTCCATCCCTACAAACACCCCACAAAAACATCTAATTTCTCATCAGTTGGTTTTGAAATTCGTTGAGAAGTACATCTCCGTGTGAGTAAAAATTAGTGAGTTTGGTTCGCATTATTTATTTTTTTTTAATATTATTTTAGAAGACTTTTTTTGTGAGAGCACAATGGTAAAGAGCTCAGGAGGAAAGCAAACTGCTATTACGCATAGAATGAAGATGGAGCTTCTTAAGGCTGTTGGTCAAAAACGGAAGACTAAAACGAAAATCTGTAAATATTTTGGTATTGCTAACTCTAATTTATCAACAATAATTAAAAAAAGAGAGCAAATTACGGAAATGTTTGAACGGTTTTCATTAAAAACATTCATACAAACATATGGAAATAAAATGTATTCTAATAAACTTAATTTTGTTAAATACGTATACGGTTGTTTTTTTTTTGCAATATCCTTTAACCCGAAAAAATATTTCAGTCCCTTCAGTTTCGTGTTAAACGATTTTTTCTCTCACTGTATTTCTTTTTTGCAATCATAACAATAAAAAAAAATTCTTTCATCATAATTCGCGTGATTATTTTTTTCCAAATTAAACAGAAATCAATATTTCTTCTCCATAATATAAATAACAGTATGAAAACTAAGTGAGATAGTCATTAAATTGTACCGAATAAAAACACCCGTTTTGACGATTGTTCTGTGACTGAAACCTCACCCCATGTTATTCATAAGGATTCTTCAGGTTGATTAAGGGTTCAAGGCAGGACTTTGCGGTACCTAACAGATGGTGATTACCAACGACCAAACTAAACCAAAAAAAAAAAAAGGGAGGAAATAGAAGCTACACATGCTTCAGGAACCCGGAACGCACATCCTCATTTCTAAAATATTCACCAACAAAATATTTGGGGTCTCTTACAGAGAGGACCATTGTCTTCTTCGCAGCTGTTGGGTGATACAGTCCAGGCGTAACAGTTTCCGTTGCTGTCATGACAAACGCTGGGCCCTCCCCCATGCTGAAGTCTGCAAGACCACCTATCCGTGTCCTGGGCACGAAGGTATGCACGACAAGACAAGGTTCGATTACCAGGTGGTTGGGGGGTAGTAACCACTAAGCCCTTTTTGGTAGCGGGATAAGCTCTGTATTTCTGTCGGTTTGAATTGTTCAGTCGCTGGATTACAGTTGTAAGATTTAAAAAAAGAAATATTAAGGGGGTCGGGCGCATGAATTTTTGAAAAATTATCGATTTTCACTTTTTTATATTTCCTAAAAGTTCAAATATTTCTGTTTAAAATGATATATGATCTGAGGAATTACAATATATAGTTAGAAGTATTTTTATTTATTTTTCAATTCCTACACTATTAGCTCGCACTGTCTCTATTTATTTATTTATTTATATATTTGTATATTTATTTATTTGTCTTGGTGGAATTTTTTCAATCGTTAATAAAATACATTTTAAAGCGCTGAATTGAGCTGAAATTTTATATACAGGATCATTTTGGATGACAATACAATAATTTAATAATAATTAATTAAAATTAATTGATTAAAACTAATTACTTAAAGAATGGGCTTGATTCATGAAGTCACATGATAAAAATAAACACGTGTTTTCCATTGAATTCAAAACAAACATTAAACTAACTGTACTTGTTCTATTTGTAAAACTCAGACAAAATTTCATATTTGGGTAAAGATGTTTAAATGTTAGGGGGAAAAAATTTCTTCAAAAAGATTTTTTTAAATTAAAAAAAAGTCGTATTTTATGCTTATACTTTTAAATAAAATGCATTTTGTATACATATGCACTTTTTAAGAGAAAATTTCTGCAAAGAGCAAAACTTGGCAACACCGAAGCGCGTGAACTGATTAGTTGGAAACACAAGATAGTTTTTATCGAGTGACTATGACGTCACATGTGTTTTTGAATTGATTGGCTAGAATCACGTGGCTTTCACTATCATGTGACTATGACGTCACATGAATCAACCTTATTACAAATACAGCCACGTTGGCGACTTGTGTCAAAGCTTGAAAAGGTTTTTTTTTCTCACGTGTTAAAGCATTCAGTTGGACTGAAATGAAAAGGACAATACGATACTTTAATGATAATTAAAACAACTAATTACCATTTAATGTTGTGATTCTGTCCTATGTGTATACATATTTATATTAATTGTAACTATTTAATAAAAAGTAGCTAAAATAAAATTTTTCGTTGTTGATCTAAGTAGGAATTGACTTAAAAACTATTTTTTTATATTACTTGTTTAAATGAAGCTATACTTTGACGTGCATCAAATGAACTCTGTTAGGAGTACCTGCGTTTCTCCTTGCATAAGTTTCTGATGAGCGCGAAACCGATTAATGTTCAAGTGGAAAAATTAGAGTGTATTGGAATTATCTAAAAGTGTATGAGTACACGGTATGGTGTTAATAACGCTATATGATCAGTGATTTCAAGATTAACATTTGTGAAATAAAAAACTATAAAACTTAGAATAAATATGGCTATTGCACAGTTTAATGTAAGTCATGTAGCAAAATCAATGATCTTAAAACATTGTGATAATGAGCCAATTAGATATATTAGAATTCGTGTAGCCCAACGAAAGCATCTTGACATCCTAAAAAAAGGCAAAATTGTTAAAAATAATAATAAAAAAAGAACTTTAGAAGAGTTTTTTGAAGGTAAGAAGGGGGTAAAGAGGGTAAAGCAAATGCTTCATATGCTTCTGAAAGAACTAAAAAAATAAATACTCAATAAATTACAAATATTTACTTTAAAGCCTGTTTTCTCAAAATGTAATATCTCTCAGTTTATGTACTGTTTTCTCAAAAAATACTTATTATATAATCCTCAAATTTTTAGTCAGTATACTTTTAACGTGTTTACACATTTGAATGGAGGGAATTAGATATATCTGGCAAACTTTTTTAAATAAAGCTTTTTTAAACTAAATTTTATGAAAAAAAATTGGACATTATTAGAAATTCATAATTATTTTAATTTTCAACAAAAAAAGAAAACCCTTCGTTAAAGATTTTTTGATAGTACACATAATCTACTGTAAAAATATTATTGAAGAGAAATATGTAGTTTCTGAGAAAAAGGTACATAAACTTACGCAATTTAACATGGGGCTCCTATGAACGTGCCGGACCCCTTTAAATACCTGAATAATAATTTACGGGATATAATCACATATAGCAATATTTTAAGAAGTAAAATATTTCAGCAGTACACAATAGAAATTGTAGTAAATCATTTTAAGAAATAATTTTTCACAATATTATTCTGATATTATGGCTCTTTTTCTACAGTAATAGACTTTCTTAAATCTAGCGAAGAGTAATAAAAAACTTAATTATAAAAAAATTTCCACTAAAATCTTGAAAATATTCCCTTATAAAATATTGAGTATTATGCAGCATATTATAACCACAGATAAAATCAGGGATTGAACATGCACGTAATAATTACGGGCACATTTTTAGGTTTGAAGGGAAAAAAATTAAATTACGTATAAAATGAAAAAAAAAACTTTTTTCATAGAGAAGCCATATTTTTGGTATTTTGCGTTGAGCAATTGTTTATTAACGACGACATAATACAACGCAAGGGCTATATATTGGCAATGGACCTTGTAATTTTCAACCAAGGTCAAATGACCACACCTGGTTTGGAACTTTACTCTCCAAATTTTCACACCTTGCTAACATGAGGAATTTAAAATCACGACAGACTTAGCGTCCATCAGCCCCTCTACTCGGCGAATCTTATGTGGAACAAGGATTTGAACTGATGACTCAACGGCCACGAGTTCGTGACCATGACCAATCGGCAACAATGACCACACGCCGCTCTTTGAAGCAACTCGAGAACTATCGGCCATGGTTTTCGTAATTTTGAACCATGGCCTAGTGACGGGGATGACACACCTCACAACTGAAACTCTTCTCTCCAAACTTCCACACCACGGCCAATGTGAGAACTTTGGGCATCAATAGATTCAACGTGCATCAGCCTCTCTACATGATGAGTCTTCAATGACAACAGGACTTGATAGAAACCATGTCGGGCAGCAGTTTGCGATCATGACCCCTTGATTACTGTGGCCACTTGTAACATACGGAAAAATAATCTTAATACAAGAGATTTTTAGAACATTTTGATCAAGTCTACATACACAACAGTAATCAGAATCAGCAAGCAAATTATTATGTAATGAATACAAAAAAGAAATGCAAGGTAATAAATAAAAAAATCATACATTAAATACACGATTTAGCAACTAACTTAAGAATTAACATCTAGCAAGTAATATAATTACACACCTTTTCAAAAAAGAACACTTCCCTTTAATTTACATTGTAATTATACCTGATTCCCTGCGAGACAATATATAATTCCAATAAAAAAAAATCTACTCAATCAAGTGCAAGAGCCCCAATCCGTATTTTCTCAATTATAAACATACCAACATGAATACTCCATTATTAAACAACATCTAAAAGGACATTTAGAAATAAGTGTTGTAACTCCTTGCAGCATCACTTCCCTTTTGTTTAGCATTCACACGGACACACCTAGCGATAAATAAACTACCTCCAAGAAAAAGAAATACCCAAGATCTTCTTGACCCCATAATCGGGTCCTGGACACTCCGAAAACACCTGTTTCTCAATCGTGGTTCGCTGACCGTTTCCCTATCAACTGCCCTTCCCTTTTTTATGATTTCGACTGGTCCGCAAAATTCGAATGGACAATCTATTCTCATTCTGACATTATTTCCACGTACCTTTCCTGTGAGGGTTAATTACTGCAGTACGTGGAACTCTACTCAGTTGTTCGGATGATAATTGGAGCTCATTGCTAGAAACACGACATGGAGCTACCTTTTATTGTTTGTTGCACGGTAAACACGAAATTTGGAAGCTCGTTCGATTTTTTTTTTTGTTAGAAATGACTGCGGATGGATTTAAATTGTCAAGATGTATGAATAATTGAAATGAAGTGTAGATAAAATTCTCCCTGGAGGAATGGTAAAACCACTCGGATTATTATGGTCGTGCTTTTAATTGTTGAAGCATTTCATCCAGCTCTTTTTCTGTTGTTCTTTATTCCGTAGCAACTAGTGATAAGATTTGATTTGGGAAAAGTTGTTTTAATGTTGGAGAATGTTATTAGCAGTTTTATTTACTACTATAAAAACTGCGAACTGTCTATTTAAGCTTTTATCGGCTATAATTCTGCTAATTTGAAGTTAATTTCGGTCTGATTTTTTTTATTGGAGAAGTAATTGAGAAAGATATAAAAAGAATTCTCTGTGTTTTTCTTAACAGAAAAGGTCATGATACCGCAATAAAATAATTATTCGTCCTCATTCCGTTGTTTTTGATAAAATTATGTATTTTTAGGATCATGTGTAGAGAAAAAAAAACACAAGAATATTTAATGAACAGGATTGCAATATAAAACGAGAATTTTTTACACATATACATACAAAGCACGAACTTTACGAGAATTAAGACATTTTAAATTTTGGAATAATTTACGCGTTTGTGTGAGTGAGAGTTTTGTTAACGTCGCACTATAAAGCACCCCGAGGGCTATTGAAGACTGACCTTGTAATTTTAAGCCTCCATCCAGTGATGAGGACGACACCTGAGCTGGCCCCATACTCTTCTTACCACCACACCAACAGAAAGACATTGACGACTCGCCAAGTTGGCGACCCTAGTTTCACATGAGTCGTGTGCACTGAATTGGTAATCATGCGCTTCGTTTCATACAATGTAACCATTACGTTGAGTTAATACGTATCTAAATGGATTACATTTTATCTCGTTGGATGTTAGCAGTTTCCTAAATCTACTATTCATCATTTCATTATTCTTTACGTAATTTACATAGAGTTATTTCTTGGTGTGGAACCTTTTGGAAGTTTTTGGAGTATGGGTGGCCAACTCAAACGTCGCCAATTGCGAAGTCCATCGCCAATAGCCGTCGTGTAGTTTGAACATGTGATGTTAAGAATCAACCAATCAATTTATATTTAAAATTTAAAAACCGTAATGGTATTAAAGTAATAAAATCTATATATGTATATGAGAAAAGCGAAGTACTGCCTCCCTCATCACTAGATTTTCGGATCTACTATTATCTACAGATTTGAAATTTGGCAGAAATGTTCTTTTTATTGTATAGAGATCAGCTAAGAACGGAGATTTTGTGGAAATCAACTTCCAAGAGGGAGGGGTTCGGGGGCGTTTTTGACCCAAATTCCCATTTTCGAACTATTAGACCTACAGACTAGAATTGTTGTAAATATATTTATTTTGTTGAGTAGAGATCTGCTAAGAACAAAGGTTTTTCAAAAATCAATCCCTACGGGAGCTTTATAGATTTAAAAAAATTCCTATTTTGGAATTATCAGACCTACAGAACTGAAATTCGGTAAGCACCTGTATTTTGTTGAATGGTTTAGCTAAAAGTGGTTTTTTAATTAATCGGCTCCGATATAGGATTATGGCAGCATTAAAGATAAAATTTATCGTTTCTGAAGTATTAAATTTTTACACACACAGATTAGAAATTTGGTAAGCATGTTTCTTTTGTTAAGTAGGGATTCGCTAAGAACGGGTTTTGCGGGAATCGACTACCTGGGGGAGGGGGTTATGGGGGCATTAAAGATAAAAGTACTTTCTCTTTAGAAATTTTAACCCTATTCTTTTTAAATGAAGAAGCGAGGGACTCAAAAGTGTTTTTCAAAACAATCGAAAGTCTAGAAATCATTAACTTAAAAATGATAAATAGTCATACATACTCGGTGAAGTGGGTGGGTAACAGATAGTTTATATTGTATTTTCCAACAATATAGTTTATAGCAAAGTGGCACTCACAGGAATTTTTAAAGGGGTGGGGGTTGAAGGTCGAAAGACCAGAATTCTCATATCATACCCATATACGTTTCCAAACATATTCCTTCGATTTTGTCGATTGTCCAGAACAAAAAACAGCAAACGATAAATGATTGAATGAATAATTAGCATTGATTAGTAAAACAAATTATTAATAGAAAATATTTAATTAAATTTCACGTACTATATACATAAAATTATAATCAATCCAGGGAAAAAAATCACCCACGAAGAGGGGGTGTCCGGACTTGTGAACATTTGTGTACCCCCTTGTGTGCGCCCCTGTTACAGCATACAAATTTCATTTTTATTTTAACTTCATTAATAAAACTCACCGAAGAAAATCATTTCAAGACTGAACTCAGTTTTCCGAAACTTTCTCACGTGCCATTTTACTTAATATTTTTTTCATAAAAATTACTAAACTATCTCGAAAGAAAAACGCTCAATTCAAATATGAATAAAAGAATACGATATTACACTATCAAAATACTACAAAGAAATTAATACCGCGTAATTAATGTCTCTTTAAATACGACTGATAAATTACCCACTTGGAATATTACTTTACCATGCCTCATCCTGACACAGAATGCTAAACACAATCCGTGACTACAAAAAATAAATCTCCCATCCACAATCTACACAAAGAAAGTTATGCGAATTGTTATTATGCAAATTTAGTGGCACGCAAGCTCGCATATTTTAGAGCCTCCCATAAAGACTGTGGGATAAAAACGGTTCACATGTCCCTTAAGTAAAATACCAAAAGTAATTATTTGGATAGAGTTAATGGCAAAAGGAAGGTGTATACACACAATTAGTGCATATCACTACCAGGCTATCTCGTTAAATGTGACTGAGGGGAATTGAGTGAGATATTGTATAACTCCATCAGGTAAATAAACGCTTTAATAAATCTCACCCACGCTTTTCAGAGACCTACTCCCGTTTATTTCAAAATATTTTTATTTGCTCTGCAAGGAATTCTTGAATAATTTGATATTGCAAATGGCCATAAAGCGCTAGAACATGTGTCTGTAACTTTATAGCTGTGGTGTACCAATATGATTCTGAGTGCCACGCAGTAAGAAATATTTGAAACATTCGATTCTCGCGGAAATGCGTGCAGAGTTAGGGGAAGCAGGTGAAGAATGCAGATTTATAGTTTTATTAGATATTAATTTTGCATCATTTAAAGATATTTATCAACATAAAAAAATAAACATAAAACATAACAATTGTGACGGGGCTTTACGTGAATTTCCATTACTCCTCTTGGGAAATCTTTGGGGTCAGCAATTGAATTATTTCACAGCCATCCCTCTCAAGAAGAAACCTTGATTTGCAGATTAGCTGGTATATATATAGTGTAAGTTTAGCAATCGTAAAAAGAAGGAAAAGACGCTGAGTTGCTGAATACAGTGCTGTTACGGTAAGGATCAGATTTAGACGTGTGATTATAAGACAGGCGTTAGCTATTAAAATAAATTAAGGAAGTTAGGATTCTTAAGATAGCTTTGAGTAAAGTTAAGCTATTAGGACTTCTTGCGCTTATTCACATAGGGTTTTGAGCTATCGTTATATCTCCCTCTAGATTTTACCTCTATAGTTTGCTTGTCGCAGATTATTATATTTGGTAATAATAAATTGGACTTCTCATGGCTAGTTTGGGTCATCAATCTTTACCTCCTTCAGATTTAGGTCGAGTAGATGAAAAGATGGCTTCCACAGGCGGGAGGTCATTACACAATTCCTTTAACACAACGATTCTTAAACTGTGGTTAGCACAATATTTAACAAAGTACCTTAAGCTTCATCAATGCCAGGGGCCCTTAAACTGTAGTCCGCGAACCACCAGGGGTCCCCAACGTTTTTAAATGGTTCCGCGAAAAATTCCCATGTAATGTTATTCCGCTCTTTTACAGACTCTGAAGGGCTTCGTGGAAAAATTGAAAGATATGCCATCCTAGACTAGATCACTAAGTTGTCCCTAGTAAAAGCCTCTACTAGAACATGTATTTTAATCAAGAATTGTGACGGGCTCACGCGTCTCTTTTCTGTAACATAACCTCTGGGTTCTTTGACGGCCAAGATTAATGGCAAATCTTTTCCAACCCAAATCCAAGAAGTGAAATGCAGTATAGATGCAAATAAGATAGTCTTTAAAAGGACAGAAGTTTTAGTAAGCGGGATGGCAATTTAGAGAAAGTTCTGTTTGGAAAAGATAGAAGTGTAATTTGACGGCCTACCAAAGAATCACGGATTCCTAGCCATTACTACAAGGTGCATACTACTGCATGCGCGCCGATCTTTCTCTCTGAAAGTGATTGAACCGTTGCGTGGAATTCAAGGTAGGACAGATTATTTGATATCCGAATTCGTAATATTATTAGAATCGAGAGTAGGCGGATAATATAATTAGATAAGTGATCCAAGTTGCGATATTTGTTTTAGCTACGGCTACGTGTTTTGGTTTATTCTCACTTAATATAAGTTTGTTCAATATATTAGAAATTTAAGTTAAACTCTTAATAAAGTCATATTTAGAATTCTAAAATGTCGATTCATTTCGAGAACCCCACACCTCTAATTCACGCTGAAAACCCAAGATATGGTCGACAAAGATCGACCATATCACAACCTAAAAAAAATATATTATAGTTTTGCACGTCCTGAAGTATCGAGCAAAGCGGAAGGGTAAGGCTTAGTTTACTACAAATGTAAACACTTTGTAAAATAAGAAATAATGAAAATAACTCCTACTTAGAGTGATATTCATATAAAATTATTCTGAAAATCAGAGCACTCCATTACTCCATTGAATGCTTAGGGTTTTCTTAAAGGCAAAAAAAAGAAGTGTTCAAAATGTCGGTATAAGTAGCAGAGGCAATCTTAGGATGATTAAGAAAACTTTCAATTACTCAGCCATGTGTTGGAAGTCAACGGCGGGGTGTTCAAAATCTTGGAAGGGTGGGGGGTCCGCGATATAAGGCTGATACATGAAGGGAGCTCGTGGTGATCGAAAGTCTAAGAACCGCTGTTTTAACATAAATAAAAAAAAACGGTACTTATGTATTTTTTTTAAACATATTTATTAAAATAAGAAATAAACAACGTAAAATATACCGTAAATTCCGGCGTTTTACGTGCACCTATACTTTCAATCTCAATTTATTAAGTTTTAGGAATATTCACCGTATAACGAGCATCCCTTTTTTACGAAGAAACCTGAGATATACGTACGCAATGCTATTATCTTTTCAAGTTATTTATTCGAAGGTATTATCTCAGGAGTTTGAAAAAAATAGTATATTTCTAGAACTACAACCCTTTTTTTTAAGTTCATTAGATATATGTCATTTCTCTTAAATAAATAATATTCCGCTCTCTCTACGAGTATGTAGAATACTATTTTTCATGCTCATCACTTTTTTTTTATTTTTAAAGCTGTCGTTTTTATACTCGGCGTATAACGAGCACCCGCAAATTTCGATCTTATTTTTGTATTAAAAGTGCGCGTTATACGTCGGATTTTAGGTAAGTATTCCTTCAGTATAGTTAAATAAAAATATATATATACTCTAATGCAAACTTGTCCCTTACGGCTTTGTTTCATATTACAATATCAGGGGGTATAATTCAGTGGCGTAACGTACATCTCCGCATCACGGGAGGGCCCAAATGTTGACTGACTTTAAGTACACAATCCATTGTAAGATCCGGCTTGGTGTTCAAAACGTGACTTTGCAGGAATTTCTTAGTATTCTCCGTTACGACACTGATATAATTCGTAACTTAGGTACATGATTCTGAATATTAACCCCCCCATGCAAAAGCAGGTTTTGGGCCTCAAGCCGTATTTGGGGTCAGCCAGGCTTTGGGCCCCCCAGAATCCTGCTCCCCCACGATGCAAGGGTGTACGTTACGTAACTGTTCAGTTGTTAAAAGACTTCTTTAAGGTATCCGACTACGTTCGGAACCGTGATTTAAAAAAAGCGCGTAAATGGATAATTTTCAAGATATTTAGTGTCACTTAGATTAGAATACATGTATAAAATTGTTTTAAGGATATTGTGACAAAAAAATTATTTAAATACAATATTTTGGCAAAGAATTAACTTAAAATAACCATTTTTCAAAACGTTCTCCTTTTACAAAAAATGCTTATATAATAATAATATTTTGTGTGTGTGTGTGTGCTTATATAAAGTAGACTTCTCCAGAGAATCTGAACTAGGATTTTTGAAAAATTCACATTATTTTCAGAGTTACCACCAATTGAAATAACTATCGGCGTGTTTTTTTTCTTAAAATTTCTCCCCTCTGTTGTAGTAAAATATGGATAAATCCAGTTCTAAGTTATATATTTCAGAAATTCTAGTTCATCCTCTGTAGAAAGGTCTGAGCTATATACAAGCAAAATATTATTATAATAGAAGCATTTTACATAAAAGGAGAATGTTTTGAAAATGGGTCATTCTATGTTCATTTTTTGTCAAAATATTGTACTTAAATAATTTTTTATTGTAATACTATTCTTAAAACAATTTTATATACATTTTCTAATCTAAGAGACAATAAATATCATGAATATTATCCATTTATACGCTTTTGCAAAATCTCGGTTCCGAACGTAGTCGGATACCTTAAGGATTCAAAATATTTTTCATGAGAAATGATTTGTTCACATATAGATATGTAGAAGCAAAAGCCGAAGCAATTTTCTTTTCAAACTATTAAATATCTCCAGCAATGACATCCAACATTTTAAAATAGCTGTAGAATTGTCGTTACAGTTATTGTCAATATTTTTAGATAATTCCGAAAATTTTTCTTTCCATAATTCCGAGAATAGGATATTTGTTTAATAATTTCAGTGTCAAAATTATCAATTTTCATTCAATCAAAAATAAACAAATTTGTAGAATGGTGGTGAGTGCCGCTGAGAATGACATTGCGTTAGAGCATCGGTTTCGTGGAAGCGATTTTAAAAATAAATGTTTTCGCACAGAGATAAGATTAATAACCTGGCAAAAAGCACTTCTCTGCGAATAACATGTTGTGAAAATGGAACTGGAAATGCTCTTTTGCACACTGTTTAGAGTCGAATTTGAAATTTTATTCGTGTACTTTATTATTGTTTTATTTGCTTTGAAGACCATTAACCTTTACTGAAAACATGTGAAGAAATAGAAAATTGTGCTTCGGGCTATTTTTTATTAAAAAAAGAGCTCGTAAACTTTCGTTGAATCAGATTGCATGATGGTACGAGGTAACGATTTTAGGCGAGCTGCACGAGAAAGATTTATTGCGTATTTGCATATCTAGAACAAAGCAATATATGGATTAGATAAATTTTGGTGACATCATAAATTTGGTCTGTGTTACGAGGTTTATATACAGTTATAAATCTCATGGATATGAAAACTATTTGTTCTAATAGTTTGGTCAAATATCTTTTTTTAGATTATTCGATTTTTTTTTATTATAAGCAAACGATATTTTTTGGTTGATTTTCAAGTAATTATTTTTTAGAAATTTTTGCTCCCAAAAATTCCTTTAATATTTTAATTCGGTAAATTATTCATGATTACTTATACCTTCTATTTAGTTCCAACGAATAAATTTGCCTTTCATCTAGAACAGGGGTAAGAAATTGTCTTGCTCGAGGACCACTTTGTGGGAGTGGAGAAGACCGGAGTGCCGAATCTTTTTAAGGTATCCGACTACGTTCGGAACCGTGATTTTAAAAAAGCACATAAATGGATAATTATCATAATATTTAGTGTCACTTAGATTAGAATACATGTATAAAATTGTTTTATAAGGACATTTTGACAAAAAAAAATTATTTAAATACAATATTTTGGCAAAAAATTAACTTAGAATAATCTTTTTTCCAAATGTTCTTTCATGAAAAATGCTTCTATTATAATAATATTTTGCCTGTATATAGCTCAGACCTCTCTACAGAGGCTTAATTAAAATTTTTGAAAAATTCACATTATTTTCCGAGTTACCACCGATTTAAATAATTATTGGCGTTTTTTTTCTTAAAATTGCTCCCCTCTGTAGTCGTAAAATATGGATAAACCCACTTCTAAGTTAAATATTTATACTATACATGTATTCTAATCTGTCACATTAAATATCATGAAAATTCTCCATTTATGCACTTTTTTAAAATCACGGTTCCGAACGTAGTCGGATACCTTAAAATGATTGAACTCATTATTTAACATTGCATCTCATTATTTATCATTGCATTGAAAAAGATATAAATATATGTTACCGCGCATAAACATCAGTCAATATATATTAAATAAAATAGTGGCAGATTTATTCGATTTTTTTATTATGCTAATTTCCTATCATCTACAGCTGCAAGCACATTTAATTTTAGAATCAGCTTAACCCTTTAAGAGTCGGCTCGCGCGATCTTGTGGGGTCGTGCCTGTAAGACATTCCTATTCCTTTAAAAACCGAAATATTTTTATCTTTAAATATTCCATTTGTATGGTTATTAACACTTTATTGACCCCAATGACACTAGGGAAAATAATTAAAAAAAATGTTACCCCCCCCCTTCCTTGGAACATAGTATGTTCTGGTTCTTAAAGGGTTAATGAGACAAATGTACCCTATGATCCTTTCTACAGCTTTCTTAAAACATGAATGAGACTGCTTGTTGCAGCTCTTACACGGCCTGCAGCAACAAACTTGTATCTATATTTACTCTTGTAATGAGGCAAGAGAGTTAATTGAACTTAGGCTCAATTTTTTGTTGTTGTTGCTTATGCCACCTGATCGACAGAAACATCAGATCAAGGTCCACGAAACTCATCGAGGCTAAGGAAGGGCTAGAGTCTTACGCCTGTCGTTAGCATTAGCTTTGAGCACCATGTACGTGGCAGTACGATTTTTCTCCTTTCCTCTCCCATTTTGAGGGAGAACACCCTGGGAGTGGTCAGGGGTCTCCCACTTATCTTCCCCTTCCACCAACTTCACGTAAAGCCTCGACTCGACGGTTATTTAGAGCAGTGATCAGCAACCCGGAGTCCGCGGATCGGTACCGGTCCGTGGATCAAATGGTGCCGGGCCGCCTAAAGAACATCAAACTTTTGCCATTTTATTTAAAGTGGTGCATTTCTCTCGGATTTGCGCAACTTTCCACGGAAATCACTTTATATTCCACGTTATAAATCATTTTTATTCATTTTTGGTTGAACTATATTTTATTCTGAAGGTATATTTATAAATGTAACTAAATTAAAATTGTTAAATCAAAACAATCTAAAATATAAACAATCAACGTGTCCCACCCTCAGCGGGCCGTGGAAAAATTATCAAAAGTTGACCGGTCTACAGCGATAAAATGTTGCGGAGCACTGATTTAGAGTACCTCCATGCCGCGAAGGCACTATACATTTACGAACATCCATGCCTTCTGCAGGATTCGAACCCAGGCCTCTTCGGCACCGCAATCAGCGTCACTAACCACTATAACGGATGGGAGACTCAATTTTTTTAAAAATTCTAATTTCTTCTCGTGATCTCGTCCTCCAAACTCTGCAGATGCTCCGGAAACACTTTCAGAAATAAATAAAGGTATAAAGGAATTCTGTTTTTCTAGTAGTGGTATATACCAAAAGAATTTTTGATAGCGCACGGGCAAGAAATCTTTGTTCAAAGCGGATTTTCTGACTATCTATTTGCCCATCCCTGATCTAGAACTTATGCCCTTTCCCAAATTTAAAACTTAAAAAAAGGGAAAAGAAAGCACCTTACTAACAGTTTATCAGTAAAGTGAAATGAATGAGAAGTTAAAATTTTTAAAAGCATTTATTATCAATTAATTATAATATACAGTCGGACCTCTACATAACGAAGTCGCTTAATTCCTCCTAAAAAGTTCGTTATATGGAAAATTCATTATATAGAGGTTCATCTTTCAATTTTCTTTAAAAACCACAAAAAATATTTTAAATTCATAAACACTTTATATTAAAAAAGTATTTAATCATACCTTTTTTTAAATTAACATATATCTATTTTATATATCTTACCTATAAAAAAAAAGAAAGAAAAACTGCAAGAAAAGTTTCTTGAAGACTTCAACTACTTCCTGAAGAATTAAATTTTTTTCTTGGATGCTCAAGCACTTACGTTTTGACATTTTCGAGAAACAAGAAACGATGCTACCTGTACAACTGATCAATACTACAAATGAACGGAGACTAGTTTAAGGACACGAGACTCTACTGAATGTGATAGGGGATATCGAAGATGTTTCCAGGGAACTGGACAATGGGGGTAAGGGTTGCACTTCTTGGTGAAATGCCAAGAATTCTATTGTTCTCAACGAGTTAGGCACCTAATAAAACTAGTTCAGGATTTATGAAATGCACCAAAAGAGAGAATAACTCGAAATGTCCAGATATCTTTCAAAATTAGGGAGAAAAAAACTTGAATCACAAGAGAAAAAGTTCGTTATATATAAAATGCACTTCGCTATTGTTAGGTTATTTTACGAAGAAAATCGTAAAATGTTCTTAGTTCAAGGAAAAGTTCGCTTTATTGAAAGATTCGCAATATAGAGGTTCGTTATATGGAGGTTTGACTGTATTTGTTGATAAATTAATCTGTTGAGGAAATAATATAATTATATATAATATTATTTTAAAAGAATATTACCGAAACAGGATTTCAGCACAGCGTTACTTTTTGCATGAAATCTAGAAACCCCAATTTAAAAATTGCTACAAGAAATTAAAGGGAAAAAAAGACCTGAAAGATTTAAATTAACCATTTCTAAAATTTTTAGTTAGCAACAATTGATATAATACATTCGGTCTCTATATAACGAAGATGCTAAATCCCGAAAAAAAAGTTCGTTATATGGAAAATTCGCTATACAGAGGTTCATCTTTCGATATACTTTATAAACCCCATAAAACTAATTTTAAATTCATAAACACTATATGTTAAAAAAAGTAATTATTCATACCTTTTTTGTAAATTAATATATATTTATTTTATATATCTTTCCTATAAAAAAACTTTCCTGCAAGGAAAGTTTCTTGACGCCTTTATCCACTCCCTGATGAATTAGGTTTTTTTCTTTGATCCTCAAGCACTTTCGTTGTGACATTTTCGAGCTACTAGAAACGAGTTAACAGTACTGCTGATCAACATTACAAATGAACGGAGACTAGTTCAAGGTCACGGGGACACGAAACAACTCGACTGAGGGTGAAAGAGGATATCGAAGATGTTTCCAGTGAACTGGACAATGGGGGTGAAAGGTTGAACATCTTGGATGAAACGCCCAGAATTCTATTGCTCTCGGAAAGTTAGGCATTTAATAAAACCAGTTCAAGATTTATGACCACCATAAAACATTTTAAAATAGAGAATAATTTGAAATGTTGAGAAATATTTTAAAATTAAGAAGAAAAAAACTTGAATCCCGAGAAAAAAAGTTCATTATATATAAAGTGACCAATCATCCTCCTTTAGAGAGGACAGTCCTCCTTTTATAGGTTTTGTCCTTCCTTGAAAAGTGTCCTCCTATTTGTCCTCCTTTTCAATATTTAAAAAAAAAAAACTGATCTATTAATCTCTATTCAAAGATGAACCAAACATGTTTCCAATGTATCGAAGAATGTAAAGAAACAAATATCACAGAAAATAACAGTCTTCAATGGTGTTTTTTGACTTTGTCGCGCAAGTAAATTGGGAAGATATGGTAAATTGTGTTGAGTTTTAATTGAAAGGAATGCCTGATATTAAAATTGATGACAATTGTCTGTTGGAAGAAATTAGAAGACTGAATGTATATTTAAATTCTAATTAATTGGAATAATATAAAATCAGCATGCTAGAATTGATAAAAGATGGAAAGAAGTACTTAACCATTTGAAAAATGAACACTTTCCATACGATAATTTAATTCTTGTTGAGTCTACGTTATCTTGAGTGTTGTCCTGGAACTAATGCAGCAGTTGAAAGAGTTTTTTCAGTTGGTAATGATTTTTGGGCAAGGGAGAAATCAAGATTGAATTTTGATATCTTAGCTGCCGTTCTTACCGTAAAATTCAGCATTAAGGATAATTTTTGCTCCGAAATTTCCGATGTATTAGAAAATGATATATTGACAACAAAAAGTAAGTAATTAAAAGGAAAAAAGTAAATTAAAAAGTAAAGTAAATAATTAAAGGGAATGCAAGCATAAAAATAGCGTATTTTTGTTTGAGTTTATAACATATTGCATATATATACATTGTAACTTTTTCTTAAAATTTTCACGCGGGAGCGTCCTCCTTTTCTTTGTAAAAAAAACTGGTCGCCTTATTATTAGAAAACGCATTTCGCTATTTGGAGGTTATTTTACAAAGAAAATATTGAAATGTTCTTGGTTCCATGAAAAAGTTCGCTTCATAGAAAAATTCGTAATGTAGAAGTTCGTATTATGGAGATACGACTGTAGTTTAATTTGTGAAAATTTTGAGTAAAAATTAATTTTAATAAACCGGTTTTGTGCTTAGCGAGGGGGGGGGGAGGAATCTCAGGTTGAGGCTTATTTTGACTTACGCAGTTTTTCTCATTAAATCTAGGATTGTGAGGAAAACTGGTCTTTCGTCTAATCTTTTGAGAAAAGTGCTAAAGCAGTGACCTCCAAAGTGCAGTACGCGTACTTCAAAGAATTCGTAGAATGATACCAGGAGTACGCCAAAGGACTAGGCTGATGATATGTACCAGAGGTTACACCGGCGTAGCTAGTCCTAACTGGGCCCTGTATCAAAACTCCTTATGGGATCTCTTTTAAAGCCTCAACACTTAATGGTTTTTCGCTTACCCCTTTTGGGGTTCGCGTAGCTTGGGGGCCGCGTGTCATTGATATGGTGGTAACTACGCTCCTGAGAGGTTCCCAAACCTTTTATCTGATAGACCCCTTGCCATGTTTGGGGTAGACCCCGGCTTTCCAAATATTGAATTTTTGCAAATTTATCAATATCTTTTTGACAGCTGGTATAGAGCTTCTTACTTTAAAAGAGTAAAATTTCTATCTGTTGTTAGGTACAGCGTTTAAAACGTAAGAAACACTTGTTACTTAAATCTAAATTTAGTTAATAAGTAAATAACTATCCAACAAAAATGTTAATAATGGGAGGGAAGAATCTGGTGCTTCAATTGCAAATTTTCAACATTTAGGTTTCAACTTGTTAGGTTTAACCCTCTCCTCAATTAGTAATTTCCAGCCTTTTTTTTTTTTTTTTTTTGAGATTGGCAACCCAGTGCTGAAACTCCTCATTAGGAAAAGCACATTTAAAAGTTCTCGCATAATATTCCATAATTCGGGATAGATAACTGGTATTTTTAAAACTAAAATTGCTGACATTAGTTTCTAAAATTTACTTTAAGATCTCAATAACTACCTATTTCGATCAGTTCCTCTTGTAATATGCCCTTTTTTTCCCGATGTAACTAGGTATACGATTTCATTGCAGTCAAAGCATTCTTAACCCTAGTTTCAAAATCAAAATTAAGGCTATTTAAATGTTGAACGTAGGTTAAAACGTCATTTTCCTGGCAGATTGTCTATGGTTAATTGAGAAACTGGGAAAATTCATGACATCCAATATTATACTCCTTTAAATTAATTCTGGCAAAAAGCGCTGAAATAATGGTCCTTGTTTTAATAAAATGTATGCTTTCACCTTGTAGCTGCAAATTAACCTCATTAAATTTAGTGAAATCTGTTCAATAGGTAAAATATGGTTTCCGTTTGATTAAATTTTCTTTTAAAATTAAAGTCACGATTGGTTTAATGACAGCTACTATTGTAGGCACCCATTTATACCTCATGGATCCCAAAATTACTTTTTCACTGACGTGGACCCCTTGCAGGTGGTCATAGACCCCTGGGGGTCGATACAGATCACTTTGGGAATCACTGATATATACAGTCGGACTGATATACACAGTCGTATTCCCCCCTTCCCGATTAAAATAAAGATTAAAAAAAACACTATTTAGCTAATAATGAACCTCACATTAACGAATTATTTCAACAGCCGAAAAACATAGTTTTTTAAAATTTGGAATAGAAAATATTGGATTTTTTTTTTCAAATGACATAATTTTTTGTCCGGAACAGAAAAAGATTTTTCTTGAAAGCAGCAAGTTTCAACGGAAAAGGGTGTAGCCCATTAATTAGACTATACAAATGAATCATGAGTGTAACCTATCGAGTGAGTTTTGAATAGGACAGGCAGTTACTGCTATATATTATCCTACTCCCCAACGAAGGGGATATTTTACGATTAAGGACCATTTGTTTTTTCTTTCTTGAGAAGGGAGGTTTCTAATATGTACGGTTTTGCAGAAAAGTTTAATTTGAATTTTGATTTTGCGATAAAGAACTGTTTCGAGTCAGGAGTCAAAAAGTTTGTCAAATATCTATTAGTCAGTATTTTAAAACTTCCAATTATAACTGGGGGGTGCTTAGTAATTCACTAATAGTATTTTTAACCGCTGAATAAAAAGTGAGCAATTTCTAACTATTGATATTTTTTGTATAGTTTCTTATAGAATTTTCAAAAAGTAAGCGCAAAAAGTTAGTATTTTCTTGAAAAACCAATATATTACGAATAATCTCGAATTAATGAATAAAATATTTGGTCCCGAGGATTTCGTTAAAGTATCCGACTACGTTCGGAAACATGATTTTGCAAAAGCGTGTAAATGGATAATATTTATGATATTTAGTGTCACTTAGATTAGAAAATGTATATAAAAATGTTTTAAGAATACTATTGCAATAAAAAATTATTTAAGTACACTATTTTGACAAAAAATGAACATAGAATGACCCATTTTCAAAA